>JAFBJS010002907.1:166790-209158 GCA_016785265.1 Paraplagusia blochii
AGGCAGACCCATGGACATACTGTATATACATACATATAACTATGTATGTATATATATATATATATATATATACTGGTCTGGCCAATGTTGATTGAGATAAGATGTTGGAATGAGTGCTACTTGTTGACAATGAACATACAATAAGGGCCAGGGTATTCACAATCACACACAGGCACAGAGTGTGTAGGCCTTTCTGCGTTGCTATTCTGAAAATAGAGTATAGTTTCACCAGAACATGACTGACAGAGAGAGCGACAAAGATGGTGAGAGACAGAGAGAGATGGAGGGAGGGAGGGAGGAGGAGAGGGAGGGAGACAGCGTGTAGGTTTATATCAGCCTGTCACTGTTTGAGTGTCTGTCCAAATTTTGTCTGATACTCCAAATATGTTGTAGTACAGGGCAGAGACGCTGACTCTCAGCATGTACTGCAGCAAGTGAAGATGAAGTGAGTAGTCTGTTTCCCAAGCGTTATAAATAGAATTATCTGAACCTGGTAACAGTGACAACAAACTCTAACGAGAAACGACAAGCAGTTTCCTGTCCTGAAAGATGAACGGCAATGGATTGCCAACGGGAGACAGACTGTCAACGTTTTTATGGGCGATCTTTGGTTTCATCTGTTTTTTAAGGTGAGGTGGGCAACGATAATAATGTTGACCACTGTCGAGAAGACAGACAGGGGAACTGAACCCTTGGTTTTCAAGAAAACAGAATATTTGGTTTGACAACGCACTGAACACATTAGATTAAATAGAACGTTATTAAATCCTGGAGTTCATGTTGTTTAATAAAAAATATTGTATTGCAAAGTATTTTATATGGTGCAATGTGATTTGGGTGGCACCAACTGCCCCTGGCGCCACCCCTGCGACCCGGCAACGGACAAGCGGAAGAAGATGAATGATGAATGAATGAATGAAAGTATTTTATTCTGCAATTATGGATGCAGTGAGGGAGGACATGGAGGTAGTTGGAGCTAGAGTTGAGGATACAGAGGACAGACGAAGATGGAAATTGTTGACTTGTTGTGGCAACCCCTGAAAAAAGGTGTCGCTTTAAGAAATTGGGAACAACAAGAGCTTTCGCTGAGGTTCCTCACAAATAGCTTTTCTTGCTTTAGATTCTTGGAGGTTCTTTCTGCTTCTTTCGGTCTCGTCTGAAGACTGGAATCTTAATTTAAAAAACGTTGAGGATACAGAGGACAGACGAAGATGGAAATTGTTGACTTGTTGTGGCAACCCCTGAAAAAAGGGACAAGACGAAATGAGAAGAAGAAGAAGAAAGTATTTTTAATCTACAGTTGAGAAAAATGAATTTTCATGTGAGGTGACTATTTTAGGTGTATTGCTGCATTCATTACTGTTTATAAAAATATTTGGATGTTTGTGAGTCTGACGTACAGAAGGACATGTCACTTTTCAGACTAATGACAGAAAACGCATCAGATATTTGAATAGAAAACTCTTTAACAACTTTGGAGGGTATTTAATTTACCCATGAAATACCACTATAATCTGAAATTTACAAAGTTTGTTTGTCAAATCTAAAAACCCTGCATTTTAAAAGGGATTTGTTGACGTTTTTTTTATCAGCTGTAAATACAGTGGCAGTGGAATCTGAGGAGCCGACACACATATGGCATCAGAAAGCCAGTGTTGTAAAGTTTGGTCTGCGTTCTGTAGCTCAGCTTCCCAAGGAAATAGATTCATATTGGATGAATTTGCAGTAAAAGATTTACTATCAGTGCCAACATTCAGGAAACACTTTCTGCACCATCTGGGAAAGTACGCACTTTACTTTGACACCGACGCCAGGGGACTGCAGCCCGTACTTGTTTTCTTCTCCGACCATAAACTAGAATTTTTAGTCGCCCAGTGTTAACCAGACTCAAGATGTCAGGCCAGATTGTTTAGAAATTATTTATTTAAAGGAACCCAGTCAATAGTGTATGCCAAAAATGTAGCTTGAGAGTAAAATCCAGGACTTTGCAGAGGACTGTACAAAACCAGCTTCAGCAGTTGCACAGAATTGAAGGCAAGCATTGTTGGAGTGATGAGTGTGGTTCAAAAAAAAAAATCCATCTAAAAGTCAACATGTCCAAGTTTCTAAATAAATTGGCTGATTTTACTGCAGACCACCATGAATTATGTAAAGTACATTCCTAATATCCTGCTTTTGCCTGAGGGTCAGAAAATAGTTTCAGTGTGTGGTACGCAAGGTCAGCTGTCATTCTGACATCACTGAGGGCTGTGCCTGGAAGCTACCTGCAGTCAGGACTCTGACTCTGTGTTTGTTTTGTGATTTCTCTCACTAATTACATCCAAAAACCTGAACCAACCTCTCACACTAACTTTCTCCGTCACATATCAGCTCACAGACTTAACCACTTTTTCTCTGCTTAAACAAATTTGTTCTCATGTGCAAAATCCCTCATTACCTGCCTAAAGAAGTTGTGAACTCTCCCCCTCACCCTGTGTTTCTCTCCCTGTCTCTCTCAAAGCTCTAAGGCAGGGGTCTCAAACTTAAATAATTTGAGGGCCACTATCCACACTATTGTTTCACCGAAGAGCCGCGTCAGCTTCTGTGTTCAATACAAAAGAAAACATTTGATAAAAAATTAGTTTCCCATATATTCTGTGTATTACAACACTGAACCAAAAGGTGGCTGTGGATCAGGGTTTTGAGAACTACAGGATTTACCATAAAACGTGAAAAACAAATCTATCAAATATTTTGTTAATTCAACTTTCATATCAAGGTGGGGGCCGTAAAAAAATGGTTCCACGGGCCACAAATGGCCCACGGGCCGCATGTTTCTTTCCCCCTCTACCTAACATTTAACACCCCCAGCATTGTTCTCTCGTGATTCCACTAGCGTTTCATTGCTAAACCTTTACAAGAAGCGGGGAAAAAATTAAATCAATCATATTCTCGCCGTTGACTAAATTGAGTTTTCTCAAATCTCATTGTCAATGAGCCAGTCTGTTGGCAAAGAGGAGTGTGCAGCAAGAGACAGCACACACTTCTATCCACTAGAAAAAGAAAGGAAAACCCACAATGACTCACACATTCTCCTTCACACACACACACACACACACACACACACACACACACACACAGTGAGATGCAGAGAACCAAGTGCCTGCCCTTCAACAAAGGCTTTTTTTAATTATCTTTCATTGATTTCTGGGCTCGGCTAATCTCAATCAAAGATCCCACTAATGGCTTGGAAATTGAAAAGAGACGAATGAGGCAGAAACAATCACTTGTCTGAATTAAGATTTTCAACATATAATTTTTTATAGTTGCTATTTAAAAAGACTTAAAGAGTTGGAGAGTTATTAGAGGGGGTTAATTATTATTATTAATTATTATTGTTATTGTTATTATTACTATTATTAATCATTATTATTATTATTATTAGTAGTAGTATTATATACCCACTCAGGTTCAGTGACTGGTCCCTCGCATTGACACTTGTTACCTTGTCCAGCAAAGGAGATACATGTCGCTGTAGTATTTTTGGATAAACTGTGTCACGTACAATCCAGCGATGCTGCATCCATGAGGGAAAGCACAGCTGCTGCTGCTGCTGCTGCTGTTGTTGCTGCTGTTGACGTCGACCTGTCACACCGCTTGTTAATCTCACACTGTTCTGTCGAGAACCTTCCTCATTTTCACAAACATTTCCTGGTGTTTTTTCCAAAATGTCGCCGCGTGTGTCCAATTACTGTGACCTGCTCCAAACTCAAGCTGAGAACAGATGCGTTAGGTGTTGATTTTAATGCTAATGACTAATTAGTTTTTATTCCAAGGTTTTGAAATATGGGGCTTTAGGGCTTTAATGAGAGCCTGGAGAAGTTTGGCCGAATTATATAAAATACTCATATTAGTGTTTATACAATATATCCTAGATTAATAAAATAAACAGGGAATTTTAGTTCTTTGGGGAACTAATTTGGAAATGACTATTTGCAGCACAAAGTATTTAATCGTGACAGAATAAAAAAAAAAAAAAAACCTAAACTTTTTTTTACACGCCAGGTGTCAGTAAACTTTAAAGTTCCAGGGTTGAAATGAGCCGTAAAATCTGCCAGGGTGACGAGGTAGAATCGACATTAGGATAAACTAAGATAAATAGCATGTAGAAGTCTTGTACAAAGGCAATGAAGGAAAAGGCAGAAGTATAATGGTTTTAAAAAAACTTAACAACATAATTTGGATAAGTTTACTGGACCAAATGAAGAAGACAAATGGGCCTCATCTGGCCCCTGGGCCATAGTTTGCCCGTGCCTATTTAAATGGTTGTTTAACAACTGATTACTGAGGTCAAAAAGATGTTGCTTTAAGAAATTGGGAACAACAAGAGCTTTCGCTGAGGTTCCTCACAAATAGCTTTTCTTGCTTTAGATTCTTGGAGGTTATTTCTGCTTCTTTCGAGAAGACTGGAATCTTAATTTAAAAAAACTCTAGTTTCAGAAAACCTGTCTGGAAAGAAATGATCACATTATATTACATCTAGCAGATGATGTTATTAACTTTTATTACTGCAGTGATTTCTCTTCATGTGAAGTTGAGGCTGTTGGAGACACCTGAGAGACGTGTCCCGACGCGTGGCTTCGTAGTGAGTCACTCAGTCACAAAGACACGTCCGGGTCTTTGTTTTGTGGTGTGTTTTCACCACAGTTTCTGTCTTGGTGTCACGGATCCAAAGATATCTGAGGCTCTGACAGAAGTGACGCTCATTTGTCCGACTTTGAGTCATTTTCACGAAATCAAGGTGTGTCTGTCACGGATGTGAAAGAAGCATCACAGTCTTCCAACCCCCGTTGCCTGGTAACAACTGTGCTGTGTCACCTCAGTGACAGTGCTGATGATGTCAGCAGAGATCAAAGAGCGTGTAATACGGGAGTACACACGCAAACACAGACACACACACGTTGGTAAATGCATTGGCATCCACTCATGTTATTATCGAGTTCTAGATGGAAAAAGGAAATTTTCATATGTTGTATGTATCAATATTATAGTATATATTTTCTCTCTGTTAGTGCATTGAAATTAAACCACTTTTTAATACGTAAAATGTCTTGAAACGAAAAGTGATAACATGGGTTTTCTGGTATCAGAAATTAAATCCTTTGGTTTAATATTCACTTAAACTGAACTAAATTGTTTATTTTTAGTTTAGTTTATACACACACACACAAATATATATAGTTTATAAATATAGATATAGATAAATATAGATAATATATGGATAATAAAAAGATGGATGGACACAAGAAATACTTTGGGATATTATGGGAATGGCAGCTGAAAAGTTTGCTGAGAGTAAAAAGTCCAGTCTGCCTTGGAAATGATCTACTATTCTGTTGAAACATTCTGCACCTGGATCAGAAAACATCACTGTACACAGAGTCAACTTTCTTCCTCCACGTCATAGTTTCAAGAAACGTGTCAGGACAAGAATCAGACCAGAGTGAGAACAGAGAGACAGAGTCGGAAGAGCCTGAGGAGGGAAAGACGTTTGATGGCACAAAGAGAAAAATCACAGATCAAAATGATTGATGAGGAAATAGATATAAGACTTCACAAGCCTTTGTGTTTTTTTTTATTTTTTGTTTTGTCCAGTGAGGAGGAAAATAATGTTTTCTCTTAGACATTTAAATCTGTTCCACTTATTAAAGTGTGAAATTTAGATTCGTTTGTGAAAATTAAACTGTCACATGACCTAAGCAGCATGATATCACAATTCTCCATCTTGAGAGAACTTTGAGCACCAAACCTTCACTGCTCCAGTATGAAGTTGTTTTGTAAGAAGCTATCACATGATAATGTGAATCAACATGCGGCTCCTGAGTGGTGCAGGAACCAAAGGATATTCCTCAGGTCAGAATGTGTTTATTAATTTATTTCCACACAGCCCAGTCTTGATATTCAGCCTTCAAGTATCACCTGACACTGTATTTTAGTGGACCAGACACATCACCAACACACCTGGTCACGGAGGTCATCAGTGAAGAAGAACCAGAACACAGTACTAATGACAAAACAAAACCTCAAATGTACATTTCCCCAAAACAAAGGGAAAAAATGAAGAGAGTGTTGAAACTGCACATTGGAATACTGTAAATGGCAACATGTTTAGAAGTGTTATGGAAAAAAAAATAACTTCAGTAGGACTGATCATCTGAGGGTGTTTGGAAAAAATAAACCTGGTCTGAACAGTGAGAGCATGAGTCATTACACTTATTGCTACAGTTTTCCCCCTCACTTTTAATTGGATCACATTTTGACTTTCTGGGTCGAAGACTAGGGCTCCAACTGAAGTCGTCTGTAAACACTTTTTTTTATCCTCATTAAATGTTTTTTCTTTATATTTTTCAAGGTACAAACTGCTGATGCCGGTGATTGGCTGAAATGTACTGAAGGGGCGGAGCTGGCCACTCAGCTGAAGGAGATTTCCCTCGGCAACAGGTAGATGTGTGTGTGTGTTGTGTATTTTTTTTTAGAATGCAGTTATAGAAACATGTGGTCCTGTGTGAGCATTTCTCCACTGAGGCTCTTCATTTAGTCTGGTTTGTGGATTAAGATAGTGTTTTCTGATTACTCAACCGACTGAGAATTTCCACATCAAAGGCATGGGCCAACATTTTTAACGTGTTGGCCAAAGTTGCTTCTTAAATTGGACACGGGGGCTGGGTTTGAAGCTGATAGATAGAGCCTAACTAGGATGAATGGCATTTGAGAGTCATGCACCAAAGGCTAAAATGCTAAAATAATAGCTACCTACTAGGGGTGTGGTTCTTCACTCATTTAATGATCTGTATATATCGTGATATATCATATCTGGATTGACAGGCTTTTAGTATTAGTTTAGTTTATTTAAAAGGGGAAGATGCAATTTCATAAACACATGGTTAAATAATAAAGAATCAGCCAGAGGCTAGTTTTCATCTCTAGTCCCCTGGCCATGATGTAAAAAGCCAAGAAACACACAATATATATACAATAGAAAATACACATGCAAACACTTTTTATATATATTTTTTAGCTTCGTCTGGCATCTCCTCTCGAATTACATGAACATTTGCTAGATTTAACTTGATTTTTTTTTTTTACACAATTTGTCAATATGGCCTTAAAAGGAGAGCTGTGAATCTAATAGTAACCCAAGATTTTTATACTGATTGACAATTTGTATTTTATCTCCATTAACAAGTATATCAGGATCAGGTGACTCTCTGCTTGTTTTAGTGAAATACATGCCTCCAGTTTTAGAAAGGTTAAGCTGTGGACAGCACAATTGTCACACAGGACATTGCTTTGTAATATAATGTGCGATAGATTCCGTTATTGCCTTGGACTTTGCCGAGTTTTGCCAAACTGTGGTTGGAAAAACATTTGTATTTTATTCTGTCCACTCCTTCGACTACTGGTGGTTCCTGCCGTGCCAGCGTCACCGTAGTCACCCAGTCATCAGTCCCACTCTTTCGTCTCTCCGGGTGACTGCTAAGGTTTGTTGGACCTCCAGTGTATTTGATTGTTGCTCTATAGAGTCGGCAAATCGCGTTGCTTTCATCTATCGTTCCATCCTTCTTGAAAAAAACAAATGTTGTCCAAACCTTTGATTTTAAATGAGAAACGCTTTAAGTTTCGTCAGTGTTGTCTGCCATGTTGCTAAAATCAGAGTAAAACCCACAACCTGAGCTCCAATCAAATCAGCCCCCGTCACAGTTCACACACCCCAAGAGACACAACCTCCATAGACATGTGTGAATAGATGTATATATGTGTCTATGGGCTGCTGCTCTAGTGAGAGGACCCGCAGAAAATGCAAAATCCTGCATTTTTCGATCGATCAGGGCCTTTTGGACCAGTACACTAGGATCCTGTAGGTCACAGAACAATAATTGATCCAAAACTGTTCATCTTCACAGCCCTACTACCTACCCATTTTATGATTTGGCCATGTTTGACAGACCAGACTACAAAGCTGAACAGACCGCCTCCGGATCCCGGGCCTTACTTTGACCATAGGAAGAGGGGACAGTTAAGGGACGACCGGGTGTGTAGGTGTACTACTGCAGGCTGCCACTAGGATTCAGTCAGGATGAAGGAAATTATCTCCAGTGTTCATTAAGTTTTTATACAAAACCTAAAATCCAGTTACTGTGGGTTAGACATGAAAATTATAATGATCTTATTTTTTTTTTTCCTCCATCAGTTGAATCAAATCTCACAGTCAAACCATTTAACAGTGACAAGGCCAGAGTTCAGCTGTGGTTTCATCCCCACGGCTGCAATTATAGTGTGTGTGAGTGCGTGTGTGTGTTTGTGTGTGTGTCATCCCTACTTCCAAGACAGACCAGGAACAAATCATTCCAGATTTAGCTGCTGTGTTTGTCTACCGCGGCTCTGTCCTTCATCAAATTATTTCCACGCATGTGTGAACACGCCTGTGAGTTTTCACAAGTCTCCTCTTTTTCTTCTTTTTTTTTTTTTTCTTTTCCAGTCGTTAATTTGAAGGATGTGAGCGTCTGACAAGACAGACTATCAACTTAATTGCTCACAAACAGACAAAGAAGATTAAATAGAAAAAAGTGGAGAGAGTGAGACAGAAGCTTTGGATCCAAATTTAAGACAATGCTTTTTGGGCAATTTCTTTTTTATTTGCCCCACAACGACATTTGCAGCACTTTAACCATTGAGGCTCTTTTTCTTCATTTTTTTTTTTTTTATACGGTTTTCCACCTTATATGAACTAAATGGGTGATAATGTTTCCTTTTGGCTCCATCTGGTTATTGCTTCCACTTGATCCATACCCAAATCAACAAAATAACTTAACAATAGAACGGCTAGGATTCCATCATCAATAATTCAACTGTATTTGATTAGAAAATATTTTCTCAGTAAAGACAACAACAATAAACTCAAAATGACACAGAGTCATTGATGCAGGATTTTAACTTTTTATACGGAAGATAGGAAAATATTTCAGAATACCGGGAATGTAATCTTATTAAAGGGTATTAATCTGCCACAACTTAACGACCAGTCTGTGAAAAATACAAGACATTTAACTGGTCCGTGGTGCAAAAAAGGTTGAGGAACACTGGTCTAAATTACTATTTGATTAAAATCCTAAGACAAATTTAACAAAAATTGAATTTTATAATTATTAGTAATAGACATACAGTACAGTAAGATTTTTTTTTGTATTTATGGATTTTTTATTTTTTTTTATTTTGTGTTTCAGCTCAGTCAATTAATACTGGTTTAATTTTAATTAAACCAAACACTGTCTGTGAGAAAACCGTAAGATTATTTTTCGTGAAGGGACAAAGCATTACTTGGTCAGGACTTGGTAAGTGATTCTGACAACAAAGCAGAAAGACACGCACACAGACACACACACACACCTGTGTGTCTGCATCTCGATGTCTTTCATGAGCATCAGGAACAAATGTGTTTTCCCTCTTTGTGCCAAGGGTACGGTCTCCATCACGACCAGCCGTGTTCTCTTTGATCTTTTGATGTATGAGACGAGTGTCCTCTCAGTCTCACACACACACACACACACCCACAAGTGCGCAGAGTTGGGGTGTAAGCTTACCCACAAACAGTTGCCTTCGCATCCACACAAGCTGCCAGGTCAGTGATAGAGGTTTGTTATTGTCCAGTCATAGAGGCCTCACTCTCTGTCTCTCTGTCTCCCTGTCTCTCTCTCTCCCTCCTTTCTTTTTTCTCACCCTTCTACACCCTACTCTCAATTTCTCTTATCTCCTCCACTTCCATCTCCCTCTCTCTCTCTTTGCTTCCTTCTCTCACTCCCTTCTTTTTCCTCTCCCTCTTCTCCTCTACTCCTCGTCCCCTGCTCCTCTCCCCTCTCTCCTCTTCCTCTCAGGCAGATGAAAGGACAGATCTGCTCAGGCTTTGAAGTAGCAGAGACTGGCACACTCCCATTGGTTTAGTAGTGGGAGGAGGAGTTGGGGGGGGGTGCAGAGGTTTGTCGGAGAAAGGGCAGGAGATGAGGAGAGGTTACGGATGAGAGGTGGAGGAGGGTTATTTGAGGATGGGGTTTTAATTGAGGGAATGAGGCAGCGAAGTGGAGACGACGGAGGAAAAACAGGAATGAGGTCCGAGCTGAGATGATGTCATCCTGACTTTACCATGGCAACCTGTGGAATGCTGTTTTCAAAAAGACCAGTGAAGGGTGGTGACGGGGAGGGGTCAAATTCAAATACAGAGGCATTGGGGAAGAATTTCTTTCTTCTTTTTCTCCTTTCGGCTTGTCCCTTGTTCAGTGGTTGCCACAGCAAGTCAACATTTTCCATCTCCCCCTGTCCTCTGTATCTTCTACTCTGACTCCAACTACCTCCATGTCCTACATCACTGCATCCATCAGTCTCCTCTTTGTCTCCTACCTGGTAGCTACGTCTATATCGGGAAAACTTATTGAAACCAATTACTGACAGATAGTTGGACAGATCTCTGGTGATCAACTGACAAACAGCTGTCAGCATGAAACCCTAGGACTGTATGTTGGCAGGTTGGCCTGAATTTTAAGCCACTTTTTATGTCCTCTGTTCAAGTCCCAGAGAAACCACGTGCAAAAATAATATTGGAAAGAAAAAAAAAAATCAAACCAACATAACTCACTGGCAGTGGAGTTGTGGGTACTGACCATAACTGTGCCTCGGAAGACCGGGCCTTAGCTCCGAATCATTCTGCAGCCTGTGGCTTCTTGCAGGATCCTTAATCACAAATATACCAAAATCAATAAGGACCCCAGTCTCATCTTCCTCCCGGTCCACAGGCGCTGTCCACTCTGCTGTAGCCGGGGGATGTGAGTAAAGCTCTGGAGTGTGCTGTGCAATTTGTTTTCCACAGCCTTCCAAGGATTTCTGCAGCTTTTAGTGCAGTTATTTATGTTGTAATTAGCCTCTAGGAGCAGTGGTGATTCTGCTGCCCTGGGTGCTTTTATGGACTCCTACGGGGCAGAGACTAGATGAGAAAATATATTTTTCTAAGTCAGAGAAACCAGGTAAAAAATTAGAATGACTTACACTTGATATGTGACCGACAGTCATCTGAGTTTGTTTTGTGTCACGTTTCTTGCAAACTGCAAACTGTAAATCTCAGGCTGGAGCTGCAGTGTAGAAAAGCAGCAGCTCTAATCAGGCGGAGAGTCACTTCAGCGAGTGCAGCTGTGAGCACAGACTTTCTTCATTTAATCCACTCAGCAGCTGAGTCTGCATAGACACGCCTCTGCGCCGCTCTCCTCCGGCATCCCGAAAAAAAAAATGAGCCTGATCGTTTTTATTGACATTTTCTCACAACACCGCAGACACAGTAGATTATATGAACCACACCCAGTCTCCGCCTCGGCTGCTGCAGTGACACGGTAACTTGGAGTGCTCATTTATACAGCTCAGGATCAGAGAACTTAAGGTCTTAGCCTCAGAGAGACTATTGTGGATCATTTTTGTCACGTTTGTCGGCACTTTCAAATGTCCTGCACCACCTTCACATTTTTATCTGCCACTTCCAACTTTAAGAGAATTGCTAGCACCTGAATGAAAAATATGTACAATATATTAGCATTGTTCCATAGTGTAGTGGTGAGCACGGCCGCCTACAAAACAGAGAGAGCAGAGAGTCCTGGGTTTGATTCCCAGACCTACAAGATTGGCCCTTGTTGGCCTTGTTATAACAACTACTGTTGACAACTGTTAACACAATAATTCAGGGGTCTAGGACTCAAATAAGTTGAGGGCCACCACCCACACTATCATTTCACCAAAGGACCGCGTCAGTTTTCAATACAAAATAAAAATAAATAAATATATATATATATATATATCCCACAGATTCTGTGTAATACAACATTGAACCAGAGGGAGACTGAGGATCAGGGTTTTGAGAACTATAGGATCTACCATAAAATGTGGGGAACAAATCTATAAAATATTATTTAAACTTTCACGTCAAGATTGGGGCCATAAAATATCGCACCATGGGCCATAAATGGCCCACTGGCCGCGAGTTTGAGATCCATGCAATAATTTCTCAAAATTGGGATCATTCAAGTATGACCTTCTTTCTTTTCTTATTTCTTTCCATCACCAGGAAGCACAGTACTAAAAGGGAAAATCTTTTTTCTGTTCTTTTCATAACAGGTTTCATGCAGATGTTATTCAACTGGCTACTGAAATCCTTAAGGAGATTCCTAGATCCTAGATGTCCTCACTCTCACTCGAAGCCAGATGACGAAAGTCTACAGTCTGTAAATAGATACCGCAAGTCAAGTAAACTTTTATTAATATTCTGATCTTGATTTGGATTATGTTCATATTCATATCATCAGCTTCTAAATTCACTGATTTGATGTTTTTGTGATACCTGCCTTGTAACATTAATACAAGCATCAGTGTTAAAAAGTGATAATAATTTAATCATGTATGTTCTATGAGGTTGAGTCTGAAGTTTTGACTGTTTTCGCAACGATTTCAGCACATATATTAAACTCATCTCTTCTACCAATTAAATAAAAAACAGTGCTGAATGTAACTCTGTCACAGCCATAATTTGATATCTCAAAATGTGATACAGTGTCTGTCAGGGTGAAAAAATAAAGCTCTATTGTCCCAGTCCCAGAGACCCAGTTTTGACCTATGGATTTATCTGGACAGCTCTGGTCAGCATTATAGAGTGACCATCAGAGAGCAGAGCGAGAAAATTACAGTTCTTACTGCAAGCTTTTCTCCTGTTTCAGTCAAACAATGATGCTGCTGGTAATCAGGTGCCACTGAGTTGACCTTATTAAACTTGGCAATATTTTATTTATAAAATAAGATCACTTTTAGGAAGGAGTAGTAAACATGAAACCAATTGATGAAAATTTCAATTTTCATCAATTGGAAACCAGTTATTGAAAACATCCATTTTCTTCAAACTAGTTCATGAAAAAGTTTTTTTTTTAAACCAGTTCATGAAAACGTCCACTTCCTTTAAACTGGTTCACGAAAATGTCCATTTTCTTGAAGCCGGTTCATGAAAAAAGTCTGTGTAGACTCAGTCATCCAAAATTAGTTACTTTTAGAGCAACTGGACATAGTGAAAAAGTAAATTTTCTTAAAACCGGTTCATAAAAATGGACATTTTCTTCAAACCGGTTCACAAAAATTTCCATTTTCTTCAAACCGGTTCATGAAAATTTCAATGGGTAACGTATATGGCTAGGTGACTGATTCATGGACATTTGACATTTAATTGGATTTTTCAGTTTAACACAATAATGCCCCCCCCCCCCCACCCTCCACTTCCTTTAAACTGGTTCACGAAAATGTCCATTTTCTTGAAGCCGGTTCATGAAAAAAGTCTGTGTAGACTCAGTCATCCAGGTAATTCAATCCAAAATTAGTTACTTTTAGAGCAACTGGACATAGTGAAAAAGTAAATTTTCTTAAAACCGGTTCATAAAAATGTCCATTTTCTTCAAACCGGTTCACAAAAATTTCCATTTTCTTCAAACCGGTTCATGAAAATTTCAATGGGTAACGTATATGGCTAGGTGACCGATTCATGGACATTTGACATTTAATTGGATTTTTCAGTTTAACACAATAATGCCCCCCCCACCGTAGTGTTAAGACGCCAGTCCCTGCATCTGTCCTTCAGCACCATGTCCTTCGGATTTAAAAAGGAAAAACAAAATCCTGGACACAGCAGTTGTGGTCACTGCTGGCAGAATCTGACTTCTTCTCTGCAGGCTCTAATTTCATATGCAAATCTGACTAATCTCCCTAAAGCTGCAGCAAACACAGCTGTCAAATATCATCCCAGCAGCTCAACCTGGGAAAACCAAGGACACATTTTAATGTGAGGATGGCAGTGAACAGAAGTGGCTTCCTGCCAAAACATTGTCCCTGCAGGTGGACATGGACACTTGTTTCACAGTCAGATCACTTTTTTAACTTTCCTGCCCAGCTGCTGTTTAATAGAACAAGGCTCGTGCTGCAGTTGTTTGTTGGGTCTGGTTGACCACATTCTATACATTGTATCTCTGTTTAAAACCAGTATCACACACACCCACGACTGTGGTGTTTGGTCTTTTCCGCTGACGCGTAATAAGACATGGAGACATCCAGGTGAAATGACAGTCCATTTTATTGTTTCAGAACACAGCAGGCTACAGCAACCAGCTCTTCCCACTACCCCTCCCTCTATGTAACAGTGGACCAGTAAAAACCAAACTCCGGCCCTGTACGTTCACAGCCACACCCGTCCATCTTAGGTCAGCTATGCTCCCTTTGGAACAGCAGAGACACATCAGTGTCCACCTTTAAAGCAAGAAAATAGCTTGATATTTGGACCATGTTTTACCAATTTGTGTTTTTTATACAAAAGCTACACAATGTTACACTTCATTATCATCATCAGAATACAATTCAACTGATTAACTTTAGTGTTTGGACACCACTTAAAATGTGATCAGTACTCTTTACTTGGATGGATCAATGGCACTAAAATAAGAGGGAAAAAAACACTATCAAACTTAAAAATATAAAGGACTGCAAAAAACAAAGTATCATAAAATTCAGAATAAGAGAAAAATAAGCAAACCAGAATAAGTTTGTACCATTACAGACATGAAAAAACAAAGCTAAAACAACCAAAGGTAAAAAAAAGACAAGAGATTCAAAGAAAGAACGTTTAAAAAGGTGTTTTGAATAGAATCAACTGTTGATCAAAATCCATGTGTCACGTCAGGATTGGATGTCAGCCTCCTGTCAGGCAGAGAGACCAGAACAGAACTGCACTTTAGTCTTGTTTGTCCCAATGGAGTTTCCATAGAAGGGAAACTCTGCTTGCTGTTGATGAGTCATCTTCAGGCACTTTCTGAGACCCCGCCTCCTCCTCCATATGGGCGAATCACGATGCAGGTTCATCCAGATCACATGATACAGCTGCGAAGGGAAACGGGGAAAAATGAGTGAGTAAATCTGAAGTAGAGAGCAGTCGCACACGGGTGGGGGGGTGGGAGTTGGGGGTAGAGACCTCACACACAGATCACACGCACAAAACCACAGCAAAGCTTTGTAGTTAAGAGCAGTGAGATCGAGCTTCAGCCTCTGTGAGTAAACTCCACTCCTCCTCCAGTTGTCTAGACTGTAGATCCCTCACCCCCACAAAAACACCTAATGTCTTTCAACCTTAAGACATGACTGACATTTACATTACAGAAAGCCTAGGCAGTTTGTGTGTGTGTTCTAGTTAGTGTTCCCATGGCCACACTTACCTAGTAGAAAGTAGTGTAATCTTGGTATTTACAGGTCAGTATCAAACCAGGCCAGTTGGTTGGAGTCGCCCGGTGGCAAACCCTCTATCAGTTCCTGGGAGTGTCCCAGGTCGGGCAGCCCATCCACTGGGGGATAGTCCTGGCCAGGGTGGTGGCCTCCACCCAGATCATGATCCATCATGGGCTCCATGCCCATCGTGTCTCCACCGTAACCTCCCGCGTGGAAGGAGCGGTAGCTTGGGTCTGAGGGAGTGAAGGGGGAGGAGGAGGAGGAGCAGGGGAAGCAAAGCAGTTGTTAGGAGCAGGTTAACAAAAACAAGCGGTCACGCAGTAGTATCATTTCAACGTTACAACACACAGCGACACAGCACACGCCCCACCCTCCCCCAAACAAGCAGCCAAACACGCAAACACGCTCCATCTGTAGAAATCTAATTGACAGAATCTCAAAAACTTTAATCAATTCAATTAAACCCTAAACACTGCATGTGTCCCAGTGACATCATCTTAAACCCCCACTGGAGCTGAAGGGCCTCCATCATACATCTTATTTCACTCCACCATTTATATTTAATAGTTACACGTCGACGCTTTCAAAACTCCACTGACCGCAGCGGTGTCTCTGCATCAGTTACTTTTGACAGAATTATTCAAAGTGAACAGAGTGATGACGGCTGCTGGGTCAGTTTAACCGCAGCCCCGACTCCAACCCATTTTATATATTCACGACTTGTCTTGTATTACTGTCAGTCAGCCAGAGGTGAGATGACCTACCGTCCTGTCTGTAGCCCAGAGGCTCTCCCTGAGCTCCAATGTCCAAACCCAGGTCTCCTGTCTGGAAAGCAAAGCAGGACCAGATGAGGATGATGATGAGAAAAGAAGCAGCACTTCATTTAAAATGGCCACTTTTATTTTCCTACTGCATCTACGAACCTCGTTCCAGGCCATTGGCTCCGTCCTGAAGAGTGAACTGGTCAGTTCGACGGAAAGACGCTTCTTGTAGTCTTGAGGTTTGTCCTCCGACATACGGAACAAAACGGCTGCAGCGTAGGTGGCTGTAAGAGAGAGCATTTCACTGTTTGTTACCAACTTTTTTTACAGCTATATTTGGATTAATATATTCTATCAGAAGTGGACTCTCAATGGGAGTTTTCAGGACATACCGACTCCTTCGTTGCGACTGTGCAGCAGCTCTGTCAACGGTGCAGTGGCTCCTTCAGCCTCGATGGCCTCGGCAGCCTCTTTGTCCTGGGCCAGCTCACACAGCACTCCTGCTGCCACACGCTGGATGTTCTCGATGGGAGAATACAATAGCTGCACACAAAAACAGAGGATTCTCAGAAAACACACGTCGCTGTAGTGGACCATAATCCCAGGTCTTAAAAGTAGCAAGGTCAGATTGAAACCGTTTCTACTTTTACACCGTACGAACACTAAGGATCTGACAACATTTTTCTTTCAACTTTAATTCTTTGATAATGCCAGAAATGGAGGATTTAAATTCAAGTGCCATCTACCTGTACAAAGAGAGGAATAGTGTTGAGTCCTCTGATGACTATTCTGTTGTGGACGTCTCTGGCGAGGATGTGAAGCGCTCCAGTGCAGCCCTCCACAATCTCCTCCATACGAACTCCCTCCTTCAAGGGACAATCACGAGGTAAGTCACAGTCGTCCACCTACATACAACTGAACTGCCTGCACCATATGTTGGCTTTCTATGCATCTGCAACAGTGCACTCACCACAAACTGCTGCTGTGTTCCTCCCATGCTGGTGCGTCTCTGTGTGTCCTGGTGTGCTCTGACCAGCAGCTGGACCAGTCTGGGAATGGCCCCCTGCTCCCTGAGAGGAGCGTGGTTGGCGGGGCACAGGGCCAGATTACGGATCAGACCGACTGTGGCCTGATGGGAAAACAAAAACATTAAAGTGAATCCAAGGCCCTACTTTTACCTCTGACAACTCATGTCTATATTTACAATACTGTAAAATCCAACACAAGCTTTTTTTAATAATCTCCTTTATAAAAAACAGGTCAATTTTTCCTTATTAGGCAGGAATCTTTGTTGCTTCAGGAACAAATTGTTGCAAAGAAAAATTTAAGAAAACCACTGTGACACATCAGTGACAGCAGAACAGGTCTGGACATTTCCCTAACATTTAAGTCAATCCAAGAGACAAATAAGGTCAGAAGTGTTTGTGTCAGCGACATGAAAAGACTGTGCTTCTTAAGGCAGTTCTGCCCATTATTTTGGCTTCTGTGTCCAGTCATGTATAAAATGTTTTAGGAGAAAAGACACAAAGGAAATAAGACAAATGACTGTCTGGCAGTGTGAGGAGCAGCTTATGTGACAGAGTGCTGCTTGTTAGTGTGTGTGTGTGTGTGTGTGTGTGTGTGTGTGTGTGTACCTTAATGAGTGGCCAGTGCGATGGAGGGTGCAGCAATTTGACAACTACAGGCAGACCATAATGCAGTCTCACGGCGTTCTGTGCCATTTCAGCGTCCTGGTGTCGAGATGTGAGGTGACGTAGGGCACAGATCGCTGGCTCTGTGATGTCTTCTCTGTCTCCTGCCCGGAGGACTGTGCGAACTAATGCCTCGATACCTCCAACCTGCAGGGAGAGCGTGACGGTTGAACAGATGTAGTCACTCTGGTTTACCGTTCCAACAGTAGTTGGAATGTCTGGGGGGGGAAAATGGGAGAGTACGCAGTAACTACCGACCTGACAGACCATCATCTTGTTCTTGTAGTTGTTGCAGGTGAGATTAGACAGAATGCCAGCAGCGCACGTCACTACGTTGATGTCGTCACTGCCCAGCAGCTGGACCAGAGTTCCTAACAAACCTTCCATTCCCTCCTGTAGAGAGAAAACACTTCTCATGTGAGACTGCAAGAAATTACACCGCCATCTGTTCAGGAAGTAGCAGTCTGTTCTCGTCACCTGTTTGGTTGCAGCGTCTGACAAGTTCCTGAGAGTCCAGAGACAATTCTGGACCAGTCTCTGGCTTGGGTCTGTCAAATGTAGTCCCAGAGCCTGCATACCACCTGGTCCAAGAGAGACAAATATGAAGAAATGAGTGAACCTGACTTAGAAAATATGTTAACCTGCTTGTCCAGTCTCTTTAAGGCATACCAGCTTCCACAATAGCAGGCTTGTTACTGGAGCAGACCGACAGCACTTTGAGAACTCTGCTTGTGGTCCACAGAAGCTTCTCATAAGTGTAGGTCCTCATGATGTTCACCAGTGCCTGAGGGCCACCACTGGCCAGGATTATCAACTGTCAAGAGGAAATAAACCACAATTAAGATGTGCAACACACCAACAGCCATCAAGAGGGAGGGGCTCCACTTATTACTTACTTTGCTTTCCTGGTTTCCATAGGCCAGAATCTGAAGACAGTCAGTTGTGATGGCCAAAAACTTCACGTTTGTTTTGTTGAGGAGGGCCACCATTTTCTGGAGTCCTCCTGCCAAACGCACAGCCATCTTGGCCCCCTCCTGGTGCAGCAGGAGGTTGTGGAGGGTGGTGATGGCATAGAAGAGAACAGAGTCCACTGGGGAACTGTAAAAGGTAGAGACTGAGGTTAGTATTTACTACATACTACAGCTCATCCCCTCTGTACCTACAGTATATTACTACTTTTTTCTCCCCTACATACCCGAGCATCTTAACTAGAGCTGGTATTCCCCCAGACTTGAAGATGGCCAGCAGACCCTCTCTGTGGTGGGACAGATTGTGCAGTGTTCCTGCGGTGCAGCGGGCCGTTTCCACGTCGTTTGTATTCTGCATGGTCCTGACAATTGCAGACACCATCTGAGGGGAGCGCATGATGGCATGGCGAGAAGCTTCCTTCTTTGAAAGCTGGTGGACCATCACTGCAGCTTTGTTTACTACGACCTAAAGGTGAGAAAAGAACAAAACACATCCTGTAGTGGAGGCAAAAACTCCACAGCGCTCGAAAGTGGACTTTTTGTGACCCTTACCTGGTCTTCATCGTTGAGTAGTTTAGTGAGTTCTGGAATGGCTCTGGTTGCCAATTCAGCATCGTCTTGATAGTTGATCAGATTGACCACAGCGTGTTTAAGCATCTGTGAAGGCTCTGCCAGCCGCTGAACATTTGTGGGGTTTGCTGTGTCGTACTGTGTAGAAGGGATCTGCATGCCCTCCTCCAGGGTCTCTGGGAACATGGCTGCACGCACTCTCTGTGCACGAGTCATAGCATACTGTCCATCTATGTCTACAAGATATGAAGAAGGTTGTTAAAATACCATTTCCCCTTTTGTTTAAGATTTGAATTTAGCGACCCGCTGTGGGCTGTGGCTCACCTTGTACTTGTTCTTGAGAGAAGTTCTGGTTGTAGCCCTGCTCCCACTCATACAGGACCTGGTTGTCCACATCTTCCTCCTCAGGGTTGCCCTTCCCACTCAGAGAGGGAGCAGTTGTGGTGGCCCCTGAGTGGATGCCTGAATCCAGGTAGGACTGTTGCTGCCAATGACTGACTGCCGCCTTACGGTCAGGCTCCATGGCCATGTCCAGCTCCATCAGATCAGCTGCGAGCAGACAAGTTGTGAATGAATAGAAGACACTTCAACAGTCAATGAAAAAGAAACCACTAACAGCAGTGTGACAGATTAGAGGTGAGCGTGAGGACACACCTGTTTTGATTTGCCTTCAGAACAAAATCTGTACAACACATGAGCTCAACTGTTTGACAATTAACATGAAAAAAAAATTAAGTGTGCAGTAAGCTTTGTGCAAAGCACAACTAAAAAAAATAATAAATTACAGAGGGCGAATTAGTCTGTCATCATATAACTGATTTTATTAATCTCAAAACTGAAAATCCTTTGTCAGATTTTTTTTTATGATGCTCTAATCTGTGGTTAAGAGAACAGCTAAAGTTTGATAAGTTTTTTAAAGCCCAAACCACTTTAGTTTATCGTCAATTCAACTAAAATAGACAATGTTGAAATAGACGTTTCAGAGTGCAAGTAGAACTTGAGGAAAAACATCAACTTACCCTGGGAAGCCATGTTCTGTTCTCACACTGCGACTGACACAGCTTCCTGATCTGGAACACACACACACACAACGATACGATTATTTTATGTGAATTAAATAGTAATATCTAACATTCACAAATTGAGTGTGAATTTTAAGTATGTTATGTAAAAAAAAAAAACAAAAAAAAAAGACTAGACTTGTGACCCTCCTCCCTTTCTCAAATACACTCAGTTCCAGGCAGCAGCAGGAGCTCACACACAAAGTATCCATTTACTGTAGCAACTATTTAGGTGAGGAAGGACAGGAAAGTTGAGCATTGGGTGGGGAGTGGGAGGCAGTGGGCAGACACATTCCTGCATTGGCTTTGAAGATAGAACTGTAAGAAAAAGTCTGTCAAGGCAGAAGGATCTAATATAGGTTATGTTTGAAAAAAAAAAAACATTTATTTAAAATAGAAGCCATTGCCATGGCCATAACAAAAATATGAAATATTTAATACAGAATGAGATTAAAACTGAAATTGGCATTAAGTTCTTAGTCAGAAACGCTCTCCTAGTACAGCTGCGGTTACTCACTGTTGAATTACAGACAAAAATGCAGACCCAACCCCTTCTAGTCAAGGCAAACCAGTCAGGACATGTAGAAAACCAACCAGGGTTAGGAGACCAAGAAAATCCAGAGAACCAGTAAAAACATTGTCAGTTTGTTCTCTACATTCCATAATATAAGGATTTATTTTCTGTGACTCCCAACTTGGGCCATCCATTATGAAACATGAATTTGCAGCTACACCATTTCCTAGATTAAAATCACACCAACCCTTGGGCGAAATCTTAGTTTCTCAAGGTGATGCATATGTAACGGCCATGCAACTCCAATGTTCTTTCAATGATGCACAAATTAAAAAAGTCCCCTATGCTCAGATCTTTGAACAAAATGATCAAAACCACAATTGAGGTAAATCAAGGATCTACAAGAAATGGACAAAGAAGTAAACAAAACTAAAAGGCAAATGTTTGGCTTAGTGTTACAAAAAAAAAACAGTTTGGAACTCCAGCAGTAGATGTGTGGGAGTTAATAACATTGAATAGTTCGGGAAATGCAAATGTATTAGGGCCAGTTCAACTGCTGTGCTGTGTTGTGTTACTTCCCTTCACTAACACCCACGCCACCCACCTCAGCCGTGTCATTAAACCGTCTTGAGTCAGCCTCCAAAACTGCTGCTTCTAACCACAAACACACCAACTCAAATTCAATGTTCACACGCCATCCTCCAGAGCTCTGCAGACCTGCCCTCGCATAACCCAGCCCTGCCCTAATGGGAGCCATATGCCCCACACAGGGCTGGAAAAAAAGAGAAAAGAACACAATCAAAGTCTACAGTGAAACCATTTGTCATTTGTACTGGTGGAATATGTGGTTGTTTATGTCTGGCTTTGGAAATGGAGCATTTTTTGATGGGCAAACAAAGCCTGGTCTTCAATTGAAAAGCACAAATGGCAGCTTTACCCCAAAGTCAGACTCTGACCATCAACACACAAAATAGTCATTACAGAAAAAGTTCATAGATCTCAGGCCAGCAGCCAAACCACACATCTAAAAGAGAGGCTGCTTTGAAGCCACATGTAAAATCCCATATGTAGATTGGTGTTTGGTTCACTTTAAACCATATGACAGAAACCAGATGACTAATGGCTGACACACTAGTCACAGGAGTCAGATGGTTGTTTTGTTTAGTGCAGTACACACGCCCCAGGGAACTGGAAAGAGCCCCAATCTACTAATGTGTCAATTATGTTCTTATGTTTGGGCGGCAGGATGATTTTAGTCATGCATGAAAAAAAAAGAAAGAAGAATGACTGTCACACCTGCAATAAGCTGGGATTCAAATGTATTGCGGAACAAATAAGGAGGGTAGAATGCTTTGAAATATCCATTTAATCACTATCAAGATTTTCTTTACTGGACTCAGAGGCCAATCTCAGTCTAAATCAGTTGAGCAGTTAAGCATGTGTTTTATTTTAGAAAATCTCTTAATTTTAAAGACACACTCTGCGGAATAGAATGAGTATGTTAAAAGAAGTGATTTTTCAAAGTTTTTTTTTTAATAGAAAACGTATTTTTTTGGTTTTAGTTCTATGAGTGTGGGTTAGACTTAATGACCACAGGGTTAGGATAAGAGTGAGTCCAGTTGAGAACCACGAGTCTAAATGACTGAAACCACCAACAGTACATCAACATTAATAAAATGTCAGCACTGTGTAAAGATAAGGCTACGGCTGGATCATCCTGTTCATTGTTTTCATCCAAAATAACGAAAAATTAATATACATTTTTTTAAATAAATTTGCATTATAAAAATTAAAACAGCCAACATATATTGTTTAAACAGAAAACACTTCTCCACATTTTATATTTAAAACCATTTGCAGAGAAATATCCCAAGTTTAAAAGGTCCTCCAGGACCATGTTAGGAAAAAAATCTGGATACTTTGTCAATAACATGAACCATAAATCAGTTTTGTATCACTTTGCTACGGTAAACGGTACACAAATGTCAAAATAAATCTTACGTAAATCACATACTTTTATGTAGTTACAAAAAGGAAATGACCAAAACTCATCTACATAAGCTAATGACACACGCAGGATGTTATTTAACAGTGTTAGGGGAGAGACAAGAGGCCGCCATAGGCTACGGTGTTCAGTGTAGAGATAATATGCAGGGTCAGCAGCACTGTGTGCTGGATGCCAGCAACACAATGAGCTCAATTTCTGGCAGTGTGTCTGGTCTGGGTCTCCACTGCATAAAAACAATTTGCCCATGGCGAATAAGTGGCCAAGGAAATACAACAGAATAAAATTGTAATCTTACTTCGATTTAAATGTGAGGAAAAAATATATAATATAAAATGTGGAACAATCTGATTCATATAGATATTTCTTGAGAATTTCACCAGGAGGTGCAGGCAAAAAGGGACTTTCACTATTACCACTATTAGGTAATGGCAATACCACTGGAAGTGGAACTGCAACAGCCTTGCAGCAAGTGCTGGCCACAAAATATACCACAACCGGGTCTAAGACGTAGGCATCACAGCCCGCTTCCGTGCCACTAAAAATTTTGTTTCTGCTTAAAAAAACGTGGGGATTTTTTTAAACATTAAATTGTTTATGCTTCAATAGAGCAAAACATTGAATGATAAACCTTTAGCATTTATTTCAACTTTACTAACTTCCGTTTGCTGAGGTGAAGTCAATGAGATTTCTAAATAAAAGACCCAAATTTATTTCCGGTCCGACTTCAGGCACAATAATCAAGTCAGACATTCAAGTCATGAGTGGAAAATGTTAAATAGCCGAAAATGTTCGGTATTTAATTTACAGTCGAACAAGTCCAACTTGACCCACTGCAGTTGGTCTACTCCGAGAAGCTGAGAAGTGACTAATCGTCCGATTCCGCCGCGGAAACGTATTTCAAGCAGAGGCGTCCGGCGTCATCAACACTGCTGTACGGTCTAAACACAACCCCACTACTCCACAGCTGCTTTGACTTTGTGCTCCAGCTCTGACTCAGATTTCACTCCCTGGCTCCTCCTCGTCTTCTCTCCTCAGCGGCTCACCGGAATGTGTCGGTCTTTGTTTAAAAAGCACGGTTAGAAAAAACGGTATAAAGCAAACGGCCAAAAACATACAACACGGACCCCCATCACTTTATAGATATTGTCCTTATGAGTTTCATTGTTAGAGTTAACATTCTCCAGGTAGTTTTCTAGGTGGCAGTAAACTTTAAAGTGAAGTTTGTTAAAAAAGTCCACTCGTGTTAAACATTCCTGAGCTCCACGACGGTAAATAGTTTACGACGACGTTATTCTGAGCACAATAAAAATAAGGTTTGACTACCTGTGCGTACTACTTCAGAACATACTGAACTGTTTATTTTTAAATATTACACCGGAAAAGTCGGTGAGAGCAGTCGGTTAACCGTGCTAACCGTAGTTAGGCTAACGAAAGGTAGCTTTTGCGGTTAGTGACGCTAACTGCCGAAACAAGCCAGGGCACATTAACGTTAAGTCCCAAACCAAGAATAAGCTCGGGAGAAATACAAAGGAGAAGAAACCCGATTAAACGCATTCAAGTGTCGATTAGCTAAACACGTAATTACTTTTTCATTCCCTTCTTTACATCCCGTAGGTGAATACGTCCCTCATGGTAAGGTGGAGACCGGCAGTAACCAACGACTGCCGTGAAAACAGCAGCAGCATCCCCGACCGACTCCAACATAACAACGGTCTTCATTCCTTCTCATCGAATTAACACAACCCTGCCAGGGAAATTTGGCCACGCAAAGTGGAGTAGATAGATTACAGATTGAAGCCTACCCTTGTCAGAAAGAGCAACTCCGTTCACTTGGATCCAGGAGAATAAAATCACTTGGAAATAGGAGTGAAAAGTCGAGGAAAATGTAGAGCCGACCGACTGCGGGAGCTCTCGTCCACTCCCTCTTCTGCCCGCAGCGTTGACTAGGCTAGGAGAAACTGAAAAATGTAAGATGGCGGCAGAGTTTATATAGTTCGAAGCACACCTCAAGTCGTCACATATTCCAACGCGTGTTTGAAAAGCTAGAGCCCACGTACGCCACGGCTACAGTACAGAGTATTTATTTTTGTAAATATAATCTATTATTTATATATTAAATCCCCCGTTTAGCTTCAAAAGACCCCGTGGTTTAAAGCAAATCACATACTGCAGTATTGTCTCAGTTATGAGAGTAGGAATACACAATTGCAAGAAGTTCCGGCTGTCTACAAAAAGGAAATCTGATTCCCAGGTCGCGTCTCGTGGTCTTTAAAATACCTTCACCTGTAAACACAGGCGTATTCGCTGACGTAAAGTTGGTAAAAGCCTCTGTTTTAATATTTCCCCGCCTTTTAAGATACGTATGAACAACTCATAAAACAATCAGAGTGATGCCGAGACCATAGCATCAAGGGTGAGTTGTAAATCTACGAAGCAAAAACTGATGAAGTTGCTAACTGTGTCCAAAATAACAGCTAGAATGGTCAATTCTGCCTTCAGAATATGATTAATTCCGCAGATATTAATTATGAATATAAAAAAACAGTAACAAAAAAGTCAAGATTCGTTTATTATACATTAAATATTAAGGTAGCCTGGTTAAAATGTGAAAGAAAGTAAGATTAATAACCAGATGAGTCACTTTAGCTCAGTGATGTATACAGTACTACTATAGCAACTAATCAACCTTTTTTAATAAGTAGCTAACAATGTGAGTTGTTGTTTTTGTTAATAAGTCACTTTATTTCATTAAATGCAATAATAATTTTGGATTGTGGACAGATAAAGCACATTCAAAGAAGTTTTTTATTATAAACAGAGACATTTGCTTATGGTGAACATGAGATTGGTTGCATTAATATCTGATCGACAAATTAGCAACGTAAGTAATATGTTGTTACAGTTTCAGAGATAATATAAACCTATTTTCCCTGGAAAGTTGTCTAATCGGAATCAATATATTGTGTAAAAGAAACTCAGGCACTATGCATCTAAACATGACCAAATTCATGAGGATTTACCTTATTTAAGAAACCTATTTTTCCATCCATCCATTTTTAACCAATTTATCCATTACCAGGTTGTGAGGAATTTATTGATTTTTATGTTTATAATCAACCATTCTTACAAAAGGTAAACAAGCTAATTTTAGACAACTGTACTGTTAAAAATCTCTTCCCTAATCTCTAGTGTTAAGGAAATAAAACAATTAAGACATGACTTCCATAATGATATGATATGTTTCAGCAAATGATTACTTTACAGACTTAATTGATCAAACAATGCCAGAAATCCTAAAGAGAATTCTTTCAAACATTGTAATTTGAGATGAATCCCATTTTCTGGGTCTATTAAACAGCAGAGTCATTCATTAAAATTATTAGTGATCTATGAGCATAGCTGAGGCCCTTTTAAGGCAAATGTATGATCTCACTTTTATTCTAAGATCACAGGGTTTTGGATGTTCATTTTGTGATGGCTTTCTTTTTGGCTATGTTGTAAGTGATTTGATAAACCATGTAGAAAATTTAAATATGCGTTGAAAGTCCCATTTGAACAGGCTTTGCAGTGGGTTTGAAAATATTCTGTTTCACTAAGGCCAGGTACTCCATGTCCTTCCTGTCCATATGGTGTCCCCTTATTCTCCAGGTTCCATTGTCAAAGTAAACAAAATAAACAGCTGAATTTACCTGCACTGTTTCAATAACCTTTATTATTATTGTGTGAATGGAAAAATTTAAAGACAAAGATGGTTGTGGTCCGAGTCAGAGCAACTCTTGTTGCATTCTTTAAGCACACTAAGTGAAAGCATATCACCTGGAGTGTGAGTCAACCCTGTGTCATTAGCTTGCAACACAGTGCCCAGAAACTGTGAGTGATTAATTTTTATTTTTGTACCTCGAATGCTTTTCAAGCTCTAGCTCTAATTACAGCTGTCAGTCAGGTTGATATACAGTACTCTCATGATTTCTGAAGTGCGATGACTCAACTTTACTTCACAGTCACTCAAATGACTATGAAAAACACATTGACACTTGACATGTATTAGTGGAAAGGAGGTTTACATCAGAAGAGAGTAAACCGGCTCAGTGGCATTCATGGCCTTGGACATGCATGCTTTGTTCTCCTTAAGGTAGACATTCAGACTCCATCTCTCCTTTAAAACTCTACCTTTTAATGCTGTATTTTGAAAAACAAAAGAACAAATATTTTTTTTAATTGTGCATCAGATCTTACATACACCTTTTAAATGTTTTCAGAATCATTTTGAATGTCTGTTGTTGCCCCAAAGTCACACTCAACACCTTGTCTTCACAAGGATTACACATAAAACTAAAGAGGAAATGAGATGTTAATCACCCTGACACATTTAAAAATACATATTACAGCTCTATATTTAATATCATTTGTTTGAAATAAAAAGAAGGCTTGTGGATTTTCTAACATTTCAGAAAGTTATGGTAAGTTTTATGTTTCCTTAACACAGATAAACAATGTGCAAAAACATCAATTTGGGTTTTTAACAGTGCTTAAAAAGTGATCGGTTGGTCAACACTTTACAAACATTCTTGTGGGAATGTGGAGAGATTTGCAACAAAGGGTTAATGTGCGTCTGTCAAGGCCTGCTGAAGTTATCTACCAGTGACTCATCTCCTGCATCACACAGAATTCGGGTTTTCTTTGTCAAGGTTTTTCTTTCAGGCTACTCTACTTCTGTGGTTGCTGCAATTTTGCTGGAGATCAGTTTACAATAACACAATCCCATTTAAGCTATTTTGTTTGTGCTGGTTTTAATATTACACATTTTCACCTTAACATGTTGAATATTATACTGTCAAATGCCAACCCAATCAAGGTAAACTTGGTTATCTTTCTGCTCTCAGTTCAAAATACAATTATAAAGTTATGGAACGGTTAATGTTTGGGTGTGAATTTGATTTTGTGTCACTGAAGTGATTAGTAAGGCGTGAAAAGAGAAGGAGAAAAAGTACAAAGGCTACAATGTGATTATGTTACGGTCAATATTATGATTAGTATATAATTATTCAAAAGATTGCAACAAATTATAAAAACCCTTCAGAGCTACTCATCTCTGTTACTCATCTCAACTCAGTAAGGATGTATATATTGCAGTATTTTTACTTTTTTTTCTACATCTAGTTGAGTCAGTATAGAGGGATGTGCTGCATCTTAAACTGGGTCACATTCTATTCGTTCTATCACAGCCTATTTAAAAGAAAACTCTCGGCTAAAGGACGTGAGGTTAAGCATCAAATTCAATTGATTTTGAGAATATCGTGCCAAACATAAATCTATAATACCTCTGATATAACCCTCTCACCCTACAGCCTGTGCCAAAACAACACACACTGTTCTATTTCCAAAACATGCTGTGGTTCTTCAATGATTCCAGGCTGCATGTTCTGCTTCGTGGGCCTACACAGCGCTTGGTCCTCCAGCTGGAGCAAATGTTTAATGTTTCACCGCAGCACCAGAAAATAGTTCCCTTGTAGCACTTTCTCCTGTAGTTCAGAGGAAGATATAGGACAGTACATGGTGATTAGATACTGTACGTCAATAGTTTCCACATTGTTAAGATATAACGTAATCAAACACCGAATTAGAATCCTTTTTTTTGTGCAGATTTGGCAAAAAATTTAAACCATACATTTAATACACTCACAAATGTATATAAATCAGGGGGTTCAAACCAGAGGACCGTGGGCCATTTGCAGCCTGTGAAAAAATATTTTGCAGCCCCCCACCTTGATGTGAAAGTTGAATTTATCATATTTTATAGATTTGTTCTCCACATTTTATGGAAAGTCTTATAGTTCTCAAAATCCACAGTCTCCTTCTGGTTCATCATGGTATTACACCGAATCTATGGAAAACTGAATTTTTTAATTAATTCTTTTTTTTTCGTATTGAATACTGAAAGCTAACGCGGCCCTTCGGTGAAATGACAGTGTGGGTGGTGGCCCTCCGTTTAATTGAGTTTGAGACCCCTGGTATGAAAAGGAAAAATTAGCTGTGCCCACAACTGAGACTGGATTTGGGCTCATACTGGCCTAAACATAGCCACTCCATCTGAGAAGTCCATGTCATTCACAACAGCATACAAATAAACACACTTTTACACAACCAACAATTATCCTGACTTGGCCACTCATTGGGATTTACTGTAGGAGGGAGAAAATACACATGTGTGTGTTTCTTCTATACTTTTCACCTTATACAAGTGACACAGAAACCAGGAAAACACAAACAAAAAGCAAACCTACAGAGGCAGGAGGTTCCCGTCTCCCTCAGGGTTTATATTCACAGAGGAAACGCAGGTCAGATACAAGTGTTGCTCTTATTGGCTCATGGCAACTCAAAGTGTTTGTATCTGTGTGTGAGCGCTCGTGTTTGTGTGCAATTTATGTGCACGACTGCTCTGACATATGTGCATGTATTGGTGATGTATGTGCTTCCTTTAGGCACCTGCCATCCTATATGGACCATATAGTATGTGAAATTCTCTCCTTGTCGTCTCCCTCTATTTTTCTCTTCCTCTTTGTCTTTTTGTCTCTGTTTTAACAAATATTGTCACATTCTAATCACATCCACTTTTGCAATAAACATTGAGTGAAATGTTAAGAAAAATATAAATATCGATCAGGATTCTTGTCAGCTTTCAGTGTTAAATAAAAAATTAAATAAAAAATCAGTTTCCCATAGATTCTGTGTAATACAACACTGAACCAGAAGGAGGCCGTGGATCAGGGTTTTGAGAATAATAACATTTACCGAAAAATGTGGGGAACAAATCTATAAAATTATTATTATTATAAATTCAACTTTCACATCAAGGTGGGGGCCACAAAATATGTTTCCCCGTGCCGCAAATGGCCCACGGGCCGCAAGTTTGAGACTCCTGATGTAAAGAGAAGATTATCCAAGGAATCTGTTGAATGAAACATTCTTGTTCAAAACTATGATGAAAATATTGTGTGGTTAAAATCAAAAATAAATCTGCAGAACCTCCTAACTGTGATGCAAATAACATGTAGTTGTAACTATCTAGCTCAGGCCTGAGATAAAATCAAATGTGTACTAGAGTTGGCCTACCAGTATATAGACCGTATGTGCTGTCAGAATTTGGTACATTAATAATAAGATTGTGTTCTTTAAAGAAAGATTTACATTAAAAATGATCTAAAAGGCTATGAAGAAACAGAATAAGAAACAAATATCACTGATGTGTGAATTTCTTTTTATGTAATTTCTCAAGTGTTGATAACATTAAGCTTTGGCTGTTCCAGATCAGTGTTTCCATATGAAAAAAAAAAAACAAAACAATATAATCTACTGGAGAGAAGGCAAACCATGCACTTGTACAGTTTATTTCTCAATATATATTGAGTTTTAAATTCTGGCCCACAGTGAAATTGAGTTTGACACTCCTGATCAGAAGTGATACCTATGAAATGATGTCATTAATTTGGTTTTGGAGAAATCATAGCCCCTCCCAAAATAACGTTGATTCATGTTATTAATTATGTGTTATTATTATTTTTTTTCACCATCATTATCAATATGTATTATTTCTCCCACTACTTTGCAATGGTGGGAGCCACGTTGGATCACCAAGGACATGAGTCCGCCTGCAGCAGACAAACCCAATACTTATTTCTTTCTCCTCTCTTTGCCTTTTTATAGGTAAAATAGTTAGATGTGCTGTGCATTTTAAATGCCTTGTGCCTTTAACATAGTGAAAAGAATTTTCCTCCAAATAGGTCAAGTCATTCTCTTCATCCCACACTTTGCCTTTTGTTGAAGTAACAAGGTACAGATTTAATATATTGCAAAAATCTATGAATTTATTGCTAATGCCTAAACTTGTACCAACAATTAGGTGAAAGCAGGTATATAAGTGGCTGTTAAGGCGCTCTTGTTAAGGCTGTGAGAAATAAAGACTGCAACAGAAAATCCCAAAATCCCTAGAGAGCAGAATGCCACACACACATACACAGGGCCAAGGCCCGAGGGGTGTGGCTGCTTTCTCTAGCTGTGAAAGAAAGGGGCAGGACGGGACTATACATAGGGGCAGACAAAACAAATATCCGCCCGCACACCCACACACACTGCAGTTGTAGCTCAGGTCAAGTAAGTGCTACACACAGGGACAGTGTGTAAGTGAGGATTGATTTTGTCCGACTGTTTCCTGTCTGAGGCTTTACCTCATGGCTTGTCAAACAGCTTGGTGTTAGTCAAATAAACACATTCAGCATTGTGGGTAGTTTGATGCCACTGAACCCTGGCTGTTGTTCCTTGGTGGATCTTAGTTGGGTATTGAGGAAAAAAGATGTTTCAAACTAGTATTAAGTTTATATATTTTGGATTTAGGCAGGTGTCTCAAACTCAAATAAGTTGAGGGCCAACGGCCACACTATAATTTCATCGAAGGGCCGCGCCGGCTCTCAGTGTTCAATACATAAGGAAACAATAATAAAAAAAAAATCCCCATAGGTTCTGTGTAATACAACACTGAACCAGAAGGAGGCTATTGATCAGTGTTTTGAGAACTAAAGAATTTACCATAAAATGCTGAGAACAAATCTATAAAATATTATAAAGTCAACTTTCAGCTGAATTTAGTTCCACGGGCTGCTAATGGCCCATGTGCCACAAGTTTGAGACCCCTGATTACTGTAGATTAAAACACACCAAGGTTTCTTTTAAATTCTGAATTCCTCTTATATAACCAAGACAAATGTTGTAAAATTTTTCTTCTTTGTTTCTTTGTAGAATTAGGTAGAAGTTATTTCTTTTTTAATACCCTTCTTCCCATAGCCAGGTGTGTGCATGGAGATTATATAAAAAAAATATTGTAACTATATTCAGTTGACATTTGAAAATATGTAACCTTATAATCTGGCTGGAGTAAAGAAGGGATTCAGAGATATTAAACAGGTGAGACGACACAGCAGGGACAAAATGTTTGACTGAGGTCACAGTAGGATTATGTGCACTGGACCCTTAAGCCGATATTAAAAACAATGTGAAGGAGACACTTGACAATATTTCTAGAGTTAGACGAATAAATGAGACAGCCTTAGCCTCACATAAATCCTCCAAAAGGGGCCAGTCTGATATAAATACAGACCTTTATCTGGCCCAAACTGCTGAATTTAAAGGACACTGTGGTGCTGCACTAATGCAGACAGTAACCTCATTCGTGCAGCAGAGCCAGGAGGGATTTTATATTGACCGCGGTAGACATCTAAAGCTTCCTGTGCTCATTTAAAAGTAGAGCCTGGACGACATTTCACCTGCCTGCCATGAATTCTGTATTATTACATACTCGCTTGCATCTATACTGCAAATGTGGTTGCCATGGTAAATGTCCCCCATCCTGCATCCCGCCTATGCAGACAGAGAAGCAACTCTCCTGCTGGCTTGTGCTATGAGGAAATCGAACGGTTGAGAGTCAGGAACAGCCATAACCCGCAGACAGCTGCCCAGCACAGTAGTGTAATTATGATATAACTATCAAATCATGCTGGGATTTCATGCTCTTGTGTCCATCACACCTTGACTGCAGAGCATGATATAACAACCTGCAGAAAAGGGTTGTGAACAAGTGAGGTCAGGGACAGGAAGCGCTGCAATTTAATTCTGTTTGGAAACATTTTTTTTTTCTCTTAGATAGCGAGAAGGGTTCATGCTCTCGATTTTAAGGCAGCACGATGCTGTTTGTGAGTGGCTCTTGCACTCGATTATTGCCATGCTTCTCGATATTTTATTACACAAGTCATGATGTCGTTTTCATATTAATCTGTGCAAAGAGAGATTTTCGAGTCTGGAGATTTAACACGGTTAAAACTTAATTTATTGACAGATTTCCACTAACAGCTGCTCATTAAAATCCACTCACATCTGGATTTATTTGCAATTTGTGTCACATACGCAGCAGGACTGACTAGCCGTCAATATTATCCTCATGTCATTATGAGCCGTGGAAAAAATATTTAAACAAGCCGTGAGGGATAGAAATATTGGTGTGAGGAGAAAGAGACTCAGAAGTCTATTTTAAATTCTGCAGTCATGTTTTTCTGTTAATATAAAAATATGTCAACTGAGGTGAAGGTGATGTCAGTACATTAGATTTATTGTGCAGGTTTTATTCTGAAAGTAAAAAATATAAAAGACAAATTCTAAGCTAGATAAATAAAAAAAACGGAATATTTTTCCAATAGAAATCGAATACAAAAATTAAACTTGATGGTATGAACAAATATTTAATTATATATTATATTATATTTCAGTTTGAGTAAACATTTTTAATATTTATTAAGACAAAATTCTTCATAATTTGAGCCAGGCATTGATATAAGGCAGGATTTCTTATTTGGTGACACAATTCCCTCTTAACATTTACACAAAGATTCAATATTTGCGATGTGATTTGCCTCAGCAAATTTGAGCAATAAATTTGACATAAGGAGCCGTATCACATTCTAATCGAATCATCTTTCCGCAGCGTATAACAACATCTTGTACGGATGGCTCCAGTTCACCTTCAGTTTAATCAATTTAGGAAGTCAATTTTCCTGAAGACATTTCAATATCCAGGAGGACAAGGTTGTTGTGTTCGTCCTGTTTACAGTTAATAGTCTCTCATTAGCACGCTCATTTTATTCATAATTGGAACAGATTGAACTGTGAGAATGACATGATATGAATCGATGCACTGGCCCTTCTCTGTACAGAACACGGTCGCCTCGTATTGAATAACATGATGGAGGAGAAATTATTTTCTTTTCCTGTTTAGCCTTGTGAATATCTTCACTATCTCAGTTCTGCACTCTCTCTGAGGCAGCTTGTAAACAACAATGTCAGGTTGGCCCATGGGTGACCTTTAGCATGACTGATCCTCGGATGTACGACTGCGTGTGTGTATGTGTGTGTGTATTGGTTTGTTTGTCTCTGACTATAAGTTGAACAATATCAAATAGAAAACAAGTATTTACAAAGCTTTAAAGATCATGCATGTATATAGTGCACTCTTATAGCAGTGGACAGTGACAAATTTGTTTACACATTTGTTGGACATAAATTTACATAAACACTTAGAGCCGAGGCCTTGGCAAAAGACAAATGACTCAAGAAGCATACTGGATTGCAGGAAAAATCACAATATCTTTACATCAAATATTAAATAATTGACATCCGTTATTGTAATGTCACAGCAAGGTTAAGTGTGCAGGTAGACACGTATGTTACACGTAGAGATAAGAACTCCAGGCTGATCGTAAAGCTTGATGATACAAGGGCTTATTACCTGAGCAGTTAAGAAATATTTAATGTGATAATCTGAAAGAAAAAGCACTTGACTATTATAAAAAATTCTAACCCCATTATGAAATGAATGTAATAATTACCACCAACGTAATAAATGTCTCTTGTATCGGCAGATAAATGAATATGTGCTAAAGTTATACAACATCAAATACAATTAAATATAACAGAACAACATAAACATCACGTTATGTCAAAAATGCAAAATCTATTTTTTTTTTATTTATTTAATAATGGAAATACTCATTATTAGACTTTCTTCTGTTATATAGATATAAATATAGATTCTGTCTCTATATAGATATAGAGATTAAATTATATTTATAACCAGTGTAGGAAAACGTTTAGTGCACACTTCAAAGTTTTAGCAGCAATAATAACTTCACGTAAAAATTCCACCAATCATTAAAAATATTGCTGCTGTTGGAATGAAATGAAGAAAGATTTTTTTTCTTCTTCTACATTTTGAGTAGTTACTTTATAAGCATTATAAGCAGTTGTTATCATTATTATTACTATTGTTATTTTTAATTGTTGTTATTTTTCCTGTATTTATTATCTGTAAATAATAACAATAATAATGATATAAATGCAATACATTTGGAGGAAATCTGATTTGAGAATTCTGATGTTTTTAATGCAAACTAATTCTGTTAATAAGAAACATGTCCTAAATAAATGCACACTTAGTATCACAATGTATAATAATTTAATAACACAACTGATAGACTTGTATTTATTACCCATATATATATATATATTATATACAACCCAATGTATATACAAAAAATTATTTAATAACGTAAAAAAAATCAGCAATATTTTAAGTTAAACATAAAAATGTAATGTTTTAAAGTGACTCCCACTGTTTGATTGGAATGAAACGTTCTTGACTTTCTTAACATCAATTTTTTTGAAGTTGTTATTTTAGGGTTCCTTTCCCTGCCATTTGTTACTCAGTCTAGTTTATGCTGCTCACTGCATTGTAGACACTGTGTCACAGTTAAATGAACGGAATGCATGTGGTTCACAAACTTCAACACAAAGAATTCAACGTCTAAAACAGGGTTAGAAATAGTATCCCCGTGCTAGCTCCCAGTGCTTTTATTAAAAAAAGATTAGACAACGATTTCGCACAAACTCCACCCAGTCTTTGACAACGAGAACGCAGAAAAGGATTGAGCATCGGAGAAAAATGTGAGGCGACACAAGCTTGTAAACACCGGCTATGGCTGCCACTTTGGCTGTCTGTCTCTCTGACCGCTCTGTTAATCCACTTAACACACAATAGACAACAGGACCCACCGATCTGAGGCATCACTACCTTTTAAACCACATATATATATATATATATATATTTTTTTTTGTTTTTGTTTTTTTTGGGGAGTTTTCTAAACATTTTTTTTTCAGCCACAACAATGATACGTTCGATGACTGAATTTCTTTTATGAAAAGGATGTCAAGGCCTCGGTCATCGGTAGAAGGTGATAGTCTGAGTAATTTTTCACGGTGTCTTCTCTTCTAACAAAAGCCTCTCTCTTCCACTCTCTCTCTCTCTGTTTCTCTGGCTCTCTCATTCACAGAGACAAAATGGCTGAATGGTGATGGAGGGGCTGAGTTTTCCTTTATGTGTGGACGCACCAGCCTGCTCTAACATGTGTCAGCAACTACGCACTCATTGTCCTGAGAACAGAGGGAAAAACCAACAAACGAATGAGGAACAAATAAATCTTCAATCCCTAGAAAAAGTAAGTCTTAATAAAATCCTGTATTATAGCGATTCACTTCAGCACAGAGATGTTGAAAAAGGAAGGCGTAAAATCCAGTGTGGAGCCTCTCCCATTATTGCACAATTTTAGACTTAATAATAATTTCCTGAAAGCCTCATATCCACTGGCTGTGGAGGTTTAATAATGGCAGCTCCTCAGTGACAGTGGAAGACCATGTGACATCTACCTTTTGAAGCCTGCAGCAGCAGCAGCAGCGCTGATATTCTGTAGCACATATGCACTTACAGTGTCATCAGTATTCCACCGAACCCGCCTCTCTTTCTCTCTCCTCCTGTGCTGTATTTTTTATGAAAATAATTGACAGCTGACATCATCCTCAAACAACCAAGGGAAAAAAAATCTACAGATGTGAGGCTAGCCCCCGTCCAATGAGCGAAATATAAAATATACATTTTTAGATGAATAATATATTAATACACAAATAAACAGGTCAGAATTTTTCACAACGAAAAAAACAGAACCATAATACCCCATGGTCTTAAATCTAACTTACCGAAAATAAATAAACACTAAATATGAGAAACAAAACTACTACTGGGGAAAGAGCAATTGGATTATTATTGTTTGAATAATAATAATAATAATAATAATCATAATAATAATATGAACAACATGACAATACAGTGAATGCACCGTAATATTTAGATTTTAATTTATTGTACTGGAAAAAGTACAGCAACTAGAGTAAAAAAAAAAATTACAATTTGACACCCCTGTATTTCTGCAGCACCTTGGTTTTATAAATTTTTACTCATGTGGGTGAAGTCTTTGCCTTCAGCCATTGTGCATCAACATGCTGCAGTGAAGAAGGAGGGGAGGCAGAGAGTAAAAAGTGGTAGAGAGATAATGAACCTGTGTCTGCCACTGCTATAGGCAATCAGAAGTAACCTTGTGAATAATCAAGGCTTGGCACGATCAGGAGGGAGAAGGGGTGAGCGAGGAAAAGGAAGAGAGAGTGAGAGAGTGACTACCACTAGTGTCTAATCCCATCAGTGCGGTTCACAGTGTTAGTGTGTGTGTGTGTGTGTGTGTGTGTGTTTCTTTATCATGGCCCCCGCTGAGTGCAGTGAACCAACCTGGAATCAAAGAAAAAAAAATTCATCTGTGTTTGTGTTTGTATCACACAATGGAACGGTTCACACTCAGGCCTTCCATCCATCTGAATCCCTCTCTGTCTCCAAGATCGATTTCTAGTTGTTATTTTTGATTCTATCGAGGTGTTTGCGCGTGATTGATGCTTGGATTAATGTGTTTTATGTGTCATGTGGATTTAATAGAGTTTAAAAATGCTGATTCTCCTCACCGCTGGATGTAGCACAGACAGTTTATTACCATGGACATTGGACAGTTTTCAGATTTCAACGAAAAATATACAGAAAATTAAAGATTACATCCAGCAAAAATGAAGATGCAGCAACAGCCAGATGTCTTTCATTTAATAAAAAAAAAAAATTAAATCATCAGCAACGAGACTTTTGGCACATGTAAAATTTAAAACCTAATGATTATTAAATGAATGAATAAATATCTCCTTCTTCCTCCCTTTCCCCCTCCACACCTGACCGCCATGTCAGTTGTTTCCCTGAAACAAACGCACTCTCGTTGCTTTGCATTGTTGGAGATGCTAATGAACGCACGTACGTTCACACCATTGTCTCCTCCGTGCGACGAACGCCTCGCACTTCAGCAGGGAAATAAAACAGAAACACCAAACAGCTGAGTTAGGAGTTCCAATATTTGAGTGACAGAAATCGAAACCCCGCCAATGGCGTACAGACACAAATTATCAGACAAAGCGTCGTCTGCTCAAAGTCGTCCACTAAAAGCATATTTCTCGCCCTCCATCTTACAGCTGGCTGTTCGACAGTCAGACAAAGAGATGCTGCTGCAGAGTGAAAATGCACTGACGTAGCTGCTGCTGCTGCTTCTCTGTGGCTGAGATATATTCTCTGTATGTGTGTATCTGTGTGTGTAAGAAGAGGATTTTTTTTCTAATGTCTGTTTCATATACATCTTAGTGTCAACGTAGCTTCAACTGTGTGTTTTATGGTAGGGTGTGAGTTTGATGAATAATCTGTCCATTAATTCTCATCATTTCAGTTTTCACTCTTCCCTCTTTCTTTCTTCTCCATGTCTTGCTCCCTGTACCTCACCCATCCCCCTCATCACATGTCATACTCTCTACTGTCCTTATTTCTCTTCTTCTTCTCCACTCCTGTCCTCTCCTCTTGTGTCCTCTTCTCCTCTCCTTTCCTTTCCTCTCCTCTTACTTAACTTCTCTTTGACTCTCCTCCTTTCTGTCCTGTCCTGCCCTTTTCTCTTTCTTTCTGTTCCTTTTGTCCTCCTGGCCTGCCCTCTGTCCTGTCCTCTTCTCTCGCCATCTCTCATTCCCTCTCTTCTGCCCTCTCCCCAGACTTGTCTTTTCTTTTTCTCTCCTCCCCTCCCGTCCTTTCTTCCTTCCTCAACGTTTTAGAAAATTGCAACTCAAATTGCATAATAAACAATTATAACCCTTTCTCTTTTACAATGTCTATTAAATGCTTGAACAATCAGACACATATCTGCATGCCCAGACACACAAACAGTACACACCCAGCTAACAACACCCGCGTCTTAATTGGAAAACAATGAATGTTGCAGACATAAACATTAAACCTGTCCTCCTTCTGTGTTGCCTTGTAGAGAACATGATTGTCACAAAGTTATACAATTCTGTTCAGCCTCCTTGGTGCACAGTATGTGATAAACCATTGGACCTGAGTTGTGTAAATGTCCATCCAGGAGTTGTTCGCTGCACTACAACAAACCAGACACAAGTGTATTTTGGATTGGTGTGTTGCTGAGGCTCACCTGCTGGGAAGCTGCTGTCAGTTTAAACTGTTGTCCACATGATGGAGGCCTGCAGAGATGACGACATTAGATAAACAATGATTCTCTGTCCGAGAGAAAATAAATGTAGTTAGTAAGTAAACTGTTAGAAAGTTTAGACTAAGAGAGAGAGAGGAAGAGAGCATGTATGTGATGGGCAGAGCACAAACTCCAAGTGAGACAGATAACTTTGAGAACAGAAGCAACAGATGCAGCGGTGCTGGTGTATTGTTGAGGGTATTAGGATGAGGGACACCCCAAAAATCTCTCCCCTGCTGGGTGTATGCGTTTGTTTGTGTGTGAGAGTGTGACAGCAGGGAGCAGCTCAGTGCAGGACGCCGCACGCAGCAAGGGGCCATTAGACATGGTGAGGTGACCCACATTAAAGACACACACACACTCACACATACACACGGTCCTTTTCCTTTTTGTGACCAATGTGCCATGATAACCATAACACCAGGATTCTTTATCGCTGGATTTTCACATGGCCATTGTCAGATGGTTCTCAGTGTAGGATTCTGAAGGCAAGCACAGGTCTGGTACGGTTCAGACAAAGTCCTTTCAGTGATGAAACACATTCCTAATTTTAGTGTTAGTGTTCAGCTGCACTTAAGCCCCCGTGCATGAAGTCTGGGTGTTTTTTTGCTGTGAAAGGCTGATTTTTGTGCTGATTTGTGATAGTGATTAGTGGCCAGCTGCAAATGTAAAGTTTATTTTAGTCCATACATATTATCAAGGCCTTTCAGACAATGTGTCAAAGGCCCAACACGGAATTCTTAAAATGCATAATGTAGCAGGTATTGTGTTGTTGGACATTTCTGAGTGTTTGACTTCACGCCTGTACATATAGTGACTTCAGGTTAACATGTTAAGGTAATATTAAGTGATTCTTTCCAATAAAGAGACTGGAAACCAGTCTGATAATGTAAAAAAAAGACATTTTAATGCGATTTTTTTTTTTTAAATCACAGTTGCTTTTAACTAAATTGTGAAAAACAAAAGGTTTCTTCTTCTCGTGAGTACAATAAGTTACATAGAACTTGAGAAAAAACAACATTCTCCTTCTTTGCCAAAGAAATTGTTAAAACACTGTTTATATATTTGTGTATGCAAGGAGTGCCCAAGAGGAAGATCAGGATCTACCAGTAGATCTCCAAAGGTGTGCTCGTAGATCCTGAGCAATAACATAAAAATAAATAGTAATTGAAACTAGAGATGTAATTCGATTTCAAAATGGTAATCACTGGGCTAAAGTGAGAATCATATAGGTATTGAGTCAGACAGTATAACATATATGTTATATGTTAATGTAAAGAATAAGATATCCAGTTTCTATGGGTAAATATATTTAGAGTTTTCAACTTGTGTTAAGTAGCAAGTAGTTAAAAAGTAGCTCACAAGACAGCGTGGACACCCCTGGTGTATACCATATACACATGAAATATAAGTACAGTGCAAGCATGTCAAAACATTGTCTGTCCAATGACAACAATGGAAGCTGTCATGTAGAAATTTTTTGCTCAAATATTCAGCTATTTGAGCAGAACTATGTGACTGAAATGACCTGAAATGAAAAGTTATTTTCCTACATCACAAAGTTTAAACAAAAAAAAAAATTTTGTTCTAAGATGAGTTTTAGTGGCAGTGGTGGCCTAGTGGTTAAGGAAGCGGACTTGGGTCTGCAAGGTACCCGGTTCGAATCCACCAGGCACCAGTTTGCCACTGAGGTGCTCTGAGCATAGCACCGTCCCAACCCACATAACTTCTTGTGGGCTCACCACCCACAGGAAGGCTCACAATATGGTGCAATGTGATTTGGGTGGTGCCAGCTGCCCCTGCAACCCGGCAACGGACAAGCAGAAGAAGACGAATGAATGAATGAATGAACTATATTACCCCACCATTGCACAAAGACCCATTATTGGTAGACGCACAATAATTACTAGTTTGGATTCTTACTCCATGATGATTCATCATATTTGATGGCATATGATGATGTAATGATAGCTTGTGTCTGTATTATTACAGGATACATTTACATCATCAGGAGAAATTTAGATTGATTGATGTGACTGTGCCGTACGACAGATACACCATCAAACTTTCACCTTAATACGACAAGAAAATGAATTTGACAAAGTTGTGGCAGCACCGAGTTCTTAATCAACTCCCATCCAGTGTTTATGTCGGGTAATAAATCTTCAGCCGTGTCTTTTCTTCTCTGGGATAATTATAATTTGGCTGCACAACTTCACTCTCTCACAGCAGATTGTTGAGTTGCTGAGTTGGCCTGCAGTTCTGATACAATTCCTCTTTTATTATTCTATTCTGTCCATATCTCTCCTGCCCACAACACACACACACACACGCACAGCCAGTTTGCCAAAGGGATTTGCAGCAGCTAGCAGTGTGTGTGTACGTGTGTGTGTACAAGTTGGTGAGTGCACAGCGGGGAGTTGCCAATTACAGCACTGATTAAAACCTAGTAGTGTGGAGAGAGGGAGTGAAGGAAGAAAGAAGGGAAAGAAATAGGGATGTACAGACAGACTGACAAAGAAAAAAGAGTGAGAGAGAAACTGCACAAATGAACGGGAACTCAAAAGTGTTCCAACTCCAACGGCAGCCTTTATATGGATGTTTCATTATCATAATGATAGTTGTGTTTCTGGATATGGTGGATGTGTGGATTTAAAATTCATTAAAAAAACACATTTCTTATAATTTCGCTCTTTAAATAAAGAGTAAACTCTTTGGAAAGAAAAAGTGCATTTGCATCTAAGTGAGTAACATCATTATAAGTAAGTGACGTAACACAACACTATGTTGTGCGTGATGCATTTCCTCCACATAAGTATCGACTGAAGGACACAATGACCGGAAATGCCAGCAGCCATCTGTCCTACCATCTGCTGAGAAGTTTGGCCACAACAGTATCCGGCTTGAACTTTCCTCTGTGAACCCTTGTTCAGAGCAGTGGAGGGACATGAACACGCAATGTTATGTCAGGTCATAAGACAGTGAATGACTCTAGCATGAAAATAGGATGTACATATATGAGGATCTATGTATCTATACATATATGATATAAAGTATATATGCAGCATATATATAAATATATATATATATACAGTATATATTTACATATATATGCTGTATATATTCAGCATAGTCTTTTTTCATATATACATATATATATAAGACAGTGAATGACTCTAGCATGAAAATAGGATGTACATATATGAGGATCTATGTATCTATACATATATGATGTGCAGTATATATACAGCATATATTTATATATATATATGCTGTATATATATACTGTATATACAGCATACAGCATAGTCTTTTTTCACACACATACATATATATATATATATATATGAAAAAAGACTACGTATCTGTTTAATTAGATACATAGTCAAGATAAAAATAACCAACCAATAATAGCATAACCAGAACCTAAACTA
>JAFBJS010002907.1:210257-239996 GCA_016785265.1 Paraplagusia blochii
TCACACACATACATATATATATATATATATATAGATATATAGATATATATATCTATATATATATATATATATATATGAAAAAAGACTACGTATCTGTTTAATTAGATACATAGCCAAGATAAAAATAACCAACCAATAATAGCATAACCAGAACCTAAACTAATGCACAATATATAATTTCTGCTCCCTGGTGGCCTAGTGGCTAGGATTTGGCGCTCTTGCCGCCCCCAGAATTCGAGTTCAGGCTTTCATTTAGGGGCAGTGGTGGCCTTGTGGTTAAGGAACTGGACTGAGGCACGAAAGGTTCCAGGTTAAAATCCACCACTATGGGGCACTGATCATATGGGGCATTGCACCCACTCACTGCACTCAAAGCTGCCCACGGTTCACTTTGGTGATGTGTTAAATGCAGAGGTATCATTTTGTGGTATAAATCACAATTTAACAATGACAAGGAGTTTTGCTTTCCTTCCGAGAGACACACAGAAATTTGGAATCACACTGGGCATTAAGGCATGAAAAAAAAAAATCATAAATTTGAACAAAACACCAGCAAATCCATCTATTATTCTCGTCTGGATTGCTATCCCGATCTTCTCTTCTCTGTGCCTTCCTGTCTTAATCCCACTGTGCACTGTGAGTGTCATACTTCCCAAAGCCGGTGGTTTAAAACACTCAAATTGGACCACTCTTTTACCAGTTTGCTCCACACAGAGCTGGACAAATAAAACCACCATGTTTCTTCAGTTAGTGATGTGTACTCAGGCACTGAATTTGTGCAATTCTTGTCCAATTTAGTCACAGGAACTCTGATGTCACTCAGCACTAAAGCTACGCTACATGCACAAGCGGAGAGGTGTTATTATGGACTCTTATGGACTTTAGGTATTTTCAATACCTAAAACCATAGCTTAGCAAACAGGATCTGTGTGTTTATTTTTCTATTCACACTACACACAATTCTGGATATTTTTTTGCATCAGTGTTAAAAAGGTCAGTGTGAGTTTACTGACTCTTGGCATTAAGTCAAGGGATAATCATATGTAAGGCGACAGACGTACGTAAATGCTTGATAATCATGTGTTAGTGGCAAATAAATATTGAGAAAAAATATCATCATTGATAAAGACTTGTAACCAGAATAATTATATGTTTATTGGTCATTTTATAGGTAATATACACCAGTACTGCCAAGCCAGTAGTGGCAGGTCAGTATGTTTTTCAGCAGTATGAACACACTCAGCTCTCCTGCTGTGTTTAATCAATACTGTTCACATAGACACACATAGACAGAGAGAGGGGGGCGTCTATATTATACGTTCTGTTTGTTTTACATGTGTCTGAATTAACTTTTTTTTTCTAAACATAACAACAAAGATGTTGAAACTTATTGTCAAAATGATAAAACCTAATCTGGTTCAATCTAGGGTGTATCTTGTTGGGTCGGTATTGGATGGATCAGAATCTCATCAGCCACATTTTCTCCAAACCAGACATATTCGATACGGTTGGTGTGAATCCTTCCAGACAGAAGACCAGACAGAGGTCCAGGGGGTCTGATGATTTTCAGGAGTCCAGGGAGTTGGGTGAGTCTGATGTACTGTATTCATTAATCTGTCATGAATGGGGTGAGTCTGATAAGGTGGGACACATTTAGATCAGATGGTCCAGGTCTTTGAACACTTCTAGGGCAACTAACTGATGGAGACGTGGTGTCTGGAGAGCATTGTTGTTTTCTATTTCTTTTCTACAGATTGCGTCAGACATTTTCAAAATCTGACAGATGTTGGTGTATTTTTTATGCTATAATTTCCTAATTCACAATTTTTTAAGAAACGTGAGCTTGGATCACAACAAGGCAAAATTGGTGGTTAGGCCTTTTTTTTTTATTTATTTACTCATTTTAGTCATTTGTGTAAAAATACAAGGTTTTTCAGATTCAATTCACAATGCACACCTTAACCCAGGGATCTCAAACTCAAATAAGTTGAGGGCCACCACCCACTCTATCATTTCACCGAAGGGCCGCGTCAGCTTGTGTTCAATACAAAAGAAAAATAAATAAATCAGTTTCCCATCGATTCTGTAAAATACAAACTGAACCAGAAGTAGACTGTAAATCAGGGTTTTGAGAGCTGTAGGATTTACCATTAAATGTGGAGAACAAATCTATAAAATATTATTATCATATTAGCCTTCACATCAAGGCGGGGGGCGCAAAATATTGTTCCACTGGACGCAAATGGCCCACGGGCCGTGAGTTTGAGACCCCTGCCTGTAACTTTACATCTCTATTGAATTTATTTTAATTATGAACTTGATTTAAAGACTACCTTTAATTAAACTACTTAAAAATTATGAAAGAAGTAGGATCATTTTTTTTTCCTGTTGAAGAGAATAAAACAAGTGAGCAGAGGTACGTTGCTCTTTAACTATGACGCAGAGAGCATTTCCTCATCTTATTCCTGCAACGTCCTATTTATTCTCTCATGTGTGAGAAAATCACCGGTTATAAAAATCTGAAAAATTGGCCACTTCTTGGGGGATAATTAGTGAAAACACAGAACAGCCTCGTTTTCAATCCCCCCTGACACCTTGATTCCCCCTTATCCATACACACACACACACACACACACACACACACACACACACACGGTTAAATCCACCACCAACCAGCTCCCCTGCTGTGAGAGCAAACACTCATAGCACATGATCATCATGACGATATGGAACCATGAATTATGCATAAAGGCAGCCCTGCCTCGGTGTGGCTACAAAGCTGTGTGGGTGAAAGTCTCCTTTCAAACATTATGGGAAATATCCTCTCAGTATTAATAATATAATCATCTATTCTCTCACATTCTTGTCTGCTGCTTCATTCCCTCACACCATTTTGCTTTGTGAGGTGCCTCATCGCCCGGTGCACACTCGACGAGGAAGCATCACCATATTTGTGGCGGCAAACATTTGTGCAAGAATTCCACCTTAATCACAGATTTGCTAATTTCATCCGTGCCCTCTTATTAAGTGAAGGTGAATGTATTCATGTTTTGCTGACTCTGCTTCAGAAAATATTCCTCGTCGTGTCATTTCAAGGTCACCGTGCAATTAAGTATTCACACACAGGAAGTGCAGAGATGTCCATGGTCTCCCACAGTCAGCCTGGGCCCAGTTTTATTTTAAGGCCAACATTCAGCTGATAACGTCTGAGCTCCCAGACCTGAAACTCATAAGCAGGAGCCTTCATCCAGCACTCTGTCTATTATTAGGCATTTTATTTCCAAACACTTATTGATGCTGAGATTATTGAAGTTGCAGCACACCCAGAGCTGACAGGCAGACAAAGAGAGCATAGGTATCATTTCCAGGGAAAGATTTGCTCTTGGAAAAGAAAATAAAACAGGGGGAGGCTCTGAAGCAAGGCAGTTGTGCACAGTGTAGTAATGTCACTTTATTAGCTGTAATAACCGTCATTGATATTCTATGAAGTAGGGTAAAAATTACAGCAACCAGATGGATAAAGGTTAAAAAATAAAATTATCATTATAAGATGTTACTTTCTGTTGCAGCTTAGGCCCCGCAAAATATATCATGATTTGCTCTTATTTTATATAGAAAATATATGATTTATATACACACACACACATATAAAGAACTCTGTTTAAATTGCTACTTTATTTTATATTTCTAGTCATTTTTAGTCACTCACTTAGAGGCCCTATAGCTTAACTGTGTCTGTCATCCATTTCCGTGTCATAATACAAAGTAAATGTTAACTGTGACAGCCTTCCTTAATGATGTAAACTGAAAACAGGTTAGTTTAAATTACATATATAATGATTTTCAGGGTAATCTTTATCATAATGAACTAAAACAACCAAAACATAATTACATATTTTTTTTAAATGTACATTGTAACATAAGAAATTGCATTTTTGCCAAATATATAATAAGATGTAGACTATCAAATAATGCAAACGTGCAATTCTAGAGGCAGTTTATGAAATATATACAACATTAAGTGGAAGTTTTTTTTTTTCCCGGTCTGATTTTCAGTATCTGAATAAATGTGTGGCACTACACGGTTACAGCCGTCATATTATCAGCATCCTGGGCCTTACTGCAGTGTGCTCTCAGTGTACGCCGCTCTAATTATCTCCTGAGTGTGGCAGAGTTTAGCTCCTCACTAAACAGAAATGACAGAAGTGTGTGCAGGTGTAGAGGCGCTCATGTGTACATGTCATTCGGGTGGGTGCAGCGGTGCTGACGTTCCCACAACTGTGCGCTGACACCTCCTCAGTATGTAGGAACCATCTCCGGCACTGCATTATTTAAAGGTTGAGAGGGATACAGACAGGAGGAGAGAGGGGGTGAGGGGACGAGAAGAGATAAAGGGTGGGGGAGAAATATTCAGGTATCCTTAAAAACCGTCTCCACAATATGCCTCGCTTATAAACCACAGCAAAACTTTGACTAATTACTCTGCCGCACCTCCCTGCGTTTCCTCCTCTGTGCTGATTTCCTCTGCTTTTCCCATGCGATTTCTCTGCTCTACTGTTTCATTCTCTCCACTATAGATCATCCTCTGCCGCCCCACCGCACCCCTGCGCTCACCACCCCCACCACCACCCCCCCCAACATCACACCCTCGCAGCTTCATTCTCCCCAGCCAGAGCTAAGGAGAAATATGATTAGCACAGCAGAGAGCTGACAAACACACACGTACACACACGTCCTCGCACAAACGCCGTCGTGTTGAGAACCAAAGTGATGGAGGAGAGGAAAGGTGAGATGGAGGTAGGGTGTGGTGGATAATAACACCAGGGCAGCACAGCAGAACACTGGTTTAACTAAATGAGCTGGTTTCAGTGTGAAGTCTGAGCAATCGCTGCTGTTTTCTGGCCACAGCTTTAATAAACAAACACATTGAGGGGGTTGAAGGGGATCAGGGCATTTCACCGTCCCTTGAGTGAGGATCCTGTCTATCTGTCTGTCTTAGGATGCTCTGCCCTTGTCTTTGACTCAGTGCTTGCTGGGAAAACTCCAATATTCCTTCAGCTATTGAACGGGTCAGACAACAAGGGTAATTTGCCTCTGTGAATTTTAAGGGATTTTCTTTTACAGATATTGCGATTTATAACGTATTTTATGGATTACATGACATGGCTTCCATTTGGTATCGTTTAAAACCATGTATTACTTCTTTATTAAATATAATTTCAGCAGCTACTCACAGTATTAGTTTGTTTAGTTATGCTTTTGGCAAAGCCTTAACATTTTTCCTATTAAATTTTGTGTTAAATTAAATTAAAATCATTATGTATTTGTCCTTACGTTTCTTCACTTTAAGTATTTTTGTATGAATTATTTGAAGTCATGCTCTCTGTTCTATATTTAATATTTAAATAAAATTCTACTGATTTGCTCTTTACAATTGTTCATATACCCTAAGTTCCCTTTGCTATTTCTTTAAGCTTTTTTATTCTTTTTATTTAGAATATTTTTATAGACAATTTTTTCCTCTCATATTTGGCCATAAAATAATTTCCCCACTTATATTTAACTGTTACTATTAACAACACAAAAACAAAAACAAATTGTAGCCTATAGTAACTTCCTTTGGCTACAATTTATCTATATATATAGTAATAATACATACTTTCTATGAGAGCATTCTCCTATAGCTGGTTTACTCATCTTCATCACATCAAGTGGTTTGTATTAATAGTCTTTTAGCTGCTCTTAAAATACCGTTCTCTACCAAACCTCTACCACAAGCTCCTTCCTCCAGCTCTCCTCACATAACCCTTGCCTGTGCCTAAACTCCAACAAGAACACACTTTAAGCAGAGCAACTATTTCCATCTTTCGCACTTTCAACAAAGTTGCACACTGCAGTAAAAGGGGCCACACAAATACTATAACAATGGGCTACTACTGTGTCTGTGATGCAAACACAATATGGCTGAAAGTATCACCAACAGCTCAGTAAGGACAGGGAGTGGTGTGAAATCACAGGCTAATTACAGACTAATGGCTTTTGTTGCTGCTGAATCTTGAAACAAGTGAAATGGTAAAAAAATGAAATTGGAGCCAGTTTAACGGACAAAACATGTAATTATACGTGAGTGAGAAAGAATGGTGTTCTTTCTTATCTTAAGTATTGGACAAAAATGATTTCCTTCAATTGCAAAAAGAAGAGGCAAATGGAGAAAAGACGAAGAGTGAGGAGATGAAGCAGAGCCCTTTTTTATTTGAGGGGGGAGGAAAGCGAGTGCAGGGAGGACAGCAGAGGGATGGAGAGCGCAGTGGTTTTAAGGCCGGCGTGAATGCCAGCAGGTCACTGAGGTTCCTTTTAAATTTAGAACAAACCACAGACACTGAATGGCTACTCCAAAAGCCTGAATGACTGATTATAATGGCTGCCTGTTTCCATCTCATCCCGTCAACCTCTCGTCACTGCTTTCTTAAGAGAGCTCTGACTACTGGGCAAACGTGTGGGCAGGCCAACAATTTACAATTACAATTAAGGCGTTTAGACAACACCCCTGATCCAAAGCGACTCACAAGAGCTGCAGTGGAAAAGGCTGCAGCGTCTGTAGATCCTAAAGATTACACTGCAGAGTTTTAAAGAACACCTCCGAAAAGGAATATATTGCAGAAACCTGCAGGAGCAATGATGATGACACATAGTATAGAACAAAACAATCTGTAATTTAATTAAACAATCTGTGACTTATAGAAAGATTATCTTGCTGTTAACAGGAGCTGTTAATTTTTTAACTGGTCTTGATATTGATACAGATTTCATTTTAGCTCCATTATTGTTGTTTTCTTCTAGGTTCACTACAGATTCAACCAAGTCGTAATTTTTTGCTATTCTAGATACTATTTGGCAATTTATTTACACTATATTTTAACCTCTTTTTCTCTCTGAGTGCAAAGTTTATTATTTTATATTAAAATGATCTTATTTTCTCATATTCTTTTGGAAAATAGAAATGACTTGTGGTTAATGTTTTAATCTATTTACAATTCTAATGATGGATTTAGATTTTTTTAATACATGTTTATTTAGTCTTAACACAGTGTTATTTACCTTATTTTTGCTGTCTTTGTTAATTTCAAAATTAATCTTCTAATAGTTATTACACCAAAATGGACCAAAAATCACACTTGCGTGTATTGCAAACTGCATAGTAAATTTATTGCACAGGAATTCAAATTAAAATATTAGTATTATTTAACAAATTTCCCCCCTCAGAAATTATAGGACCATTCAATATCATTCCTGTTTAAAAACTTGGGCATACAGTTTTTTTTTCTGAATCTGGTAAAGCCTATGCATTAGACCCAGGGATTTTATAGGAACTGATCCAAGACGTAATTTGACACAAAAAGGTCTTCCCTGCGAATTGCGTAAAGTTAGCAATACGAAAATAATGATGCGGGGGCTTCTCCGAGGTCAAGTTGCATTAACACCGATCACTCGCAGCAATCGTCATTCATCATTGCATCATTTGGAGTCTGACCTCCATCTTCCAGCATCAAGGATGCAAAAGACTCGACAGTAATGTGATGGAAACCCATAAGATTGTGTTTTTTTTTTTTTTTTTTTAACCAGGAAAGATTATATTTTCTGCCTTCCGAAGTCTGCATGAGCCTAAAGCTTATAGGGAATCTTTAGAATAAAGTCCTGCAGAACTCATGACTAACAAATCGGTTGTTGCAGCACCGAACAGGAGAGTAGAAGTAAATTATTTTGTGCATTTACTGCAATAAGATGCAACATTATTTATTTATTTTCTCTACCTTTAACAGTTTATTAAACAGTTTTTGTTATTATATGTTGAAACAACACAACAGAAAATCATAGTTGTCACCCACCAAATTTATCAGCAGTTAAATGTTGATTTTTCAGGTGTACGTCAGGTTAAAATTAGAGTCTTAAGACAATGATTGGCCTTATCACAGTTTAGCCTCCTCCCCTTTAATATGAGTGCAAAGTTTTGTTTGCGTGTAGCAGGAGAGTCAGGATTAACAGGTGAGACATTAGAAATATTTTGGTGAAGAGTTTAATCAGCTTTAGTTCCCTGGTATTTAACACATGTTTTGACAAATAGCTATATACCTAAAATAGGTCAAATTTTTGCCACGGCTCAAACACAAAGTATTATTATTAATAACGCCACATAGCTAAAGTGAACACAATCTGTTTTTAACTCATCAATAAATTGAAGTTAAGGAAAAATACTATAAATTGTAATGAGATTATAGCAGTAAATGAGATTCTACTGTAAATAATAAAGAAATAAATATGCAGGTTACAGCATTGGTACCTATAATATAAGTAATACTTAGAAATCCTTTTTGGAGAATAAAGAAATGTGTAGAAAATTTTGCTCAGGCTCCAACGAAAACGTCCTGTTATTTTCATGTTATAATTAAGTGTATGTTCTAAACAGAGGTGAGCACCAAAATTATTAGAACAGAACGTGTACTCACTCAGATTGAAGCAGGATTAGACCCAAAAAAATCCTTAATAACACGCAGAATTCTGTCTACCTTCCTGTCAGGGTGAAAGCTATAGTTGCCTTGGCCCTGGCTGGGCGTTATTTGTGAGCCAAATCCTTAAAGAACAAGAAGCTTTCTCTCAGCCTAAACCTGCCGACAGACAGGGGGCTTTGAAGGCCCCCAACCGAGCTCGGCACAGGGCTTTGAAGCCGACTGAAAACTCTGCATTATGAGACTAAATGGAGGAGATAAAAAGGAGGAGAGTTTTTAAGAAAAGAGGGAACCACAGAAAACTGTTGCTATTTTTCAGTTCTGGTTTATGCCTGTGGGTTAGTCTTTATTCCAATGATTAATTCCTTATTTTGTAAATATAGGTGAGGAATGAGTGGAGAGACTCTACATTTGAAAGTAAACATCTAAGTCATGGTTATTTAAATAAGAATGCAGTATTTATTTAGGCTTTTTATATACGATTGCAATAAATATTAGAAAGAATATACTGTCTTGTCTTTAACCAAAACACAAAATATATTCAATGTATATTATTTTCAATAATAGTATTTTCTTATGATTTTTTTTTTATTTGCATCTTTTCATTGTGTGGCTCCTGGAGAGGCTTCAAGTTTTTGTTATTTTTACCTAAATATGCAATTTATAATCAAATAATGAATGATGAATAAATATAAACTATATTATCTTGTGATATGCAATGATAATATAATAATACCATCTCTAAAGACGACCTCAACAATTTACCTCTTTCAATAGAAACTTGAACTCGATAATGTCAACTGAATAAGCAATAAAGAGTAATTTATTTAATGTTTATTACTTTTTATACCATGCCTAATAGTATTTGTTTTTTATTCTTACTTTAATTTCAGTTTTTTTATATATTCTTTAATCAAAACCAATAACGATTAAAGTAACTATTGTAGTATTTGAGCATATTTATATTATTTTGCGAAGTCTTTAATGCAGATGTAGCTATTGTTTTTTTTTTCTTACTTAAATGTATTTTTGTCTGGGTCAATGTGTTATTGTTTTGTCAGACTTTTAATCCAAAATAGTCAGAGTTGAGAAGCTGCCGTTTTCTGGGCTAAATTGAATACTTTGATGCTAATGAAGATAGATCTGTGGAGTGTTAGGTGAAAATCTCAAATTTGTTTTTCCTCCTCCGGCACCTTGATGTCTGAACTCCAGCTCTAAGAAACAATCCCAGTGCCGTGAACCCCCCATGAAACACCATTACCATGCTGCTTTCATGTTGGTCCAGTCTAATTAATTATCAGAAAAACAAACAACACCTATCTCCACTGACGCCTGGACGTCTTCACGATGTCACAGCTTGTTTTATTTCTCAGAAGTGCGTCTACAATCGAATCCCAAACTGTGGGCCCTCGGAAAACCATTTATCACTTTCTCTGCCTCTCCTTTTCTCTCCCTTTTCAATAAGTCCTTTAAAAAACCACAAACCATCTCCAGCAGACAAAACAGAGGACAAGTCTCTGTGATGTCCTCACTCATTCTGCTCCTCTTCTCTCCGAGGTTTTCAGGCCGGCGCACTGGGACCCAAAACCAACACGCACATAATGGGGCCTTGTTGGGGCCACCTTAATGTTTCTAATGTTATGTAAATGAGGAGGGAAGAGGGCAGGGATGGAGAAGAGAGGAGCAGAGCGGAGAAGGAGGAGGAGGCAGTGGGAGTGTTTGTGTGTCCGAGGAGGCCGCTAAGATCCCCATTACTAGGGGATTAGGCAAATGCTGCCCTTGTATCGATGGTGGTTCGACAGCAAACCGCTAACTCTAATCCCCTCCTCTCTTCTTCTTCCGACAAACCTCGTCAACGCCTCCTCTCCTCCTCTCTTTACACCTCCATCCCACCCATCGTTTGTTAAAAACATCGCAAGAACTTTCTGGGTTCAACTTTTCAACTCTGCGTTTCACAGTCCTGCATATATAAATACACACAAACTCTGTAAAAGCACAAATAGTGCCAGAATGACTTGGTTCACAGCCAGTGCATATTTGTGCATCCATTGATTTTCCTGGTGTGTGTGTGTGTGTGTGTGTGTGTGTGTGTGTGTGTGTGTGAAGGGAGAGAGAGTTTGAGAAGTGATCAATATTGAAAGCCAGAGAGTGCCTTTCTGCTTTGTCTGTGAAGTGTTTGCCTCGAGCCTTAGGTTGCAGCTCCGACCTGCTGTCCTCTGAAGGCATCAACTTTCTTCAGTTGACTGCTCCTCTGACACTGTCAGGAGGATGAGCGCTGGTCACTGGGTGCTGCTCACTGGTCCCTGGGTGCCTCGGTGGCTCATTTAAAGGAATTCTGCCGCCTTTATCTTCCTGCATGGAGACAGTGCTTGAAGACGGAAGAAAGGGCGGCAAAGAAAGGGGGCCAAGGAAGGCTGGATAGGGGGCAAAGTGTGTGTGTGTGTGTGTGTGTGTGTGTGTGTGTGTGTGTGTGTGTGTGTGTGTTTGATTTTCCTAGGCCCTCTACATCACATTTTTAACTTTTTAAGATGGAAAAAAATCAGGAAAATTCCAATAAACCTGAAGTATGTAAATGGACAATGGACTTTAGAAGGTTATATAAGCAGCAAAACTGTGAGATCTTCTTTTTAATTAGTCTTTTGGATTGTTCTGTCTGTCTGTCTGTCTTAATTATTGTATGCTCTATATCAGCGATGGGCAAACTAAGTCCCGGGGGCCAGATGTAGCCCATTGAGCCTTTTAAAGTGGCCCACCATCCCAGTCCAAATTAAATAAATAATTATAATTATACTTCTGTCTTTTCCCTGCAATGCCTGCGTTTCCCCAGTAGATGACATCATAAAGACTCTTAAAAATGTAGGATTTTGGGTTTTATACATGACTTTTACATGCCATCTATCTTACTTCACACTAACGCTCCATCTTTCTGCTCTTGACTTGGTCCCCTTGTCCAATTTTTAGAAATTGTTGCTCGCAGGTCAGAAGCTCTAAACAGTGACAGTACTACCTGTGAAAAGATGGCATTTGGATTCCAGTACGATACTTTTTATCGGTACTGTGCATTCAACATAATTAACCCTGTGTTTCTTATACTTATTACCTTCCTTGTCAGCTGTTTAACAATTTAAATAATAATATATGTATATATATATTTGGTCCTAACACTCCAGTAGGCATATAGGTCCATCCCCTCTCCTCCTGTGAACGCCATAACGACTCATCAAAAAGATAGTAGCCCCCTGACAACATGACAAATACACTCTTACTCCATGATCGTACCAGTGCGGTCAGGAACCCATGACCGTCATACGACAATATTTACCCATTATTGTTGCCTTTGAGATGTGACTGTAGTCCTTCCCATATACAAGTAGTCTGATGGTCCACCCACTCTCTCTGACTTTGAGCGTAGGCTACACAGGGATTTTAATTGATGAAATAAAGTATTTCCTTTCTGTTCCAGAACAAAAACATTGTAATGTTTCTGGTTTCGTTAGTGTTTGCTATTGTTAACGCAAAATGCCAAAGTTTCCGGTTTTCGCTTTCGTTCCTTGGATCGGCTTTAAGCCCTGATTGCCAGTATCAATTTTCAACCATCAACATGTGGCAATCAAAAAAAAAACAACTGTTAAATAATGTGGTTCTTTTTAAGACACGGGTTGGAGCTCTCTTATTGCGTAGGCAAACAACTCCTGACGGCCAAATGTTTAGTTAAAAAAATAAAGCAAGCAGTAAGAAAGTTTGTTGCTCATGTTCATGTCTGAGATGATGTGACAGGCATAAAGTGCCAAGTCAAAGTGGTGAAGCAAACAAATCTGTGTGTGTATTTGTGTGTGTGTGAGTGTGTGTGTGTGTGAACACAGTTGCAGAACTGGGAACACTCAATTATCACATTAGCACATTCAGTGGGAATGCGAAACACACACGGATAGACACACATTCACACACCACCCCCACATATCTGCACTACTGCAGGCCCCCTGCTGAGAAGCTCAAACAGACCAACTGAGGCTGGGGGCTGCTGCTGCTGCTGCTGCTGCTATTGCTGTTGCTGGGGATGTGGTGTATGGTAGAAGGGAGCTGAGGGCTGGTGTGTCGGTAGATAGGAGTGAGGTTTGAGAGTGACTTTGAGACCAAGGTTAAAAAGAAAACACCCGCTCTGTTCTGTTCTGTTGCTGCAGCATGTGTGTAGGGACCGACAGCAGCTCCATGTCATTGAAAACAGTCTCTACATTTGTGCAGTTTTCCAGGCAGTGGTTCAGCACAGCAATGGAAAACACAAAAGAAAGTCAATGCCCTAAACATTTGCTACAGCTCAGCCTGGTCTGATTGACTGGACAGCTGCTCCAGATGGACCATGGCTTCTTGAGGGACAGTGGTGGCCAAGTGGTTAGGGAACAGGACTGGGGTCCAGAGGGCTCCAAGTTCGAATCCACCAACTGCCAAGTTACCAGTGAGGTCCACTGAGGTTAAATTCAGAGGTGACGTTTCGTTGTGTGCGGCAGTGTGGATCACAATGTAACAATGACAAGGATTTGCTTTCCTTCAGATTACTTTTGACATTGTTGACCATAAGCTGTAGTGGCAAAGACTTAGATGATCATCACAAGGACTTTGTTTGACAAGTTTAACGACAATAAGGTCATATATGTTAATGTTATAAAAAGAGTTTTTTTCATATATCCGGATGCCTTTGTTGCATATCACTCGACATTACATTGTATTTATATTTTCTTTGTTGCTGAGTCAAAAGAAAAATGTTGCATGGGATTCTTAGAATGTCTTCCCATCTGAAAAGTGGTAAATATATGGAATTAATTTGTTTGTGTTTTGCTAAAGAAATACTGTAGTCTAACTAGACAGGCTGTTGATGATACATTTTGACCCATTTACAATATTTAATGGTAACCAGTCCCTCTATACCAGTCCCCTATATGGACAAATATATTGATATCATGTCTGAAACTAATATTTTCCATATTTACAGACTACAATATTGACCACTATTTGTTGCCTTTTGTCCACCCAGCCACTACATTCACTCATTGATCATTTAGTGAAATCACTTTAATTGTTGGCTGCACAGCATTTAAAGAAGGGAAAAAATGATATAAACCAGTCAACAATTTTATCAAAAATATGGTTCTCGTCCAGAACCTTCCCCAAAAAATTATATTGTTTCTTGTTTCGTGTCCGTTCCAATTTGATCCTTGAACTGGTTCAAAGCGTATCTCTTTAAGTAAACACATCTTACGTATCTTTTTAAGGAAACACAAGTACAATTTGGACAATCTTTTTTGGGTGGTTCCTTTGTGTCTCATTCTGGGACAGTTGTGGTACCTACTGCACAAACTGTCCAAATTATTGTAAAAATGAAGGATACAACCAAATCTGACATGTTTGAATGATGCATGGAGATCCTGTTTCCTCAAAATGTAAAATTGTTTTTCTAGGTCAGACTTTGGTTATGTTTATAAAGACATGGTTGATAGACACATCAGAATGAAACATTGGCTGATTGTTACATCAGATTGATTACAAATGTTTTGCAGGGAGTCTGGCTGTTGCTGTGACTTTATTTTCTACAAGAATACATGTAAACAGATATACTAGTGCTGTCTCTTCTATGGAATAATAATGTTCCAGGGACAGATTAATATTCCAGTGAGGTATGCAGTTTATCCCTGCATTTCTGTACCTGGGTTTTATTGGATGTTATGAGCTTTGCATGTTTTAAGTTTTTTTTCAATTGTCTCAGGAGAGTTAGTCAAAGACAAATTCATTTGTAAAATAATTCAGATAGCGGCAGTCATTTTCTTCTGCTTGTGTTGTTGAGCTTAATGAGTAGTTATCTTCCAAGTGACAAGTCTTGCTTCTTTTTTATTTTTCAAATTAGTTATCCATTCAAATAGAGAAGCAGCAGAGAGGTATCAAACAGGTGGCTGTTGCTTGTTTCTTCTTTGTAGTGGTTGCTGAGGAAACAGAACAAATGGGCACCGAACAAGAGTGGGTTTGATCCAGGATAAATGACAAAAAAAAAGGAAATTCTGCAGTCACTAACAAATCTCCAACTAAAAAAAAGGCAGTTTGTTCGTCTTCAACTACAGATGTTGATGAATGTAGTGCACAACAAAGCCGGGTTATGATGAGATGCAAGGCCTCTGCTTTTAGGAAGTGCATTAGTGTAGAACAACTCTGCTTTTACCTTGAACCTCATTAAAATCACGATGATGCCGTCTCTTCTAAACTAAGTGTAGGCATTATTTTAGACCCATAAGGATTTGTACCCTTATGAAACACGGATTGTGACCTGACAGAATGTCATGGAGTGAAGTCCAGGGAGTTGATAATGCAAACCATTCATTAAACAAAAACGTAAAAGTAAAAATGTTCTTTCTGACAACCTAACAGTGATCAAAATGCTTCCTAAATCTTATTTATTTATGTTTTCATTCATTCATTAATCTAGTCCTGTCTTTTAACTCTGTCGAAATTTAGTGAAACAGTATTCATTAAAACAGTGTTCCCAAACCTTTTTTGCATCAAGAACCGGTTAAATGTTTGCCGATTTCCTCACAGACAGGTCCGTAAGGTGTGGCAGATAATAATAGAGCTCAATAATCATACAAAGTTCACTGTCACTTGTGGTCCTAGCACCTCAGCGTCAACCTGGCAGCTGGTGGATTCAAGCCATTTTAGTATTTGTGACATGAATAATTCTAATTTACTTCAGTTAGAAGGCTCACAGTATGGTGCAGTGTGATTTGGGAGGCACTCTTGGAGACTGTTGCCCCTGTGACCGGGCAACGGATAAGCCCGGTAATGAATGGATTTGCAATTTTTCTACATTTAGCCTGTATGACTTTAAAACATAGTTTTGCCATCAATATTACATTTTAATAATTTTATTGTTTTAAAATGATCTAAAAATGTTAGAAACGTAGAATAGAATCAAGAATGTTTGCTCTGTGTCTCTGCTAATTTCTGCTAGAGATTGAGTAGAGCTTTTTTTTTTTAGGCTGTTGAGACTATTGCAGAATATCCTTAGTCATCTAAGAATGTTTGTCCCACAGCGGGAAAGAAACGTCACCCTGGGTGAGTTCCATCGTCTGCTGATATGCAGTAAGAGGTGTGGCTATTTAAAATCCAGTGGTTTGTGGTTGAGAAGACAGCGACGGTCACGTGCATGTGACGTCAACATGTCATAGTTGAGGTGTTGCAGTGAGGCTATTAACCCAGCTGGTGTTGTGTAATGAGAGCGAGGCAGAGGAAACGCTTATGGTGAAGAGTGCAAACTGATAGCACATGAGCAGATATGAGATATGAGAGGCATGTTGAGAGGCTCTGGAGTTTGAAGTATGTGTGAGGAATGAGAACGTCATGCCATTGGAAACCTATTGTTGTGACACATAACACACAGAATGTACTGTTAATTAAATTACTGTGTAGTCAATCAGTCAGTATTTCCGGTATTTCCCATATTATAAGACACTCCTATCACAATAACATTTAACAACTCTACCATTTTTATGACTGGATTTCGACTGAAAAATGTGACCCAGTTTGGATTTATGCGACAAAAAACGTTAGATATATTTTTTGATTTTATATTTTGATGATCTTGATTAAAATGTAGGTTTGTTGAGATGTATGGAGTATGTCTATAAAGTATGGAATACTTTTTTTTCTAAATCAGGGAAATAATTGCTGTTTTATTTTTTGCATTTCATGTAATTTATTTAAAATTAAAGTCAGAACATCCATAAAAACAAAAAAAACAAAAAACAAACCCTCATCAACACAATAAGGCAGACTTTCTGTAACAACAGCTCAATTATCAACAAATCCAGGAATGGAAAGAAATGCTGGATAATGCTATGATGATTAATGTCATTTATATGAATATGATGGTCCACCAAAACATATATGACTGTATTTTAATGATTTATTTTTCCTATGACCTCAGTAATAATGTTTTTTTGCATTGGTTATATTGATATACACCTTATCAAATATATTTTTTACAATGCATTTTCCAGGTCTTTATGCATCCTTCATAAACATGGCCTTGATATGTTTCTATTTTCTATGTACATAACGCTGTGTTACTTTGCTCTACAACACTGTTGTACTGTTATCATATTAATAATATTTAATGTATTTACAGATTCTTATAAGGGAGTGCCCCCCCCAGCCTCTATTAGAACACATTCTATATAATTGGCCTGTAAATCATGGCCTCAATAAAGTGAATAGCTACGCTTCAACTACGCGTCTTCATTAAACATGTTTCTCCAGAAGGATTTTACCCCATAGTTTATTTTTAGGTGAGTGTGCAAATAATGGAGCCACACACAAGAGATACTTAACAAGACGTAGATGATATATATTCTGTGTCCTCCTCTTTGTGTGTCTGCCTGCCTGCCTGCCTGCCTGCGTGCACAGCAGGGTGTTGCCAATTACACCCATCCATCCAGCAGTGATTAAAACCCTGACGTGTGAATGGAGAACATGAAATTATGTGCAATGGTAATGATGAAAAGAATGTGGATGGACAGAGACAGAGCGTTAACTCATTAAAACTCTGCATAATACTTGGATTTTTTTTTTGTGTATGCATTTACTTATCTATACCTCTGTGAACATCCACTAAAATGCACCATTAAATAATGCTTGTGTGTGTGGTGGGCCCCAAGCCCCGGGATGCAGACCAAAACTGGTGCGTGGGACAATCGATACAGGACGGCACAGTAAGAATGCATAGCCTAAATTTTTCCAACTTATTTTGAAAAACGACCAGATTCTCTCCGTTTCTCTTAGTCTAAGACAGGACACATATCAAGAGACTTGCCTTGCTCACAAAAAAAAAAATACATTTTTGGGATTTTTGTTTTTTTCACAGAGTAAAAGCCAGTGAAGAGACAAAGGTAATATCTTTGTAGTAGTATCTAAGACACAGAGATGTACAAAAACAAACAATTTCTGGAGTCTACTTGAAATAAGGATTTATTGCAACAGGTTGTGTTGCACCAAGCCTGCGCTGCTTGGCGAACGGTTCTCTAACAAGAAGATGAAGAGATGGAGAGTTTTACATTAAAAGTGTTATGTTTCTTTTAACTAAATACAGCAGTTTTAAAGCCGTAATCATATCTTTCATTTAGTTATATGTATTTGCTACATATATTGCTTGGTTCATGGAAAGTTTTTAAGACAATTAACTGGTCCGTGGTGCAAAAAAGACCCTTGGATTGATGCAGTAGTGCCCACACATAGTAAAAAAAAATGTGTGATTAAAGATTGTTGAGAAATTTTCTCTCTCCACATGTTGGTTCAACAAATCATTACAGCAACCCATATTTGACGACACCTGAAATTATGTCTATTGAATACATTTAGTCCCACTGAGTTAGATAATGGCCTTCTTCCTGTTCTTCAGCAGTTGTGATAATGCATCACAGTTGGGTAGGAATATGAGAAAATTGATCCACAAAATAATTGAATTCTCTCTCGAGAAGATAGGTTTAATGTTCTTGTGTACATTTCAAACATTGTTTTGTAAAGGAGAGTGCTATTTCATCTTGCCAATTATTTAATATAATATCTGTGCCATTAAGAATTTAATCACAACACATTCATTGGATTTAAATTGCACTTTGTTGAGTAACAATCTTGTCAATTTTACCGCTTTTTTCATAATTTCTGCTGTAAACTATTAAAAACAAGTTTTGCACAACAGCCCTTGGGTGATCTGTGCAGTAGACTGGAAGTTAATCCAGCATGCCAAACATATTGGTATTGGTTGTTTTTTTTTTATTATTATTATTATTTTGACAATTGACAGGAACTGCAGCAAAAAAGAATGAAATAAATAAAACAAAAATCAAGATATAGTTATTACATATCTTAGTTGGCATAAGATATACTATAATGGCAATATTTTGTTGTGTATCTATATGGATTTATTGGAAATTTTAAAGTTAAACTATATAATTTTGGTTTTATGGTTGTCTTATATCCTGCTGTCTGCACAGCTGTGATGCAGTGCAATGAAATACTGTATATTTTAATGTTAAATCATTGATTTAGTGTTGACAGTTGTCCAGTTTACACTCTGTGTTTCACTGAAAAGCCCTTTGTGCAACGTTATGCACTTTTGTGCAACTGCCCAGCAGAGTAAACACTGGAGAGTACAGGTCCTAATGAATGTTAGCTCTTTGTGGGATATTGTATACAGAGGAAATGCAAGCATTTCCGACCTGTGTCAGTAGTGAGTCCAAAGACGTTATAATGTTGACATATTTCTGTCAGTGCATAGAAAAAAAAGGTAACTGTATTTAAGCAAATTAAAGCACAGCCTCAGTTCTGGAAACAAATGAAGAAACACAGCATAGATTTTAGTGGAACAGTGTTGGAATTCTTTTAGTCAAACAAGGAAAGAAATCAGTGCTAGAACTGCTAAAGAAACTTTTAAGTCTTGTTGTTATTTATGTTTTAATGTAGACATGTGTCAGTGATTATGGCCGTTGTTTTAACAGCTGAGCCATTGAATTCTCTATAGAAAAACTCTCGTCCTCTGAGGGCTGTGGCAGAAACACCTGAGAGTGTCAGGTGTTGTACCGACAGCCTCATAAACTGGTTGGTTACATTTGAACAAACTGTGTGTGTGTGTGTGTGTGTGTGTGTGTGTAGAGTCAAGCGCCTGATAAAGAGAGATTGAGAGTTGGGTCAGGTGTAGATTTATCCTCTTTTTTCACTGCCTGCTAGGAATGTGTGTGTGTGTGTGTGTGTGTGTGTGTGTGTGTGTGTGTGTGGGGGTGTGTGTGTGTGTGTGTGTGTGTGTGTGTCAGCTGTGCTTGTTGACCTGATAATTTAAGGATTAGCTGGGATTAGTCTGAAGCTTGTAGTGTAGTGTTGTGTCATTGAATTGACAGATGATGACAAAACTGTTACTCAGACTGTGGCCATGACAAAAAAAAAAAAAAAGAAATAAAACAAAACATTCAGTTGATAATTTAACTACTTTACTTTTTGGATTACAAATGTGACGACTAATACCAGTACTTAGAATTACACTTTTGCAACAAATTCCTACTTTAATATCAAAATATTTTGCGCTCACTTTTCATCAATGTTTTTCATTAGCCACACTGTCTGAAATATGCCAACAAATAAATCAGTAAATTGGAGACTCAGATTGTTCCGTTTATACTGATAAGTAAAATTATAGACCTCTGTACTCATTATGTAGATGAAATATATTCAGGTGTATGCAAGGCCTTGCTTCAGTTAAATTACCAATGCTGTTTATAGAGTCTTCCACAGCTATTTACTCTTCTGGGATGAAGGATTTTACAATCTGGTCACTGTTCTTAACTTATTTTTATAATACAAGCAGAAAGAGAAAATTCAAGAATTAAAAATTCACCAAATAATAAAATAAATTGATAAAAAAAGATAACAAATCCCTTTTTTGTCACACATGTAAAGAAGTAATGATTTGGCTCAGGAGATCTGGGCCAGGCTCATAAACATACTGTAAACAACCATCAGTTAGCCAATGTGAAAATATATTCAATGTAGTATTTTTTTCTAGATGAATCAAGTTAGAACTAGACTGTAAACATACGTCCTGTGCAGTTGACAGCAATAACAAATGCCTGAGGATTCTAGCTGCTGTTTACTCCCCCTCTCCCCTTATGTTCAATGATTTTAATTAAATTCAGTGGTGGCATCAAAATTAAAAACAGAAAAGCGACAATGTAAGAGAGATTTCTATTCCTCCGTCCTCTGTTTTTATGGTGGTGCTGAGGTCTCCTCTTAACTCCTTTGTCAATAACTGCCAAGGAAGGATGAGGTGGAATTGAGTCGTTGGTTGCTGGTAACAGCAGAGTGGATCACTCCCATGAGTAATGGTGGCAAAACTGCAAAGGTCGGGACTGATTTATGTTCATCCATGGACATGGTTGTTGCTCTTCTTCAAATCCAGCTTTTTCAAGGGTTTTTCCTGTGGAGTTTGTGCTTTGGTGTTCAGCTTCTGTTTCTAATGTGAAACTAACAAGTAGAAATACAGAGAACATTATGTTTTTGCCTACAGTGGCTGTATGTGTGATGTGCTGTTGTTTTGTTCAGAGACATTTACTGCCTCTGGTCTCTTTCTCTCTCTCTCTCTCTCACTCGCTTTCTCTGTCTATATGTATGTATGACTCTGTATTTATGTTTATACTGTACATATATACATTAATATACGTATATGTGTTTATTTGTGTGCACTTTATATGTTAATTTAAAAGTAAAAAGTGAGAGAAAATTCAAATTGTTAGTTATAATAGAATAGAAGTCTTTCACACAGTCCTAGCATAAATTACTACTGCATATTTCACATTTCCATGCAGGACTATACACATCATAGTGTCCAAATTAATAATATAAATTAATTTTTCTCTTAAGATTGAGATTATTGTTATTATTATTACTATTGCCAATATTTTTGATATGTCAACAGGACTGTGAACACAACACATTGCCAGTCTATGCTACCTCGGCCCCACCAGAAAATCACAAGCTCTGGAAAACAGGTAAAGAACTCTTTTTCCTCTGTTCTAAAGGTATGAGGGCTTTGCAAACTCCTTTTGTTTTGTGATTTCTTATTAAATGTGAAATACTTACAACAGAGCTACAAATATTATACACTGTTTAGAACAAGTCTTTTTGACTTTTTAAAACCACCATATAGATTTTCCTGGCAGCCGTGTTTCAGATAATTAATTAAGTGGCCACTGACCTAGAAGGAGGACAGTGCGATCTCTGTGTTTTTCTTCCACGACGTTCTCTCCCAGAGACCCAGGTGCAAATGGTGTGTGTTATTTGTGTGTGGGTGTGTGTGTTGCGAGGTGGGGGTTGATGTTGAAGAGTGTGGCACAGGTGGCACGGAGCCACAGCAGTGCCCACAGCATCCAATCGGCATGTGGCATACAGCCAACCGCACACAACATTTGCCAAAGGGAGAGAGACCTAGAGAGAAAGAGGGTGAGTTTATTAGTATATATACATATATGGGGCAAAGACACACAGTGTGTTTTTCTGAGGACCACTTGTCCAAGAATTTGTCAATGGTCAAACTGTCAAAGGTGACGGCCTTGTGACAGAATGAGTGCATCCTCCACCTTCACTCTGACGCCAAACTCATTAGATTGTGTCATTATCATAGTCATCAATTATGTAAACAGAGTTTCAATATGTGGTATATACATACACACCCACACACACCTCAAAACACATGCATTTCAATGAAGTGCCGTGGGGCTAGACATGACCCCCAAGCACACACCGAGGTGTTTGACAGCTCATACCTAAAGAGGAGGATGTGTGTTTACCCTTAATACAGGATGGGATTTCTACTCTCATCTGTGTGTGTTTGCTATGGGAGCGAAAAAAAATATTGATAATTAAATTTAAATTCTAACACCTCAGTATTTGTACTGACAAGAAAAAATCAAGTTGACACACTCCCATGGACTTACATTAAATTCCTTCATTCATTCACTCATCTTGTCAGGGGGAGCCGGGGTTTGCCACCCAAATCACACTGCACCATACCGCGAGCCTTCCTGTGTACGGGATGGTGTTATGTTCAGCACCTTAGGGGCAACCTGGCAGCTGGTAGATTCCAACCTGAAGCCCCGTGAACCCAAATCCGCCCCACGTGCAAGTCCTTTAAATTCCACATTAAATACCCAACAGTCAAAATTTGATCAGGCATTGGAATATGTATTTACTGGCCACTTTATTAAGTGCATTTTTCCTCTTAAAACAGACCTTGGGTTAGCATATATATTTCTTGCTTGTTTATTTTTGCGGTAGAATATTGTCATGGCTTGAAATGTGTCTTGTACGTGTTGAATTGAGAGGGATGGATTCAGAGTAATCAAGGGCAAAAATGTCTGAGAAAGAAAAATGTAAAAATAATGCTAAGTAAATGTGTTTTAGATTGTTATGAAAGTCACGCCCTAGTGGGATTTGGATAGTGGGGAAAAAAAAGAAAACCAGCTTTTTTAAATTAGCTGGACACAACAGTGACTGACACAGAAGCCCAGAAGCAGTAAGCCAAAAAAACTCAATTCTACACAAACAATGATAGAGCACTGAGCACTAACTTCCAGTGGACTCACCAACTGTCCACTGTTGATTTGGTTGGCTGTTGTGGAGACTGCTGCAACTCCACTGCAACCTGGTAGCACATAAGCTGATGAAGATGAATGAATGAATGAAACTATGACAGAGGTGTAGTGAGCAACAGCTTAAAAACAGGTTGAATTCACCTACAGGTTGAACAATGACACAGAAGTGAATTAAACTGAGTCGTGTAGATGAAGTTCATCCGGCTCCTGGTCAAGGTTAAAGGGAGGACCTGAAACACCCTTTTCTCCTCACCCACAGGATATATCTTCCGTTACTCCCCACTAACCATTAGAACCAAAGAAGCCTCATGGATGAGAGGTGAAACGTTTTCCAAAGAGCTTGATGTCCAGTTGCTTAACTTTAACCCATTAAACTTAGTCATGTCCCATTTACCAGTCCTCTGGCTAAAGAGGCTGTTCATCCTTGCACACTGACATCTGCGTGCCACAAAAACATTTGAGGAGCATCAGTGAATATTTCCACAGGCTGTAAGTCAAGGCTGTGTCATTCAGACATCACCAGGTGCAGGAGCAGACAGACAATTTAGCCTGTGATTATGACCAACAGTATTTTCCTGTGGTACTTTGCTCCGTTACGGTCCACTGTGCTATAGACATTGATTTTTGTCTGAGTTGTCAATTTAAAATCTTACACAGGGCAGTGTTGTCTGGCCACCACAAACAAATAAAAGCCGGCCAACTTGAACTCGGTCAAACCTCCAGTGGTTGAATATTGGTCTATCTTAATGTCCACTGGCTGAAGCTGCTTTCAAGGGAAACTTAGACAACGTGACGTGTTTGCTGGCCGCCTGAATTGTGATGTAGCCTGCAAAAGATAAAGACATGGACAAAGTTTGTGTAGAACAACGTGCAGAGCAGAGAGTATTTGCTGGCCTCTCCTGTTTGCTGACTCATTAGTGAATAATTGAGTGCGCTCGGCCATGCGTCTCCATGATTAGAGCCACAGTGGGTCCCTGAAAAGACAGAAAGACAGGAGTCAGGCCTTTCTTTCTTCAGGCTTTATCTTTCAATTTATGCTCTCCACTCCACACTCCTCCGCAAAGATAATTATCACATCAGATAATGAATTAAGACACACTCACCCAGACAGACACAATCCCTCACACACATCGTAACACAGTGATACTGATTGTTGAAACAATACGCAGTCCAATCAGACAATACACGCTGCATAATTGGCCTTGAGTGCGGTCACAATGACATTAGCGCCGTGGGAAGGAGTGGAGCAGAATAGCCAACTCATGGGTTTTTGTGTCTTAGAAATTAGATTTAAGCAGCAGAGTGATGTCTTGTCGGATCAGCAAAGTCTGTCCTCTGAGGTGGACGAGTCCCTGCACTGGAAAATGATGACAGTTTTGGAAGTATGGAAATGAACAAGTAGTTCTGAAAGGACCAAAGAAAATGTGCAGAAAAGACATAAAACAAATGTTAAATCATACTTAGGGCCAATGTTAATAGTGAAATAGGGAAGATGGAGGAGTTTTATTCTGCTAGTGTGCATTTGGAAAGAGGAGACTTACAACCACAGAGTTGTGAGGTCCATTTCTGACTGTATTCACATGCAGTGCTTCTGCATTTCTGCAAGATCAGGGGTAGATCAGCATCTAACAGTAGATGTTGGTAGATCCCGAGCAGCAAATAAAAAAATTAGTAGATGCTAATCACTGGGCTAGGATAAGACTCATATAGGTATTGCGTCAGACAGTATAACATATACATTACATTATTTAGAGGATAATATATCTAGTTTATATAGGTAAATATATTTAGAGTTTTCCATTTAGGTTGATCACTTCAGCCTGGTCATTTGAAGAGTAACTCACAAGTCAAAAGAGTGTGGACACTCCTGAGGGAGATGATTCTGTTTACGGAGATACTGCTATTGTTTCATTAAATCATTGAAACTTTGGTAATTTTTGTCAGGTTGTTTAGATTTTAATATTTTGAAAACTAACCTTTGTCAAATTGTATAGGAAATGATGATGAAATCAGTATAGTAGCATCAGGATCTCCCTAACTCAATGAGGTGAATGATCTCTGCTGTACAGTTGCTACAGTAGATTATTTTCATCATATTTATTGGCTTTATTTTTTTACAATAAATACAAAAATAGAACAAAGTTTTACTTATTACCAAGCCAATCGTTTGAGTCATAACTTCCTGCAGGGTTGAGCTGGAGCCCCTACTTTAATGAGCTTTAAAACTAGTATTATTTTTAACATGTGAATTGGTTTCACAGCCTTTTGGTTACATCCTCTTTATGTAGCTCACTAATGTTCATCTATTTCCATAATATCCATATAGGGTTTTATGTGTAGTTAACAACAAAACTGATATTTTTTATTTTTTTTTGTAAAAATCACTGTAGAGTTGTAGACATTCTCCCAATTTTTTTTACATCTGTCTCTTGGGCTATGAAAATGTAGAAAAACATACAAACATGCAAAATCCTGATAGTGAAGTGCCTGCAGCAACAGTGAAGCAAAGTGGAGGTGTGAGATTGTGTTTGTGTGTGTGTGAGCGAGTGGGACCAGTGCCAGTGTTGGCATGGCTGGATGCCTGTCTGTGAGTCTCCTGAGAGGAGACCAGGGGCACGGCAAATTGGCACGCTAGCCTTGTTAGTCCCACCTGCATGTGGTTGTGTGCAGAACGGGGTGTTGCAAGTGTGTGTGTGTGTCTTTGTGTGCATGCATACGTGCACTAATGTGCAGAGCGAAGACTGTTTTGTTAAGCTGGAACCCTCTGGCTCAAAGTTGTATCAACTGCCGAGGCGCCCTGTCTCCTTCCTCCTCCTCAGCATCTCGTAGAATTTTCTTTTCCATTGTCTTCAGCTCACCTCTGTCTCCGAGCCTTCATCCCTTCATCTGTTATTTTATCTCACATTAGGTTCTTTCTCCAAGGTATACACACATGCAGGCCCAGGAGGAGGTCAGGAGGAAAGGGTGAAAAGAGAACCCATCAAGCACAACACCACCCAACATACACAAAGTCTATTGGAAACTTTACAGTTATTCCTTAGAATAGGACTACTACCTGATACAATTGGTCTTACAATTACAATTAAATACAAATGGTGTTCGACTCCACCAGCTGCCTGGCTGGCAAGCCTTACTAGATATGTATTTTGCTGACAGTGTTCAATTCAAACACATTAGTTTCCCACAAGCTGTTCTTGAGCTAAATTGTTTGTAGGTCACTATATTATAAAATATCCATCAACAACTGCCAATTAAATGTCATTATTATTCTAAATTATAGTGCTGCTTTGTGGTTAAGGAGCTGGTCATGGGTCCTGAGGGTTCCAGGTTCGAATCCACCAGCTGCCAGGTTACCACTGAGATCCACTCAGCATGGCACCATCCCCACCCACTGATCCCCGGGCGCTCAAAGCTGCCCACTGTTCACTTTGGTCATGGATTAAATGTAAAGGTCACATTTCGTTGTGTGCAATGGTGTGGATCACAATGTCACAATGACTATGAGATTGCTTTCTTTCCTTTAGTCAAATAGTTGTTTTTAACAATTAATTGTTAATTGTAATTGGCAATTGTTTTATAATCATAAAAACGTCCCACGTTTACAACTTAAAACTCATCTCTGTGTTCCCATTACTTACTAGTTTATATTTAGTTTTTAGTTTTTATTATTTATTTGAATTGTTCTTTGAGTTGACGGAAATGCCTTCAACTAGCAGCACTAGTAAATGACATCTTTATCTAAGTCAGACCTTCGCCCTGCCATCTGAAATATGTTGGGTTCCGCCATCAGGCCCCATCCTGACCTGTTGCCTACTCATCAGCTGGTGCACCCTCAGTCTAACCAGGAAACCTCAGACTTGTCCAAAATAAAACATGTGTTTCCTTTGTAAACTACATGTTTCCTCACTTGTATAGGTGTCGCTGTAAATATTTGAATGGGAAATATGTAAAGACTGTTTTTGTTTTCATTCAAAGCTATCTTCTATCTACCGTATGCAGTTTGATAAATGGCAACCTATTTTCCATTAGTTACCAATCAAAACAAGTGCAGTGTGTGCAAGTGGTCACTGTCAAAGACAAAGAACCATCTGCGGGTTTCAGCGCATCTGAATATCTGCAGTGAGGATGAATTAGAATGATTACGAAGAAAAAGGAGAAATATTTTAGGAGATACACACATGCAGCCTCCTGTGTGGACAGTGACATTTGCAGGGCTGGCGAATGTGTACGGCTGGGTGATGGCCCACAGCGATGGCCTTTAGAAGAGTGACAGACCAAAAATTAACACCAAGAGCCAGCAGTATTAACTCTGCATCATACATCGTCTCATTCCCTCCTCAAATATACATGCTTTAGTGCCATCTCTTGGCCCTGTGAGTTCAAAAGCCTAATAATCTGTGCTGGAGAGATTACACATCACTCATTTTCTCTCCTCTTCACCTATCCACCCCTGTCTCATGGGCTGCTACACTCGCTGTCCTCCATTTTCTCCATCATCTTCACCTTCCATCTTCACCTCTATTCTATCTTCACCCACATCTCCCTTATCGACCCACACACACTTTCACCCGCATACAATACTTTTCTTTTTTTCAGTTTGTTTCCTTCTTACAGTTTTCTCCTCCAATTCACTTGTATACTATCTCCATCATCTGGAACCCTCCAGGTTGGGCTGTCTGCAAAGATGGCACAGCGAACAATTCAGTTTTCCAAGAATAGTTCCTATCTTGAGCTCAAGCCTTGCTAGATATGTATCCAGCTGTATATGAATAAAGACGGTGTTGGACTAAAAAGACTCCCAGAGGCTGTTCTTGAGCTGAATTGTTTGTAAGTCACTATATATTAAATATCCAGTTACAACTGCCATTTAAATGTCATCGAAATTCTAAATAATAGTGGTGCTTAGTGGTTTTTCCCCTGTCCCCTTTCCCTTCTTTTTTTTTTTTTTCCTTTCCTAAAAAAGAAAGTATTATCCTCTTAGACGGGGCAGAAACAATTGTGTACAAGACATATAAACAATACTTAGAATAGTAATACAGAATATAATTAAAAGAAAATTCAAAGATTACTCTCAGTACAGTACTTAGCTTTAGAGCAAAGCTGATGTACATACAGCACGTAGAGGGTGGAGGAGGGAAAGGAGGAGGAAGGAGTCATAACTTACAACTTTTACGGAAAGAGAAAAGCATCCAAGGAGGTGAGATTCTGTCAGAGACACGTGTTAGAGATGAGTGTTGGAGGTGGAGCGACTGGACTTTAACCAGCAGTTGTTTGTATCTACGTATGGCCGTATGTTTTAAGTCTTAACTGCTGTACTATCCAAACTAAATTGCATTTTTAAAAGCATTTTTTCCAAGGTTTCTTGATCATCTGGTGTGAACAGAATGTCATCGTAGAGAGAGTTCGCTGTTAGGGAGAATGGTTAAAAAAGTTTTTTTTTTCTTGCTACCCATCATATACAGACCCCAGGTGAATGACCCTGGCCAAAAATTGCGATAACACAGTGTGTGTGTGTGTGTGCACCTGCATGCATGTATATGTGTGTGTGTGCTTGGTGTGCAGTGTTTCATGGTGGTAAATCATTCGTTCTTTCTCATCTCACACACCACTGGGCAGCAGGGTCTGCACCACAGTGATAACACACACTCACACACACTGCAACACAGAGACCACAAGGTTTTTACCTTACACTCATTAGGCTTTACAAACATTCATGCACATATTCATGGGCACATGTGCACCAAGGCTGAAACTACCTCCTCCCTCTCTCCGTCTCCACCTCTCTCTCTCCTGTGCTTTGACTTAAAAGTGGAGGAATTCTGCAGCCTGTAGAGAAACACTGATGCTATTTGTCTGGTTACTGCTCTGCTGCCAAGGTCAGCACTGTGAGGAAAAGCTTCTTCATCTATAAACCTGTAACTTGCTGTGCATCTGGGGTTATGCTTGCATAAAGGCTGTAATTCTTTTTATTCTTTTTATCTGTCAAAAGAGAAAAGAAAAAAAAAAAAGGAAAATCATTGAAACACTACAGGTAGCGTATTGAAAAATGTCCACGGTAATAAGAATGTCTTCGTTTTCACCAACGTACCAACATTTCCTGGGGAGACTTTTTGTTATACGTCGTGTCTGAGCTGCAATAACCCACGTCCAAATTCTTCTGAGCCCGAGCTGTTTTAGTGCTTTCTCCACTGCCTCGGTGCCGTGCATGATAGTCTGCTTTTTTAGGCGCTGGTGATGGCAGGAAGATGACAAGCCCTGCAGTGAATCCAACCAGCAAAAGCCCAGGATCTGACATCTAAAGCAATATCCACCTTCTCCTGTGGCAGTCATCCTCCAGTTTATCTTATCTGGTTCACTTCCTTTAAGTTACCTCCTCCATGCCGTCCTCCCAGGGGACTCTGAGCTGCAGAACCACTACATGTATTGATATTCCTGACAGATGATGAAATAATTTTTACTGTAAAGACTAAATTACAAAGTGGGCATGAAGAGTCCTGAACTAAACTATTTTAAAATCAATCTGAGGGAGATATTTTTAAATGCAACATTTCTAAAATACCTAAAATGCTGAAGTGACACTGCTTCTCTCTCTGTATCGCTCTATTTCTTTTACACACACACACACACCAACACACACAAGTACACATTCTTTGCACTAAAGTAGATCGTGTTTCTATTTTTGGCCTGAGCTCACACTTGTGTTTGCTGATGATGGTCAACGTGCTGCAAAAAAAGTCTCTCTGAAACTTTCTCACACTGACTTTTTAATACTTAGGTCAACTCTAAGCTCAAAAAAATGTATATCTATATGCACATATATTTATTTGCATTCAGTAATTGAATAACAGGGCACTGTTATATATATACACATATATAGTGTCAGCTAAGGTGAAGGGAAAGGTTTACAGGATGGTGGTGAGACCAGCCATGATGGATGGATTAGAGACACTAGGAATAGACAGAAGACAGGAGAAGCCAGATTGAGATGGTTTGGACATGTTCAGGGGAGGGACAGTGGATACATTGGTAGAAGAATGATCCTAGAGATGGAGCTACCA
>JAFBJS010002907.1:240007-301822 GCA_016785265.1 Paraplagusia blochii
AGGAGACAAAGAGGAGATTGATGGATGCAATGAGGGAGGACATGGAGGTAGTTGGAGTCAGAGTAGAAGATACAGAGGACAGGGGGAAAAAGAAAAATAATGATTTGCTGTGGCAACTCTTAAAAAAGGGACAAGCTGAAAGAAAAAAATGAAGTATTAATCACACAACACATTTTAAGTGCCAACTTGCTGTGTTGATACAGATTTTAATGTAATAATTTGTAAAAAATGTAACAACTTATTATAACAAGTTGCTATGACTAATAATTAAGACGGATACACTTGAGTAGAAGCCATTCTGACTGCCCCATGATTTGAACCAACACAAAACTGCAGCTCAGACACACACTCTGATACAGTTCACCATTTCCAACTTTTGTAAGTTGGATTTTACTACTTCACAAAAATAGTGATTTGGTGACTTTACCGTGTTATGTTACCGTTCTCAGCTAGTCAGTTGGCTGAAAAAGCCGAACTGCTGACAGAATAAACCAATCCAAACAGTACCAATAACCAACCCAAGATGCTGTTAACGCAAAGGTCGTGGGTTTGATCCCGGTACGGGCTAGTGTCTTTCGCATGCTGGCCTAGTGGTTAAAAATCCAGGTCAAAGGTTCCAGGTTTGAACCACCAACTGCCCGGTGAGCACTGAGGTCCACTGAGCATGGCACCGTCCCTACTCGCTGCTCCCCAGGCGAACCTGATGATGGGTTAAATGACAATGAAGAGGACTTTCCTCCTTCCTTCCTTCCTTAATAAGGCTGTGTTTGTGCTACATACTAGGATGGAGGCGTTTTAGCTGAGTGCTTAAACTAGTGAGATCAGCAGCCTCTCAGTTGTGATCCCGATGGAAACAAAACGAAGGAGCTGAGCAGAATAATGCAGCAGTCCAGGCAGAGGACACCTATTTCTCTAAAGTATTTCAATATAAGTATTCTATTTCCTCCATCATTGCATGAAATATTGAAAATATCAACAGGTTCTACTAATATATGTGTACGTATCAATATTCAGATCCAAACTTTCCAGGTGACTAACTGGGGTTTGGGAAAGCAGCCAAGTTCAGGCAACGCTCAGTCTGCTCCTGCTGGTGCCTTCCTCAGATTTACATTCAGGAGCAACTCTCTGATTCGGCTACCCAGAATTCAGACAGTCAGACACACTCTCTCTCTCTCTAGCCCTCTCTGTCTCTCTCTCTCCCTCTCTCCCCCCCTTCATTAAATCTGTCCACCCCAAATGAGACTAAAGGGAGTGAAGCAGCGGTGATGGACAGTTAAGCAGAAGAGAAGGGAGAATTAAAGTAGAATGGAAGAGCAGGCGCAAGAGAGATAGAGAGATGGAGATAGAGAGACAGAGAGACAGAGCTGTATCTCTCTGCTGAAATATTCATGCTGGTGCCAGCAGCTTTTCCATTCCCTGCTCAGCAGGAGGCTTCTGTTTGATACATCCCTGCTTCTCCATGTTTTTTTCCCTTTCACTCCATCTCTCATCTACGCTCTCTCTGTCTCCCTCGTAACCAGCGAGGTTAGGAGATAATTAAACCGAAAACCCTGCCTCGTCATGCAGCTTCTATCAATACAAATATCAATATTTTTTTACTCTAAATGCAACATTTCACTACCATAACCTTTGGAGAGATGGATAAAGACCACATGGTATTTGTGATTGAGATAAGTTACCATTCTGGACCGAGATGAGGTTTGGAGCTTGTTTAAAATTGTAGTGTCTTGTAAATGAGGCTGAGATAATGAAGAAAAAAGAAAAACAAAAGAGAAAAAGGAAAATTCTGGGGTCAAAGAAAAGCAGTGGATATAAAAAAAAGTCTTACGATGATTTTATGAAGACTGCGCTTGTGTTTGTGGGATTTAGAATTAAAACTGTTCTCGAACATTTATAAATTGCATTTTAATTTTTACTTGTCCCAATCCTACCACTATCTTGTTGTATTATTATACATGTAGCAATACGTTTCACATGTAGAATTTTACATATGAGTACTTTGTCCCCAATGAATGTGGATCTGTGTACAAGAGAAGAAGAATGCAGATAAGTTGAGAGTATAAAATTATTATATACATTATTTGTGTGTATGTGTGACAAAGGTTTCAGAATAAATACATCGGATTGCATGGATTTTCTACACCGTGACTGAAGTGCTGTGAGCAGAATATTTCTTCTGACCAGAGGCAGCAGTTGTAGTCTCAGAGGGCGAGGCTGTGCCTGCCACTGAATTACAGCTTCATCTGATTTAGATGTCAGAACCCGTGGTTAACTGGGCGGAGCTGCCCGTGTGGTTACGCTGGGTACATGCATGATATACTCTACGAACGTGTATTTGTGGTGTGCAGATGTTATGCAGGCAGGGATACGTGTGTTCATGTCCTAAAGTGTGTGTGTGTTAAAAATATCTCCACCGCAGTGGCCAATGGCAGTGCAGTATCTAAGCTCTCTCATATGTATTAGTGCGGTGGAGTTCAGTCTGAGTTCATGTTATTTACTGTTATGGACTCAAAGAGTTACTGTAATCATTAGAGGTAAAAACAAACACTACTCTTTGCTTTAGTAGTTACTACAGTACTATAAGTAGTTGCAGTAGACTTAGACTTGGACTCAGACTACCTTTGTCGTCATTGCACAGAAACACGACAATGAGTCTGGCAGCAAAATGTCGTTGCTTGAGTACACAGCGTTCACTACAAAGCTTATAAACCAAGTGGTAACAATTACTTGAGATATTGTTACAATATATGCAGACCAATCTAAAGTGCAGCAGTGTAAAGGACATTGGTGTATAATCAGTAAAACAGTGCTGAGGTACAAGCATGGAGTATTGCACAGGAGAAAAAAGTGTAGATGTATAAATATATTGCACATACACAGGAGTTAACATTTTGATTCAAACAGAGATGTGGTTGTAATTTGTATTTAAGAGTCTGATGACCAAGGGGAAGTAACTGTTTTTGAACCAACTGTTCTTGTTCATTACTATAACTAGCAGCGGTAACAACCTTTCTGTTAATTGTAAAAAAAAATCTGTATTCTGTATCCTCTACTCTAACTCCAACTACCTCCATGTCCTCCCTCACTGCATCTATCAATCTCCTCTTTGTCTCCTACCTGATAGCTTCTAGGATCATTCTTCTACCAATGTATCCACTGTCCCTCCTCTGAACATGTCCAAACCATCTCAATCTGTCTTCTGTAGCTTTTTCTCCCACCCTCAGTCTGTGTTGTCCCTCTAATGACCTCATTCCTGATCCTGTCTATAGTTCAGTGCCATAACTAGTAGCAGTAAAAACCTTTCTGTTAATTGAAAAATAAAATTAAAATATAAGTTAACCCCCTGATTAAACATTAGACAATTTGGCACTGATCAGTTCAAGAACGTAACCATGTATCTCACTCTCAAATCCCAACTGTCTTCACAATATCTAAGTTCTGGCTATCATGGTGCTCCTAAAACCGGATAAGAAATGGGCTAGATCCATGGAGCTCAATAAAACCCGGTTTTATTTCGTGCACTATAAATGAAAGATAGGGATGGCACCTTGTGATAAAAGTGGAGGCAGTAGAGAGTGCCTCATTGCAGGACTGGACAAAGCTGAAATGAACGGTGATATTCAGTACTGCAAAATAATACAAATTAGGTGTCAAACTCAGTCTATGAAAAAACTCAAGAAGAAAACAGCCTAAATTAATGGTCAAACAGGATTATATATATTTATGGATAATCCATAATGCAAATATTAGATTGACTCCATACTAGACCTTTATTTTAACACAACCCCAAACATCCTAAAGCCTGGTGAGCCACATGAAATGACGTACTGGACTGCAATTGGCCTGCAAGCCCTGGGTTTGACACATGACACTTGAATATTTTGTCAAAAGTAAGGCATGTAAAAAAAAAGAGAAGAAACTTAAACAAATACATATTTGTTTTAATGTTTTAAATCTTATTTTAGAAAATGTATAAGTTCCTGTAAAGTATCTTTCCAGGCTGAAATCAAAGCTCATGCAACTGGAAAATAACGTGATTGGAAAATGTCAATAATCTGACAAAGGGCCGCTGATGTATTAACAGATAATGGCAGCTGATTGTTAGCAGTAAAGGCAGGTGGATTTAGATGTGATGCATTAGAACATGGAATGAAATGACTGGTAAAGGAAGATGTGGAAAAAATGTCCAATGTGCAGAAAAGCTCTGAAACAACTTCAGAGCAACTGTGATTGAGCGTGTCATCAATCACAGATTTCCTGTGAGTGTGTCTGAGTTTCCGAGTCTGCTCTTATGTGAGCACATCAACACTCGTCTCCATTATTAATGCTGTCTCTGCTCTGGTGAGTCTGTCTGCAGCGGACACCCAAGATACAAAAAAAAAAATGTCTAATGTGTCTTAAGACTCTAAATGGACTGTATTGGACAAAAGCTTTGATTTTTGTTCCCTATTTCAACCTCCAAGCTCACGCAAATACTTGTCTGGGTTTTTAATGGATCGGTCATAACTAATGGACCATCACATTAAGGAGGATGCAGACTGATCCAAACAAGGCCTTAGTTTGCTGCTTCCTGTCAAATCTTTTGGAAATGCACAGAAAATCCACTGGTAGGAGGTCCAAGGCCGGATTTACAGAATGGTATAAAGAGCCTGCAGCCCTGGGGCCCCGCCACTGGGGGGAGGGCTCGGGTTGCCGATGTCAAGAGACTAAAATTATTGGAAAAAGCCTTACTTTAAACACCCATAATATCTTCCTTTCTGTCAAAGGTGTTAGATAGATATTAGGGGTGTTTAACATCTATAGAAATATGCCACCACCTTTAAAACAGAGGGTAGGAAGATATTATGGGGTAGAAAAATGCTTTAGAGCAACGGCGTCCACCCTTCATGTTGACACACAGTCAATATAAAGATGAAAACTGAACCAACTTGAATTGACGTTCTCTCAGCAGAACAACTAAGGATAGCAAACATTACAGGCAGGTTCGCACTTTTGTTCAAAAAAACATCTCCATTATTACACATACAGTAATACTCCACTAACAGCACCTGTTACACTGATTTGATATATGTGGGGATAAAGAGTTAAATATAAAATGTTTATTGTTTCTATGTTATTAATTCCATTAAATAGTTAATTTTATCCATCCATCCATCTTCATCCACTTATCCGGAGCCGGGTCGCAGGGGCAACATTCGGAGGAGGGACACCCAAACTTCCCTCTCCCTAGACACTTCCTCCAGCTCATCTGGGAGGACCCCAAGGCGTTCCCAGGCCAGCCGGGCAACATATTTGCTCCAGCGTGTCCTAGGTCTTCCTCTGGGTGTCCTCCCAGTGGGATATGACCCAAACACTTCCCATGGGAGGCGTCCAGGGGGCATCCGATGTAGATGCCCAAGCCACCTCAACTGACTCCTTTCGATGTGGAGAAGCAATGGCTCTACTCTAAGCTTCTCACGGGTGACAGAGCTCCTCACCTTATCTCTAAGGGAGTGCCCTTCCACCCTGCAAAGAAATCTAATTTCCTCCGCTTGTATCCGGGAACGCGTTCTTTCGGTCATGACCCAAAGTTCATGACCATAGGTCACAAACTTTAGTTCATTTTAATCAATGGTAAATTCTTACCATTTACCATTTAACACCTCATCCCTGATCCTGTCCATCCTTGTCTCTCCTAAAGAGAACCTCAGCATCTTTAACTCCTCCACCTCCAGCCCTGCCTCTTGTCTTCTGCCTATTCCTAGTGTTTCTTAACCGAACATAATGGCCGGTCTCACAAACCTTTCCCTCCAAGTTTATGAGACCTGCACAGTGTGAATTTTAATGGGTCCTGGGTCTCTACAAGAATTGGAATTGAAAATTGAAAAATATTAATAAAACTCAGTTTAAAGGGTGCCTGGAATCTACTGTGAAAGTAGAGAAAGCTGATATAGACTCCTGCACTCTTGCTGTGCACCCTTTACATTCTTATGGTAAATCATACATGCATTTTTTTATTTCATTCCTCTTCACCCACTTATCCTTTACAGATAGGGGCAGAGGCAACAGTCTCCAAAACCGCCACCCAAATCACACTGCACCATACTGCTATCACCGTGGGTTCCGTGGGTTGGAACGGTGCTATGCTCACAGCACCTTAGTGACAACCTGGCAGCTGTTGGATTGGAACCTGACACCTTGCAGACCCAAGCCCGCTTCCTTAACTATGCATTTCTTCATCATATCTAATTATTGTCTGGGATGCCTCGTCATTAGACATTGATATCAAGATTTTTCTCACAATTTAATCAGTAAGAATTAATTGGAAAATTAAATTACCCTCACCCTGCTGTGATAATTAGCTTTAGGCTATGCAAACTGAAAATTTATTGGCCTCACTCTGCCAATCTCTTATACTCAAATGCCAATTGGCTGGCATTTGATTTTATGGTACTGGCTGAATCCACCCACTCAACCAAATGCAGAGTGTGTGTGTGTGTGAGAGAGAGAAAATGACAGAGTATAGATGAATGCAGTTTATTTAGATTTACTGTGTGATTATGGTGGGATCACACAATACTTGCTATGTAACATCTAGAACTTTTATTGTAACTCTCAGTCCTGTTTGTGTTTGTCAGTGAGCTGAAGGAACCCTTGGGTCTAATCCAATAATCTCTGGAGTGTGAGAACTCTTAAAAACCTTTTTAGAAATTCATGGCAGTGAACTGTTATTTTCTGGGCTGTTTTAATCAGTCACGTCCGATTAGAGATTTATCTGGAATTAACACCCGGGGGAAGAGATGTGAAGGAGAACATAATCTCACTGATTAAATAAAAAGTCAAGTCAGGCATTTATTGTGTCAAATATTTGTTTTTGCTAAGTTTTTCGAATACTATTCTTTAAAAATGGGCAACAACAATAGTTTATTACAAACTTTCTGTGGTTCTGTAGCCATGAACTCTTCCATGGACTTTCCTGAGTCTTAGTTCGGATTCAGTCGTTGGTAACTTGTGCCCTCACGTGGTCAAAATGTTGAACTGCAACACATATTAAAGCACAATGACGATCATTACTTTATATGACTTTATAAATTATAGCTACAAAGTTAATGCAGTTTTTTTATTATTATTATTATTTAATTTAAGGAGCAACTAAAAACCTCTAACGTCTAATTGTTTTTTTCAACAAACTTCCTTTTACACTGGAAATTTTGCATCACAATCCTATGAATGACATAGATGTGTAGTTTTTTATAGTTCTTAAAAGCACAGCAACTGCAGTAAGTGTACTCCAGATCAGACCTGGGCAAACTAAGGCCCGTGGACCGGATGTGGCCCATTTGGCATTTTAAATTGGGCTGCCAAACTTATCTAAATGATACTAATATTATACTATATATACTAATTATACTATATTTTAATCTAAATTATACTCCTAATTGATATTATGATTTTTCTTATGCCTTTTTCTTGCCATAGCAGCATTTTCCCAATACGTAGTGTATAAAAGGCTAAAAGCATGTTTGCTTCTAACTGCAATCTCTCTGCTCCTGACCCCACCCAGGTGGCAAATTTTGGTACCCATCAAAGTTGTTGTCGCACTCCTGCTTTAGATAACACAGGTAGTTATGTGATGTCATCCCTTCCAATTTTTTAAGAAAAATGAAAGCAGGAAAAAATTAATAGAATTTGAATTTATTAAAAATAAATATTAACAAATTAGTTCCAACATAATTCTGACCATACATATCACAGCGGACAGTTCTCCTGATGCTTAACATGTAATTGTTGTTATCGTAAAATGTTTTAACCCTTAGTTGTCATATTCCAAGTGTGATGCAACTGTATCATACTCACACGCTATTGTAAAATACAAGGTTGCGATCCAGATCAGTGGACAGATTTCAGATCTGTTTATATTCCGACAATTTAACTAACTCTGCCCAGTGAGCTCCGAGGGAAGTGATTCCCTGTCCATTGTAACTCCCACTCAGTAGTATCAGCTCTGCCCCCCGCACTGGAGGGTGGAAGTTGAAGGAGGTCTGAAAAAAAAACAAGACATATATTTTAAGCCTGAAATCCATGAAGTAAATTTATGCTGGTGCTGTAAACGATCAGAATACTGAGCAGACCTGATTTTGAGAACCGACAATAAGAGAGCGCCCCAGGGAGGTGACAAATATCACCTGACAGATGTAGCCGTTCATGATGTATTGTCCAGAGATCTAATAATGATAAACATGTGCAAGCAAATCAGTGAAGTGTCTCTGGTTGATCTGAAATCATTGATATAAATTTAAAAAAAAAAAACACTCTGACCTGAAAAATAACCTCGTCTTCAAAGAGGTTTAACTCCTGCTCATTGCCGTTTCTACGTCCCATCAATACAGCCCATTCATCTTTATCTTTATATTTCAGCTGCATTCTACAGGAGTTGAACAAATACTAATATTAACCTAAACAACTTATTAAACAAGACATCGAAATGCATAGAAAGCAGAAAGCATCAGGAATTAAAAAGAAATCAAATGTCAACATAAAATAATGCCGTCCAACCAATCTATATAATTATTATTATTGATTCATCAATAACAAAGCCAGTATCACTTTCAGTTGTCATTTCAATTTCAACACTACTGTCCTGAACTACAACACAATGCTGTGGTTTCCAAAAAGTTTAGTTGTCAGCAACTGGAGCAGCTTCTATTTCGAGTTGAGCGACGTGCCATTCCTCCATTGAGGAATTTCATCAGTTTCTCATTGGTGCCAGAGGGAACACTGGTAGTTCTACCCCTCTAGATCAGTGGTCTCCAACCACTGGGCGGGGGACCTGTACTGGTCCCAGGTGAATTGGTCCTGGGCTGCAGAGAAATAATGTTTCCTTTTGGCCCCATCTGACTATTACTTATTCAAAAAAAGGCCTAAAAACATTTTTATTCTAGAATGCATTTGACTCTCAGTAGCCATGTTTTTAATTTATTCAGTGTGATTTTATTGAATATGTTTTTATGTCTTTTTTTCTGTAGCACTTTGAGATTCCATTTGGTCCACACCCATCAACAAAAGAACTTAGCAATAGAATGGCTCAGATTTTACCATCATTAATGCAATTATATTTTATTAAGAAATATTTTCTCAGGGACGACGACAACAATGAACTCAAAATGACGCAAATCATTGATAAAGAGTTCCAACTTTTTATACCGGTCTGGTAGCAGATAATTATAGGCTGGGTGCGCTTGAGAAATCTTTGTTGTGCCCATGTGCAATTAAATTGGATAAGAAGACTTCATTGTTAGGGAAATATGTCAGAACTTATTTATTTACTTTATCTGACTCAACTCAATAACCAGTCTTTGAAAACAGTACAAGACAATGAACCTGTCTGTGGCGCAAAGACGGTTGAGGAACACTGCTCCAGATTCCTCCCTTCACCACTGGACAAAGTTGTAAAGAGTTGTTTTGGTCTTTTTTGGGACAGGAACTGGGACTGATGAAGTTTCTCAGTTGAGGAATGAAACGTCTTTCAACTACAAAAAGAAGTCCAGTTGCTGACAACTAAACTTTTTCAATATCATGACAAATGAGAATCTTTACAGACATATGTTGACTATGTCAACGTCTACATCAGTGTCAGTAAAAAATAAAACATGTTATTATTTAGCTATGACACCAGCACCAATGCCGTCTTTGAAATGTTTAAATGTTTGTTTAAAGCCTGTGTACTAGTAGTGTTAAGGCAATGTAGGCGCAAGTATCTCTTTATTACCTCACATCTCTCTATTAAAACCTTTCTAAAACTATAAAAAATAAAAAAAAAGTAACTCTTACCCAGTGATGTAATTACCAGGCAACTGCCAAACCCTGACACCAACTATTCTCCCTCCACGTCCGTCGTCTGACATTGAGGAAAAGGAATTACCAGCAGTACCTGTGACTGCACCATGGTAGTAGTAATTCCTCACCACATCTAAAAAGAATGTTTTAAGAATGTTATATGTGTGTGGATGTCTATTAAGTGAATTAAAATTTCTTTCTTGATCTCACTCTTTGGCATTTTTAAAAAATAATTTCTTACACTCAGCCGAGGAACAGGCAAACAGACCAACCAAAAACAGGAGGCTCAACATGGTGGAGTCGGAGAATGTTGACAAAAACAGTCTATAAATCAGATCAGAGAGTAGATCGTTACAGTCACCAACCGAATCATGATATTTCCTCAAACATTTCCTCAAACAACGTCTGGGTAACATCAGTTCAAAATGGTTTGTTGCTAAAACTACATATACAAGGAGACTGAGATCATCAAGCTCACCTCTTAGTATCAGCCTGTAGAACCCGAGGGAAGGAGAAGACCTTGGTATTTATATGTCTCCAAGTTTGCCACCGCCCACACTAATTATACCTCCTCAACCTTCTACATTCAAAGGTGACAGTTCCATTCTGACTTGTAACATCATCAACTGAACAATAATCAAGAGATGCAATTATTGAACTGCACCTGATAATCAGGTTGTGGAGTTACATTCCTACGACATTAGGTCGACTCTCTCGACAAACTAAGGTTTTAAATGAAATAAAATAGTGAACTTAGTCTAAAAATTCAAAACAAGCCAAGACTTCATTACATGACCAAAAAAGGGCCAAACTGATGGCAGAACAATCACATTTGACTTGTATCTTGTAATATAATATTTATATTTATATCTGCACACAGGAGAAATCAATACTCAATCAATACAAGGGTCAGATTCCAGAGCAGAAAGATGGATTGTTCATTTAAACTAAATTAAATTCTTGTACCCTTTTTGATTTCATCTACTGAAGAAATGAAAACATGAGGTATTTAACCTCAAATGAGGCTGCATACCTGTGAAAGGGGGGTAGTTGTAGAACAAAAGGCTATAGGAGGGAGGTGGGGTCCATCTACGTCAACCTGGAGAAACCCTCTCTCAACAGAGGGGGAGGACTAAGACACAATCTTTCATCCACTTATAAAGTTGTTTTGAATTCTCTGCCCAGAAAATCATCTTGTGATCAGACCAGGGCTCCATCACAAAAAAAGAGAAACAATTGATACCAACACTACCCCCCACTCCTCCATTCACACACAGCTCGTCTCGTACAGGGTGTGACACATCCTGTAACCCCACCTCCCTCCTATAGCCTTTTGTTCTACAACAACCCCCCTTTCACAGGTATGCAGCCTCGTTTGAGGTTAAATACCAGGACTCCCCTATAGGGGAGAATTGGATAAGAAAATAACATATAAAGTGTTATAAATTGAGTTTATAACACTTAAAAATGCTTTTATATAGTTCATAAAACATTATTAGAACAACTTGATTTTTTGGGTTATGAACTAAAAAGATTACATTTAAAATAAAAGTTATTCAGTCTATGTCACTTAAAATTCCCTATATGTAATGCAGAAAATCCGACTTGATAATTGACAACACATACACAGGTTTTTAAGTTGAGTGCTAATTTAAATCAAGTGAGCGGTAATTAAAAATACTTCTAGTTATAGAGGAAAAGCTGATCCACCTAACTTAATTTAGTCTGTTCTCTGAACGTTATTTCATTTGAAGTTGTCTTAACTTAAACAAATCGATGGAAATGGTTGCGTTGATTTTCTTCGTTGCACTAGGTGGATTTTTTTTAGAGTGTATAGTCGGTTAGAACTGAAGACGCCTCTTGGATGAGAGGTGAAACGTCTTCCAATTTTGGATTGAATTACCTGGATGACTGAGAATCTACACAGACATCTTGATGAGATAAAAATCATAATGCAAAGCAGGTGGGCTGGTCTTGTCAATACAACAGAAGACTAAGGATTGTAGTGTGTAATAAGTTGTCATTTCAACACTTGTCCACAGCTGTTTTCTTGGACCACGCGTAGATGTCTTTTTGTTTCTTAATATGGAAAATTCAGTTTCTATTGTTAACAATGTTAAATTAACCAATATCATACAGTGGATTGTTATGTGAAAATGTGTTTTGGTGTCACACCAACCTTGACTCTTGTGGCCTCTGTGTCAACCTGTTCCACTGGAAGTGCTTGTCATTACTGTGTAATAGTGTTATTGCAGCAGTCGGCTCAGTTTTTCAAAGAATTAGCTGGAGGGAATTATACACCTACCGCGTACAAGGTCATTAACCAGTACTTTATGGAAACTTCATACAAAACCACAGTTCCTCCTTTGTCACGTTACACAACAACTTTTCTCGGTAACTAATAACAGAACCCGTTATATAGGGACCAGCTACACTGTTTCTCTCCGCTTGGGAGGGGAATTAAAGGTGACAGTGTCTGCTGGCTGTAATTGTGTGTGCTTTTACAGTCATGGTGTGAAACTCGTGCACCATGTTAATCTTTACGTCGAAAAGGGGCGATGATTGGATGACATACGTCAATGTTTCATACTAAGCCAATCAGAAAGAGACCTGGGCGGGTCTTTTTGCCTTATTGGGAAATAAATATTCTCACACACACAGGTAACGCGGTACAGCAAGTGGCAAGTTGAGGTTACAATAAAGATGCCTGGCAAATTGTCTAAACATCTTTTTTATTTTTATTCTACTGTAATGTACAGCGTTGGTATAACTTATTTCCAGACTCTAATTGCGCCGCTGCTCCCTGCAGGTTCGCTCTCTCACATCCACACAGCTCTAACCACGCCTCCCCACACTAACATTAACCCTATAACTGCTGTATAAAACCTTTTAACCATTACAGCCCTACTAGATTTCTACTATGAAATTTAAAAAAAAAACTACTTTAGAGTGTTGTTGAGGGACATAACCAGAGATTATTTCTGTTTTTAATATTTTCAAAATATTCCATTGTCTTAGAGAAAATCAAAGGAAACGAAGTAACTGTATTTGTAACTGTATTTTATTTATTATTTATTATTATTTTTTATTATTTATTTTTATTTTGTATTTATTTTATTGTAACTGTATTAGTAACTGTATTTCATTTTGGTGGTAAAAAAATATGTATATGTAAAATTTACAATAAAAACACCTCACATTAGAACATAAGTGTTGATACAGACAGAGGAAACAACACAAATTAGTGATGAGCAGATTTAGATGTTAAAACGTGCCTTCTTAGCAGGTACTACAGTACAGAGTGATGGAGTTACTTATATTCCACTAGTAGCACCTCACCCTGCACACAAGCACTATTGTGCTGTTTGATTTTTGGTTCATAAAACCAGCTGGATTCATCGCTTCCAGTAGAGAAGACATCTTGATGAGGTCCAAAATGATTTACTTCAAGCAACTAGACATAGTAGGTTCACCTATAAGATGAAAGGAACATGTATGTTTCACATTAGAACAACAAGTGTTGATACAGACTCCTTCAATCGATCAGCAGGTACACTCCAGGTACCTGGGAGTGGCGGTAGTGTTTAAGGACTGGGGTCCATCTGATTGTTCGTGGTTTGTAGCTGGTGCCACTAAAATCACATTGCCTGTGTGTTTGTAAAGGTCTTAAATTAGGGGTCTGCAGACCCTGCATTTCTGGACCATGACTGAATGACTTGTTTTTGTGCTAAAGGATTTTTTTTTCAAATGCTATATCTGCCAACCATCTAACTTAACTGAGTTTTGAGAGCTCTTCTCTAAGGTTTACCTGACATTATTACTGATTGTTGTCCTGACACAGAATTAAACCATTAGGGGATGGCACACATACTGTATAATTGCCAATCTGCATCAGCAGTGAGTTTTCTCTGTATACTACAGGTAAAATGGAAAGCAAACTTCTTATTAGTGTGACATTGTGATTTACACCACTGCGCACAACGAAATTCAAACTGTTCCAACAGTGGGCAGCTTTGAGTGCCCAAGGAGCAGTGAGTGTAGATGGTGCCATGCTCAGTAGACCTCAGTGGTAGCTTGGCTGTTGGTGGATTTGAACCTTAGAGCCCTGCGGACTCCAGTCCGGCAACACCGGCAACACCGCCAATATGCAGCCTCATATGGATGAAGTGTACCATTTAAAGATTCTAAGAAATAATGAATGCAAAGAAAGACTTTGTTGATTTTCATTTATTGTAAAAGTAAAAAGAGAGTATCCTTCAGGAAATTATGAGTATATGTGACATATTTATTGTACGTCAGTCGGTTCAGGTACAGTGGTTTTAACCAGCTCTGCCCAGTGAGCTCCCAGGGAAGTGATTCCATCTCCATTGTAGCTCCCACTCAGTAGTATCAGCTCTGCCCCCTGCAGTGGAGGCTGGAAGTTGAAGGAGGTCTAAAAAGAAACAAATATGTTTAAGCCCGAATGTCAGGAATTGATTTTATCCTGGTGTTTCAAACAATCAGAATATTGAGCGGACCTAAATTGGTCTGCCGGCAAAAAGAGAGCGACCCAGGGAGGTGACAAATATCACCTGGAAGATGTAACCGCCTTTCTGGTAATTTCCTGAGATCTAATAATCACAAGAAAGTGCAAACAAGTAATTGAAGTGTCTGTATGGTTGATGTGTAATCACTGAGATGAAACAAAACAACAGTCTGACCTGAACAATAACCTCGTCTTCAAAGAGGATTAACTCCTGCCGATTGTCCCATCCGCACAGACCAATCGTCTTCATTTTCGTATTTCAGCTGGAGTCTATGAGGGTAGAAAAAAAAATCCATAGAAAGTTAAAATAATGACAGCTTCACCTTAGAGCAAAAGAGTAAAAAAAAATGTCAATATTAGTTCAAACTAATCTTCAGAATTCACCATTCGTATAACATGATATCCCAATAGAATTTTCCCATTATTAATAATAGGTCATAATTATGATTTTGTGCGGAGGCAGCGGTCACAGTCTTCACCCAAATCACATTGCACCGTATTGTGAGCCTTCCTGTGGGTGGTGAGCCCACTAGAAGTTATGTGGGTTGGGACGGTGCTATGCTCAGTGGTAACCTCAGTGGCAACCTGACAGCTGGTAGATTTGAACCATGGACCCTAGTCTGCTTCCTTAACCACTAGGCCACCATTGTCACTTAATAATAATAACACATCATTTAAATACTCTCACTTGTGTCTATACAGTGACCTCTATAACAGCACTGAAACCAGATCCAGTTGTTTTTGTTGTGGTGCTGCTGTTTCATATCTGATTATCCTCATCAGTATCAGCAAAAATAAGTAAAATATTTTTGTGATACTGTGATGCCCTGTGTGGCACCCTGAGTGTGTCCCTTCCTCCTCCCCTCGTGGGTGTGGTCTATTTCTTCCTCCTCCTCTTCTCGGGGTGTGGTTTTCTGTTTGCAGGTGTTTCTGTTAATTACTTGGGGTATTTATACCACTGCAGGCTGGTACTCTTTTGGTCTCTCTGATCGCTCTCTGGTGGTGACCTATTCTGGGCTCTTCTGGTCTGGTCTTGATATTTCTTTGGTTGTCCTCTTGTTTCACACTATCAACACATGCACTCCCACACTTGCCACTCATGCACACCCTACACCACTGATACCACTGCTTATACACATTCCATAACATTAACTACTTTATGAATGTTTAATTTGATTCAATGAATATTGTTTAAACAAACATCCATGGTGTGACCTCCCTTTTTTTGCCATGACTCTCAGAGCCGGATCATGACAATACCAGCACTAATGCTGCACACAGTATTATATTAGTTATTAGACATCTCTCTATTAAAATGTATCCAACACCATCTAAATAGAAGAAAAATAACTCTTACCCAGTGATGTAATTACCAGGCAACTCCCAGATCCTGACACCTACAATTCTCCCTCCACCTCCGTTGTCTGGCATCGAGGAAAATGAATAACCAGCAGCACCCCCGACGGCAGCATGGTAGTAGTAATTCTGATCGTATCTGAAAAGATATATAAAATGCACCAGAGGATTAGACTTTGTGCTGTTGATTTTCTCCCATTTTAAAAATTTGGAAAAAATGTCTTACGGCTGTGCAGCTGCCAAGTAGACCAACCAAGATCAGGAAGGTTAGCATGGTGGAGTTTGAGAATGTTCACAAAAAAGACTAAAAAAAAAAGATTATTGCAGTCGCCAACTAAAATCATAAAAAAAAATCAAGACATTTCTTTGTCAAAATGTTACATAGTACAAATACAAGAAGAGAAAAAATCTCAGTTGTAGATCATCAAGCTCACCTTTTGGAATCAACCTGAGGAAAGGATGAGAAGACCTTGATATTTATACATCTACAACTTTGTCCCGCCCAAAGAATATTCATGACCTTCTTGAATATTTGAAGGTCACAGCTACTTGATTAACTTGCCTTGATAGTTGATAAGAGTTACATTCCTATGAAATGAGGTCAACTGGTTCATACATGGGTCGGGACAGTGGTAAAGGAATCGGACTTGAGTCTGTGGGGTTCTAGGTTCTAGGTTTTAATCTACAAAGTGAGGTCCACTGAACATGGCACCCTCCCCGGGCAGCTCATCGCTGACCACTGTTCACTATGGTGATGGGTTAGATACAACGAAATGTCACATTTGAGTGACCCAATTCCCTAATGAAATTGTGGCTGGCACGCTGGCCCAGAGTCAATGTCTCTGTCATTGCTGTAAAACCCCAGGGTTCACTTCCTGGGCCAGTTTGAATCCAGCTTAGGGCGGTTGGCTTCCAGTGGGCTCACCACCTGGAGCGAGGTATGGTGCAGTGTGAGTTGGGTGACAGTTACGGTGACTGCTGCCCCTTCAGGGCCGGATAACAACTTTCTGAGGCCTGGTGCTAAGATGAGGCCCTTTATATCTTTTATTTACGCGGGCAGTGGCCTAGTGGTTAAGGGAGTGACTTGGGTCTGCAAGGTCCCCGGTTTGAATCCCCCTACCACCAAGTCACCCCTGAGATACCCTGCGCACAGCTCCCCAGGCGCTCATAAGCTGCCCACTGCTCACTTTGATGATGGGTTAAATGTAGAGGCCAAATTTCGTTGTGTCTGTGGTGTGAATCACAATGTCACAATGACAAAAAAAGGAATTTAATCTTTATATCCCAACCACAGCAGATACAATGGCACATAGGTGCACACAGAAATTAACTTCTCCCCAACATGCCACTTTGGTCAATATGTGAGTTTTTGCCCCTTCTTTGGAATCAAAAAGCTTCTCCAGTTTATTTTTTGCGCATTTGTAAAATTGCATTACCCTCCTGTGAACACTTTGTTCACAAAAGGCCATTGGTTGGTATTGATTTGTATCTGTGTCTTCTTTACTAATTCTGTAGCACTTTCCTATTTTAATGTCCTCTTTGCTCCTGTGTTTCCATGTCTCAACCTTCGTGCTCCTTTTTACTCTTCTTCAAATAGGGTAAAGTTAGTATAATGTAGTAGTTACTTTGTTACTAAACCCGTGTCCCCCCCTGGTGGCAAAGCCTGGAGGTGCAGCCCATTTGCCTATTCTGTAAATCAAGCCTTGGTGACTTGGAAACACGTAAGTCAGAGAAAATGGAGGGATATCATTGACATAAAAAATATTACTTTTTAGTATTAAAATATTAAAAGTAAACAAAATGCAGTATTAAGGAAGCAACAACTATTAATACAGTCATTATTTATTTTGTCAAGTCCATAATATAGTCATCACCATTTTTGTGTTGCTTCTTACTTTAATTTACAGCTTGATTCTTATTTTTGTTGTTTTTTTTATTTATTTAATTTTTTACTTTAATTTATTACCTGTAGTAAACCTGTAGAATTGATGAGTTGAGTGACTGAGCTCTTGGTCTGCACTGAATTATTCACCCTGTACATTACAGCCGATGTAAACTGTCAGTGAATTTTACACTTGTAACATTAGGGCAGTAGCTGCTCCCACCTAACGTCACTATTACCAATGTCTTTTTAATGATGAGCCAATGCTAATCTGATTATTACACAATCCTGATCAGAGATGATAAATACGCCTTGTACTGGGTTATAAAAAGTTTGTATTTAGATATCAAAAATTTAATGGGGGATAAATTATGTAATTTATGAGCTGGTTTATACTGGTTCTTATTTTAGATGAAACTACACCTTTAAGACACAACATAAGACAAAACAAAAAAGTTTTCCTTCCCATATTGATTACGTATTTATTTCATTTGTTTTCACAGCCTGGATGTTCAAACATGAATCAATCAAATCAAGAAAACAACAACATAGAATAGAATGTCATAGAATGGAAAAATGAAGACAACTAGTTTGATTAGAAGTACTGAGGACTGGCCTTGATGTTTGCATTTAACAGTATCTCATAACCCAGATCAGAAAGAACATGGTGTTAAACTTTTTAACCACTTATCACAGGCATGGGCAAACTAAGGCCCGGGGGGCCAGATGCAGACCATTCACCTTGGTAAACCGGCCCAACAAGCTTCTCCAAATTATGTAAATGATTTATATTATGATAATATTTCTTTGCATTTCCTTCATTTGCGCATGGCTTTAATAAAATAAATAATAATAAAATAATAAGTCATGAAATTAGAGACGTAATTATATTTGCAGATCACTTGGCTAAAGTGAGAATAATAAAGATATTGAGTCAGACAATATAACATATGTTATATGTTGACATAGAGAGTAAGATATCCAGTTCATATAGGTAAATATTTTTAGAGTTTTTAATCTAGGTCGATCACTTCAGCCTGGCCATTTGAAAAGTAGCTCACAAGACAAAAAAATGTGGACACTCCTGTCTTAGTTCAAGTGAACACAACATCCACCTGGTCCTTACTCAGACCTGGTGTCCAGTTTAGGGCCAATTGTGGCCCACCAGTGAAAAAGTTTGCCCATGACTGCGTTCCTAGGCTTCCCAGCATCACATCAGGTCACTGATCTGAATCTTTAAGATAATTATGAATCATCATTCATCTTCAGGTTGTTCTTCAGATTCCTCTTCAGATTCCTCCTCCTCACTAAACACGGCCCAGTGAGCTGCCAAAGATGTGATTCCATTACCGTTGAAGTTTCCGCTCAGTAGAATCAGCTCTGCTTTATCGTTGTGTGGGTACATGTTGAAGGAGTTCTGTGAGAAAAGCAGCATTTCTGTCATTTTTTTTTTCACTGTAATTAGGACATAGTGTTATTTCTGAAACAGTAAATATCCAAAATACCGTTGTTGGTTGGCCTGCCATCAGAAGGCGCCCCCTGGAGGTTACAAATATCACCTGATAAATGTAGTTGGTATGGTATTTACCAGAAACCTGGGGAAAACAAAACAGTGTTGGCAAGAATAAAAAAAAAAAAAAAACATAAATACAACAATTCTGAATCCATACAACAGCTAAGCGATGTAAAAATCAAAGTTTTAATCAAGACACAAATCTTAATGAATTTCTTCCTGTTTTGAGTCTATGTTGATTTAATCCAAAATTGTAGAATCAATGTCATAAGTAAAGACAGTATAATTCAAGATTAAAATAACATCTGGTGAAATCTCTGACCTGGACAATGAACTCGTCATCATAGAGGTGGAGTTCATGGACGTTACCATACACGCGCCCCATCAATGCAGACCAGTTGTTTTCATGTTTATATTTGATCTGTAGGCTACAGAGAAGAAAAAGAACATAAATACAAAACACAATTTTAGCAGCGATTAGGATAAAACCACAAAATTACAACCAATCAGAAAAAAAGTCAAACTGTTAATATAACCTTTGTATGCTAAAGGTTATATTAATAATAATAACATGTACAGATGTACATAAAAGGAAAAACTTATACTAACCCAGTAATGTATTGTCCTGGATACTCATAAACCCTGATACCAGTGATCCTGCCTCCTGCTCCATCTTCTCCCTGGGACGAAAAGGATGAGCCGCTACCACTTCCAACTGCGGTGCTGTAGAAGTAGTTATTCACAGTTTCTGGGGGACAAAATAATGCATCATGCAAACAATAAATACATGATTTAATTCAGACATCTCTGTATAAAAACAAAAAATATAGGTTGCGTCAAAAGTGTCACTGTCTAAAAAATAGTATCTCACCATTTGCCATGCAGCTGACAAAAAGAACCGTCAGCAGGAGGAGCTTGAACATGATGAAGCGGGAAAAGGTCCAGAGACAACACTGAAAAAGAATAAAATAAAAGCTGTGTTAATATAAAAAAATAAATAAACCACTAAGACATGGCTAGTCCTGTTTAGCTGCTGTTGTACTGTAGCTGCAATAAACTTAAATAGAATAGAGTTGACCTGACAACATAGGAAACAAGAAGAATTAGAAGTAAAATTCAGATTCAGATGTTTAAACTCACCTTCTGATTTCAACCTGAAGAGTTCAAGTAGAAGATAAGTAGATACTGCAGTACGGAGTGACGGAGGAACTTATATATACACCTGCAGTCACATCCAACCCCAAAGGAGAAAACAAGGTTAGCGATGGAAAATCCAGTTGTTTGGTCACATTCCCCCAGTTCAAGGTAAAACAAGTCCTGTTAAAATCTTCATAACAGAGAAAGGGAGCCGACTTCTCCTGCACAACTAAAAATAACAATACTAAAAAAATATTGTCATTGCTATTGTGGTTTTATAAGTTATTGAGTCATGTCATCACCTTTCGTTGTCCATAGGTGTTTCTTTGGTCAATTCTTGAATCACTTGTAGTTGTTAATTTGGGAAATATGTATAAATAACAATATTAATTAGATGTAATTAAACAATATTAATTAAAAAAGACATCAAAGATGAATTTATATAAAAACAGTAGAAACCCTTAGGGCTGAATTAAGACTATCTGAGGCACAGACGTCCACAGACCCAATATATGACACCCTACAGTTTAAAGTGAATTTTCTATCTCTACACATACCCTGTAGGTACTGTAGACCAGTGTCCCCCCAACTTTTTTTTTCTTGTTACCCACATTTTATATTACGTATATTTTATACGTAAAACACAAAATAAAGAAGTACTGTAATTACTGCACCTATTCTCTGCAGTACTCCTTGCTATTATTTAATTTTATTTTAACACCCATAATATCTTCCTACCCTCTGTTTTAATGAGTGGTAGCATATTTTTTAGGTGTTTAACACCAATAAAATCTTTCTACCCTATGTTTTAAGGAGCAGTAGCACATTTTTAGTTATTTAACACCCATAATTTCTTCCTACCCTATGTTTTAAGGAGTGGTAGCACATTTTTAGTTATTTATCACCCATAATTTCTTCCTACACTATGTTTTAAGGAGTGGTAGCACATTTATAGTTATTTAACACCCAGAATTTCTTCCTACCCTATGTTTTAAGGAGCGGTAGCACATTTTTATAGATATTTAACACCCATAAAATCTGTCCAAAAGCTTTAGGAGAGAGGGTAGGAAGATATGGGTTTTGAAGTAGAATTGAATTTGTTGAGTAGAATGCTACCACTATTTTTTGTCATTTGACATCAGCAACCTGACGCCTCCTGGTGGCGAGGCCCAGTGCTGTTATTTTGGTAACCCCCAGTGCTGTTATTTGGCCTTGGTAACCCTGTATCAGTGATAAGTAAAAGTGTCTCCTGATCAACAAAGATTTCTTTGAGGTGAAGCTAAAAAGTATTTTTCAGACATTGAGATATGTTGGTTAGGTTTTACTTTCTACCTTGACAAGCTTGATCTGATCAAAGCTATGCAGAGCTGGGATTTTTTGTGAATCTTGTTTTGGTTAAACAAAACAAGAAACCAGAAAAATCACTTCCTTTCCGTAAACGTCATTGTCAGTAACTTTTGTAGGCCACCTGTCATTCATCTCTGTCATACAATAACCTAAAGTGGCCGTACAGGATTTCTTGTCATAGTGAGTGACTTAGCGTTGTTGTGAAAACATTTGTCCCTCATTCATCACTTCTGCTCCATAAATATATTAATGAAAAATACATTTTGATATATATGTCTGTAGGGCTGGTAATTTTTTTGATGGTACTGTTTTATATACACAGTATTAAATATGAAATATGAAATAGTTTATCTAAATGGCTGCTTTTGTGTCAACTTTTACCGTTGAGACTTTTGTGCAAATCTTTGCTCATTCTGTTAATCCAGCCTTGTGTATCTCTCCGTTCAGCGGAGCTTCTGGTGTAACCTGTGAGACAAGGCTCTCTGTGGTCCATCCACAGCAGGCGTTGGCAAACTGAGGTCCGCGGGGCCGATGCAGCCCATTGAGCTCTTTAATGTGGCCCGCCAAGGTTGTCCAAATTAAAAAAATGTATTCATATAATCCAAGTTAAAGAGGTAAGTTACACAACTGGACATTCAGTTTTAACTTAATTCAAAACTGAATGTCCAGTTGTGTAACTTACCTCTCAGTTGCCTAACTTAACTCTTTAACCTTGACCATGACCTGGATGACTGAGAACCTTCATGGACATATTTATATAATCATTTTACTTCCGCTTTTTCCCTGCAATAATGCGTTTTCCCCACTAGATGCCGACATACACACATTATAATTCACTTAGGCTCGGCCACTGCGTCCAATTATAAGACCAATTGTGGCCCAAGAATAAAAACAAAAAATCTGATGGATAGGATCTTCAGCATTCTGCAGCATTGTCTTCCTCTCTACTAAGGTCAAAATGTTGTCCAGTGTGAGACGGACACTGGACTGAACCAGCAATTCTAAGTACATGTTGATTAAAGGAAATACACTGAAGTGTACTTTTTGGTAATAGGGAAAGGGGAAAAAACAATACACTGAGCTCTGTGAATTAGTAAATATTTAAGGGAATATTGACTGAACCATACACCATGTTAATCACTGCTGATGTTCCTCAGGAAAGACAGCCATGTTGATGTTTCATTAGTACCATTTCATCCTCCAAAGCACCGCCTCAAGTGAGACACGGCTCATCACTGCCACGTCTAAACCTTTACCCACATATTTGAATTGGAATGTGGACATATAGAGAGTTTGATGACTTCCTGTCACCTCAAGGTAACACAAACCTTCTCGACATTGTTGTACATATTGGTTGAGAAAGTGCCTGTTTTCAAAGCCTACTTTTTAAAGTGCATGTATCGACCATATTTGTGGAGGAAAATTGGGTATTATGAACAGACAAAGTGGTGGACAATATTGTTGTGCAGTAGCCACAGCTTGAAAATACATAAACTGCAGTTTGATAACAGAAAAAAAGATGTACCTACCTATGGAGCAGGAGATCTGAACGATATTTTATATTCAGAATTCTGACGAATAATGTCTGGTGTTGTGACTGTATAAGAAGAACACGCCTGTGTCAGTATTTGGGATTTGTTAGTGAGACCCACCCACTTGTCTGTCAGGCCCACCCAATCCAATGAGAGGTCTGATCAAACTTGGCTATAATACTTTGGGGTTGGCTCACCCTAATTTTTTCAGGGCCCACCCATTTTAAGTGGTTTTTCTACGCCTCTGGGTGAGACTGCTGACCTCACCAACCATGGTCAGAAACCTATTCATACAATAAAATCCCCCAAGACGGAGAGTGTCCTGGTCTGCTTTGGAGACAAAAATGCTTTGGAGACATCAATAAAATTTCTACAATATGGTCTTTGTAATTTAATCATGGAGCTAACAATTTAATTGTTTTGCTCCTCTAATCTCAAGTGCGAGATAAGCCTAATTTCTGTATTCTTCTTTAAGATTTGATCATATAGATATCTAAAATAAGTAATTAGGTGTTATATTTGCCTTTTGTCGGCAAAGTGGCCTAGTGGTAAAGAAAGCGAAGGCTGACAACATGGTGCAATGTGATTTGGGTGGAAGAACATGAATTAATTTGTCTTTTTTTTATGAGCCTTTTTTTTGCAGCGAGAGCATGAAGAGTGGAGATCTAGTTACATAAGGTTCTATGTCAGAATGAACAACACATGGCAATGAGGAAGTTTCTTATCCTATTTTTATTTTTTTTTATTCTTTATTTCTCAGACAGGCTGTTTAAACATGAATTGATCACTGCAATGAATCAATAAATCAAGGAAAGAAAGTTTAGGGTTTGATCACAGATATATTGCAGATGTATTCTATATGTGCTGACCTTACAGTTTGCATTAAACAGTACCCAAAAAAGAAAGAACACAGTGGAACACAGTGTTAATAGTTGTGTAACATTTAAACCCCTTATCATAACAAACCAACAATAACCAATTTGATAGGTTTGATCATTTCGAAAAGATTATTGTGAACTATCTTCTTAGGGTTATTTTTCAGGTTGTTCTTCAGGTTCCCCCTCAGGTTCCTCCTCATCACTAAACACGGCCCAGTGAGATGCTAAAGATGTGATTCCGCCGCCGTTAAAGTGTCCGCTCAGTAGAATCAGCTCTGCTCTATCGTTGTTTGGGTACATGTTGAAGGAGTTCTGTGAGAAAAGCAGAATTCCTGTAAGGATTTTCCACTGCAATTAGGACGTAGTGATATAAATGAAACAGTGAATATCCAAATACCGTTACTGGCTGGCCTGCTGTAAGGAGGCGCCCCCTGGAGGTTACAAATATCACCTGATAAATGTAGTTGGAATTGTATTTGCCAGAGACCTGGGGAAAACAAAAGAAATCCTCACCAAGAATGAAAAACACTGATTTTGAACGGCTGGTCCTCCAGGACCATGAACCCCGTGAAGTTTGTCAGTTCTTTACCGTATTTAACTCTTTTGCTCTCTCTTTCACTTTACTTCGCTGCAAAAATTGCCTCGTGTTAAAATCTTACCTCCACCCTCACATGACCAGCTCCTTGCAGTCATCAAGAATTACAGTTTTCTATCCACAAAAAACTCCAGACCACAGACATTTACTGTAGCATTGCTCATGGGTGTAGCTGTCTCTTTAAATGACATCGTTAATCACGTGCAGGTCAGAGTGTCAGTACTGTAGACTCAGTTCCTCATGCGGAAGTCCAGCGTATTTGCTGAGACTGCGGCTTAGCAGCGTCAAGTTAATAATATCCGTAGAAAAACCGATACCGATATAATCCGATATTAAAAATTATGCTGATATCGGCCCTATATGCATTGGTTGATATATGTTGATATATACCTGAGGTTTAAGGACAATGGAATTAAAAATATTTTATAAATCTCTGACCTGGACAATAACCTCGTCTTCAAAGAGCTCAAGTTCTTGGACGTTGCCATATGTGCGTCCCATCAGAGTTGACCAGTTAGTTTCATGTTCATATTTTACCTGCAAGCTTCAGAGAAGAAACAGAAAGGGCACAGATTAAGATAAATGAGAAGACAAAACTTTGAAGAGGCTGGACATTTTTTTTTGTATAAATGACATATTTGAATTACATCTATATCTTCTTTTATATTTTTATGAACATATTAATGTATACACATGAATACATAAAAGGAAAGACTTATACTAACCCAGAAATGTAACTTCCTGGATACTCGTAAACCCTGATAGCACGGATCCTGCCTCCTACGCCGTTTTCTCCATGTGAGGAAAAGGCTTGACCACGTCCAGTTCCAACCGCAGTTCTATAGAAGTAGCTATTCCCATTAACTGGAAAGCAAAAACAAAAAAAATAAAATAAATATTTGAATAATAATAATATTATTAATAATATTACTTTTTTTTTTTTAAATGTGTAAATGTCCCAGTGTCTACAGAGTAATCTTACGGTGTGCCACACAGCCGGCAAAGAGAGCCACCAACAGGAGCAGGTTGAACATGATGAAGAGGGGGAAAAGTCCAGAGACAACACTGAAACATAGAGCACCTCATTACCACTGTACATCCAATAATAAATATTAACTTTAAAAATAATCATTATGAAATATCTGTAGTTGTAGCGGCAATAACATGTAATACAATAGTCGACCTGACAAGAGAAGAAACATTTGTGATGAGCAGATTCAGATGTTTAAACTCACCTTCTGTTTTCAGCCTGAAGAGTCTCAGCAAAGGAAAAAATAATGGAGCAACTTATATACCTGTAGTTACACACCACCCTGCACACACACAATCACAGACATACCCAGTTTGTTTTTTTAATTTTATTTTATTGTTGTTCATTGTAGCAACTGGTTTTTCTGTTGACTCAAGAAAGAGAAAACACCTAGACAAAGTCTGTGATGACAATCCTAGTTGTTCGTTTACATTCTTTCTGTTCAAGTTAAATTAAGTTCTTTAGAAATCATAATGAAACTGAGCTGAGCTGGTCTCATTAACCCAACAAACCCATCTGTTCCACTGGAACTGTTTGTTTCTGTGGTCAGTATTAAGATGATACGGTGGCCCTGACGTGCAAAACACTTTTACAAATACAAAAACAAAATTACATTTAAAAAAAAAATTACAGACTCTGAAACAAAAAATAATTTATGAAAAGAAATTTACGTTTTAAGAAAATATTTTTACAAACTCTGAAGCAAAAATACATTTATGAAAACAAATTTACAAACTCTGGAAACAAAATTACATTTGTGAAAACAAATTTACATAAAAAACACAAATTTACAAACTCTGAAACAAAACTGGAAACAAAGTTACATTTTAAAAAACATTTTTACATACTCTGAAACAAAAATACATTTGTGAAAACAAATTTACATAAAAAAAAACAACAAACTCCGGAAACACGTTCACAAACCCCAAGACAAATTTACATATTGTCAAAACACTTTTACAAAAGCCCGAAACAAATTTACAAGTACAAGTTGCTGACAGAAGAGAAACGCCCACCGAAAATGAACCAACCATGATGGATGGCAGTCAAGTGGTGTTTTGCGGGCAACGCGTAGGAGCCGACTAACGTGGTCTTTCGTGTGGTCGGTTTTTGGACTTTTTTAATACCATTTTTTTTTTATGTATAAATATAATGTTGTTTCAGAGTTTGTGAAAAATTTTTTCTTAAAATGTAAATTCTTTTTCATAAATGTATTTTTGTTTTTGTATTTGTAAAAGTGTTTTGCACCTCAGGGCCACCGTACCTTTTACATCACAGCCTATGTAAACTGTAAGTGAACATTTATTCATAGTGATATTTTGTTAAATACCCCAGTTTGCATAAATCAAGAAAACAACAACATAGAATAGAATAGAATCCAGACAAGGATTTCTTGTCTTTCTTTCTGCTCTGGGCTCAACCACTGTGTCCAATTATAGGACCAATTGTGGCCTGAGAATAAAAAGAGTTCATCCACACATGGTCAATGGCCTGATGGATAGAATCTTCAGCATTCTCCATTATGGTTAACAGTTTCAGTATCTTCCTCTCCACTAGGGTCAAAAAGTTGTCCAGTGACACTGGACTCAACCAGCAATTCTAAGTACATGTTGGTTAAAGGAAATACCCTGAAGTGTACTTTTTGGTGGTAGGAAAAGGGTACAAAACAATTGATTGAGCTCTGAGAATAAGTAAATATTTAAGGACATAGTGACTGAACCATACACCATGTTAATCACTGCTGATGTTTCTCAGGAAAGACAGCAATGTTGATGTTTCATCAGTACCGTTTCATCCTCCAAAGCACCGTCAAGGAGCAGGAGATCTGAACGATATTTCATATTCAGAACTCTGACGAATAATGTCTTGTGTTGTGACTGTATAAGAAGAACACGCCTGTGTCAGTATTTGGGATTTGTTGGTGAGACTGCTGACCTCACCAATCATGGTCAGAAACCTATTCATACAATAAAATCCCCCGAGACGGAGAGTGTCCTGGTCTGCTTTGTAGACATAAATGCTTTGGAGACAACAATAAAGTTTCTACAATATGGTCTTTGTAATTTAATCATGGAGCTAAAATTGAGATTTGGATTAAAATTTAACTGTTTTGTCTTTCTGTGTTCTTGTTCAAATCATAAATTTGTTCTTATAGATACCTAAACTAAGTTATTAGGTGTTGTATTTTTCTTTTTTGTCGGCAAGGTGGCCTAGTGGTTAAGATAGCGGACTTGGGTCGTCAAGGCTTCAGGTTAGAATCTACCAGCTGCCAGGTTGCCACTGTGGTGCTCTGATCATAGCACTGTCCTGACCCACATCACTTCTTGTGGGCTCACCACCCATAGGAAGGCTGACAACATGGTGCAATGTGATTTGGGTGGTGTCGGCTGCCCCTGCGACCTGGAAGAACTTTTGTTATGAGCCCTTTCTTTGCAGCGAGGGCACGAAGAGTGGAGATCCAGTCTCAGTTACACAAAGGTTCTATGTCAACACATAGAAACAACACATGGCATTGAGGAAGTTTCTCATTCCATATTTTCTTTCAATTCTTTATTTCTCAGACTGGGTGTTTAAACATGAATCGAATACTGACATAAATCAATAAATCAAGCGTTAGAATTAAGAAGTGAAGACCATGTTCAGGGTTTGATGATAATTATATTGCAGATGTATTCTGTATGTGTTGACCTTATAGTTTGCATTAAAAAGTATCCCCAAAAAATAGATCAGAAAGAACACAGTGTTAATAGGTGTGTAACCTTTTAACCCTTTATCATGACAGACCAACAGAAACCGATTTGATGAGTTTGATCATTAAAAAAAAACACCCCAGTAGATCACTGATCTGAATCCTAAAGATGATTATGATCTAGTTTCTTGTTCTTCAGGTTCCTCCTCAGGTTCCTCCTCATTACTTAACACAGCCCAGTGAGATGCCAAAGATGTGATTCCATTGTTGTTAAAGTGTCCGCTCAGTAGAATCAGCTCTGCTCTATCGTTGTTTGGGTACATGTTGAAGGAGTTCTGTGAGAAAAGCAGAATTCCTGTAAGGATTTTCCATTGCAATTAGGACGTAGTGTTATAAATGAAACAGTGAATTTCCAAAATACCGCTACTGGCTGGCCTGCTGTAAGGAGGCGCCCCCTGGAGGTTACAAATATCACCTGATAAATGTAGTTGGAATGGTATTTGCCAGAAACCTGGGGAAAACAAAAGAATGAAAAACACATTTTTTGTCTACCCCATTTTTAGAGACATAAATACAGCCTAGGTCTAAACCAGGGGTCTCAAACTTGTGGCCCATGGAGTGATATTTTGTGGCCCCCACATTGATGTAATTGTTGAATGTAAGCGGGTCCACAAGATTTATAGAAGGATTTTACTGCAAGTCGATGGCAAAAAAAAAATGTTTTGTTGGATGCACCCAGTGGTAGACACTGTTGTGGATGAATGGGAGTATTACAAGACTTGTCTGAAGTGTTGTATTACCGTGGGAAACTGAGTTTTTTAATTTTATTTTCATCATTTTTTAGTTCTTCTATTTTGAACATTAACCCTAACCCTTTGGAGAAATGACAGTGGGGTCAGTGACCCTCGACTTATTGGAGTTTGATACCCCTGGTCTAAATAGTACTTTAATACTACTTATTTACTTACTTTTGAAAGAGAGCTATCATTTCTCATATGTCATTATCATATTGTCATATTTCTTGTTGCAAGTGAGTTTATATAAACAAATAGGAATCACTACTTAATGATTTTTTGTGAAAAGACCTGCAACGCAACTAAATGTGTCTGCTTTTCCAAATCTTTATGTAAAAATGAATTCCATGTAACAGTCAGAGAGGGTACTTAAAATGATTATAATAATAACATGTGGATTAAGGCTTGTATCTCAAAGGTGTTCTTGCTTCTTTGAGTCTATGTTGATATATACCTGAGGTTTAAGGACAATGGTATTAAAAACATTTTATTTTTAATTATAATTAACAATAATTAAAATCTCTGACCTGGACAATAACCTCGTCTTCAAAGAGCTCAAGTTCCAGGAGGTTGCCATATGTGCGTCCCATCAGATTTGACCAGTCAGCTTCATGATCATATTTTACCTGCAAGCTTCAGAGAAGAAACAGAAAGGGCACAGAAAAAGCAAACTTTGAAGAAGCTGCTATATTTTTTTGTATAAATGACATATATCTATATCTTATATATTTTATATGAACATATAATGAATATATTAATGTATGCAAATGTAAGGGAAAACTTATACTAACCCAGTAATGTATTGTCCTGGATACTCGTAAACCCTGATAGCACGGATCCTGCCTCCTGCACCGTTTTCTCCCTCTGAGGAAAAGGCTTGACCACTTCCAGTTCCAACTGCAGTACTGTAGAAGTAGCTATTCCCATTAGCTGGAAAGCAAAAACAAAAAAAGAAAAAAAATTGAACAATAACAATATTACATAATTTTTGAACTGTGTAAATGTCCCAGTGTCTACAGAGTAATCTTACGGTGTGCCAGGCAGCTGGCAAAGAGAGCCGCCAACAGGAGCAGGTTGAACATGATGAAGAGGGGGAAAAGTCCAGAGACAACACTGAAACATAGACATTAACACTGTACTTTCATCCAATAATAAAAATAATAATGTTGACATATCTGTTGTTGTAGCTGCAATAACAGTTAATCAGATGTTTAACCCTGCTGTTGTCCTCAAATCCTGTATACACCCCGTGTCCTCCGGGTCAAAATGACCCGTCTTCACTAAATCCCCATTTTAAGCAGCTTAATAAAATTTTAAACATCAAATTTTATTCTGCTTGAAGAAACAACTTGTCATTCACCAGAAAATGTGTGAATCCCTGTGGCATTCCACTTCACCTGTTTTTCTACAGCTTATGAAATAAATGTGCAATAAGGAGTTCTGGATGCGTTTTTATTCATCTCACCTTCTGGTTTCAGCCCGAAGAGTCTCAGCAAAGGATGAGCAGACACTGCAGTATGGAATAATGGAGCAACTTATATAGTTACATCCCACCCTGCACACACACCGTCACAGACATACCCATTTTTTTTTCATTATTTTATTTTGTTGTTGTTCATTACACCAACTGGTTCTTCTTTAGGCGCAAGAAAGAAAAAACACCTTGACGGAGTCTTTGATGACGAATCTTGTTTGTTCACATTCTTTCTGTTGAGGGTAAATTTAATTATTTTGCAATCATAATGAAACTGAGCTGAGCAGGACTCATTAACACAACAAAAGATTCAAGGATTATTGTCATAGCTAATGTAGTTTATGAGTTCTAATTTCAACACAGCTGGTTTCCTGGTGATGAAATTGTTTATACCTTTTTGGTTCTTGGTTGTGAAAATGCATTATTTTGTTCCTTAAAAAATTATTTTACTCAAATAACAATGGATAGTTTTACAAACAAACCCCTTGTTACATTGTATCAATCTGTTTCACTGAAATTGTTTGTCTTTTTTTAGTGTTTCAGCACTTCTGTCGTCTGAGAAAAGCAAGAAAAGCAAACTCCTAGTCATTGTGATTCACACCACTGCACACATTGAAATGTGACTTTTGCATTTCACCCATCACCAAAGTGAACAGTGGTCTTTGAGCGCCACAGGAGCAGCAAGGGGGGACGGTGCCATGTCCGGAGCACCCAAGTGCTGCTGGTGGATTCAAACCTGGAACCCCCTGGATCCAGGTCCTTCACTAGGCTGTCTTCAGAGAATTATAGAACAAGGTCAGTTTTTGGGGAGAGCTTTGAGGATATCAACAAAAATGGATTTTGTTTTTTGTTATGTGTCACTGGCTTCCAGTGGACTCTCTACCCAAAGGAATGCCAACAGTATGGTGCAGTGTGATTTTGGGTGCCAGTCGTGGAGACTGCTGTCCCTTACACGGGGTTATGGACGAAAATAAACAAATTAATGAATGTAGTCCCTTCTTCCTCTTCTTTTCCTTTCGACATGTCCCTTTTTCAGGGGTTGCCACGGCAAATCAACATTTCCCATCTCCCCCTGTTCTCTGTATCCTCTATTCTAACTCCACAAATACCTCCATGTCCTCCCTCACTGCTTCCATTAACCTCCTTTTTGTCTCCTACCTGGTAGCTCCATAAAGACTTAAATTCTAAAATGGCGTTGTCGTTTAGTCAAAAAAAATGGAATAGGCGGTGGGATAATGATAATATAAATTGAAATAATATAAATTCAAATAGTATAATTTGGACAAGTGGGACAAGTTTACTGTAAGAATAATATGATCTGTTCTTGCTCGCTGGTTGTTTATTACGGAACCGTTCACTTTTCATATTCTAAAACCAGGGGCTTGTTTAAACCAGGTGACTTTGATTTTCAACTCTGCATCATTTGTTAAAAAAAAATAAAAACCCTACGACCCGGTAACAGACAGAGGATGAAGATGAATGAGTGAAGCTTCTGTCATAAGTGCATCTGTCTTAACTTGACAACCATGACCTGAGCAAAATTGAAGCCGAACAGGATTTCTTTTATTTCCTGCCTGGAACCATGTAAACATTCATATAGTTTCATTTACCAGAAACATTACTTCCTTTTCGCAAACTTTATTTGCAGTAACTTTAAGACAATCATTCATTCATGTCTGTCATTCGAATAAAGAGGACATACTGGACTGACTTGTAGTGCTGCATGTCTTGGCACTTTGTTAGAACATTAAGCACTAATCCATCCTTTTCAGCTTCTTGGCGTGACTTATTCTTCTAGGACATGAGAGTTTTTGGAAAATTTGTCCTCCCATCTAAATTTGGAGAGCACAATAGAGGCTATTGTTCATTGTGCAGGGAAGAATAATCATCCAGATTTTATGTTTTAATAATGGTCAAGGTCTCAGCGGTGGGCTGTCAGGGCCAGCAAAGCCTTCTCTGCTGGCCTAAATGTACTCAGAAATACACATGTATTCATAAATATTATTTATATTAAATTCTATTATTAATTTCTATATTATTTATTTGTATTAATTTAAAAAAGAGTTTTTTTAGAAAGTTGGATAAAAACTTTTTATCTAATCAAAGGTGAGGGTTCTGCCCGCTGAAAGGGAATGGACATGGCCCGTTCAGTTTACTGCGCACAGACCAATCATCTCACGAGATTGCTACCTCAGAGCCATCTAGCTGGCTCTACGTAGAAGGCAACATGTGCGTGGATGAGCGCCCCCTAGGGGACTGATAAAGTCATCATATTTGATTTTCCCCAACTCAAAAGAGAACTGACTGTAATGTATGGCATGGCTGAATTTGAAGGGAAAAGTCCTGCTGATCTCCTTGATTTTCTTCAGATCAAAAAATCTGCGCGAGATTATGGGGCAACTTTGCACCTTGGCTTGTTTGGATGTCACCATGGCTGTGTCCTGTCTCTGTTCAACACTCATTCTCGGCATTGAAGCCACTAAACACATTCGACCGGACAGACTCGGCTTTCAACATTAGCCTCTGTATGAATGGAAAAAGACTCATTTAAGGATCTGAAATCAAAGACAAGGTGTTCGACAGTCATCAACATTTTTTTTAGAAACAAAGAAGGATGGATTCTCTTTTATAAATAACAATGCCCCACGTTGGTCAGTGCAAACATTTAGTTTTTATAGGATTTGTCATGTTATTAGTTATTACATCATTTGTAACAAAGTTAAATGACGTTTGAATAAATACACACCACATTTCCCTTCATTAAACTTTGTTGCAAATGATGTAATAACTAATAACATGACAAAACCTATTAAAACGAAATGTTCGGACTTTGTGGAAGTAAAGAACACTTGACATGTTTGGGATTGCACTCATCCAAACTCCATATAAACCTAAGCTTTAAGAATCACCTTTGTCAAACCTCCCACGGTGCGGGCAAATGTGTCGGTTCATGTGATTTTTTTTAATGTTGCGACTCCGGGTATCGAAAAATACTAAGAATGATTGCCCTGGAAATTGTTGGAATTGGAAAAATTGGAAAAGTGTTGCTTGATGAGCATATTTTAAGGGTGATATAATGTATATGTGTGGATTCTCAAGTCCTGATGTCAAACTGATGTTATTATGAGGTGTATTAATTTAATGTCACAAAACTATGACATCACTGATGGCCTATGGTTAAAATGCCAATGAATACACTTTATTATTACACAATTAATATCAATAGATGAATTCGATTAGTGTGTCTTGAGGACATGTGTTGTATTGCATCTTTATTTTCTGCCTTCACCTGTTAAAAAAGCGCTAGAAATAGTTGAGAATCATTTGACGCCAGGGATTAAGGCAGAATTAATCACACGATGATGTCTCAAACTCTAAATCTTTCAAAAGTCTGTCAAGGAGGTACAGACCGTAAATATTACTTTGTATCGTACAAAAGATCAGGCGGATTTTCTCAAGAATGGTTTTAGACAAGAGGACACCTGGTCAACCAGGACAGTTGTCCAAACAAACAAAGAAAAAATGTCCCTCAGCGTGACAGTAATGTCAAAAATATGCCAGAAGATCAGATATGACGATCCCAGGAATGTTGAAAGAATGTGTTGAGCTACAGATCGAAGCTCTCAAAACCCCAGAGTGAAGGTTACTTTGTGGTAGAAAAAAAGACAAAGAAAAGGGTTAGAAAGACCGGACCAGGGGCAGTTTTTGTGAGGTTTTCTTAAAGCTCCGTGATCCAGGAATAAACTTCACAAACATTTCATCACATTAACATGATGAACTGTTTCACACTGCACATCAGGGGTGTCAACATTTAAAACTTTGACAAAAGGAACGAGCTAAACGTAATATTTAATATATTTATTCTGTTTAATTATGTGCAATCATTGGATCTAGAACAACAAAGCTTGGCATTTTAAGTACCAGAAATAAATTAGAAACCAAACACACATATCACGTAACACACATAATAATAATTGTCACAACAATGATTGTTGTTGGCATAGTATGAACGTGGCATCAAGTTAGACAACAAAAAACCCTGACCTTGAACACTTTGTATTGTCGTAGTGGTTTCAAGTGAAACGAAAATGAAAGCAATTCCAGGGATACCATGATACAAGTTTGTTTTAAGCCAAGCTGAACCTTTAAAGACACAAATAATGAAGGATTCTGGATAGTTCTAAAAAGTTACAGTTTAAATCACACCGTCCTGAGATGTAATAGGAGACGACTGTTTTATGTCTTTGACAACACCTGACTGAGACACTGCAGCTGGACCAGCATTTAAATATTCTCACCGTATTCTATTCCTGTAATGGCTGATTAAGCTGTGAAACGTAGAATCAAACCTCAGACCTCCTGGACACCACCACTTCACCATTAACCTCTAACCACCACTGCCACCACGGTTCTCAGTGAGTTACTGAACAAGCTTTTCCACACAGTGCACATTCAGACCCAGCAATTCTGACAGCAGAGGGCAGCATTGTTGGATTTTTTTTTATTGTCAAGTATTGTCCCAGCAGTTGCTTCCATACAGGGAGGGAGGGAGGGAGAGACAGACAGAGAGAGAGACAGCTACACTGCCTGGCCAAAAAAAAAGTTGCCACCTGGATTTAACTTAGCAAATAGCCACCCTTTGGAGGTCAGGTCTAAGTTCACAGCAAGTGGAAACCCCTGAAATGGCATTTTCCATCTTACAATATTCTCAGTCTCTTCTACTGTAACTCCAAATCCTCCATGTCCTCTCTCACTGCCTCCATGAAGCTCCTCTTTGTGGTGATGACCGCACTGTGAGTTATGTCGGTCAGGATGGTGCTATGCTCAGAGCACCTTAGTGGCAACATGGCCTTGCAAACCAAAGTCCACTGACATTGCTGCTAGGACACCACTGCATTGCACTTCATCCATCCATTTTCATCCATTACCGGGTCGCTGGGACAGCAGTCTTCACGACCGCTCACCAAGTCACATTGCACCACACTTCACCATCCTGCAGGTGGCGAGCCCACTGGAAGCCAACCGCCCTAACCGGGATTGCAACTTGCCCAGGACTTGAACCCTGGGGTTTTACACTAATGACAGAGACGTTGCCTCTGGGCCATAGCATTCCACTTTGCTCGTCCAATATTATTTCCTGGTGTATATTTCAAAAAGACACAACCTGGCTGCTCATGGCCATGCAGACCCAAGTCCACTGCCGTCTACATATTTATACATAAGCAAATGTCTATATCAAACAAAATGAAAAAGCCCCCTAACTGGAGCCCTGCTGAACTCCAAAGTTCAGTGGAGATATACTAAATGAATTCTGTGATAACCAAGAAATGTAAAATTCTTGGTTATGTTGGTGATGTTTACCTAATGTATCACGGGCCTTAATTGGACAAAAATGTCATGAACCACTAGAAAATTACATCTTTACACTTTCAGACACTTGGTTGAGGTTCTGCAGATTCTGTTTATTGAGTTGTTTTTAGGATCATTTAAGGGAATTTAGGTCCCAGCAGAACCTGAACTGGGTTGACCGGTACAATTAATTTCATAAAATGTGTGCATGTGCGTATCCATGTGTCCTGTCTTACTTTTACAGTTAAATGAGAGTCATTGTCCATCTGGTAAGAGCAGAATCAAAGGCAGATGGTCCTTTTGACTCTGTTACTGTAGGTTATAATTGTTCCTTTCTGATTCTGTCCACAATGGACCTTTTTTTTTTACTTGTTGTTGAGTTAGACCTTGTACTGGAGTCTGCGGACAACACTGAAACATGATGATCCTGAGCTCATCAACAGTGAACCTCCGGTACGGCTTGAGAAAATGCTTGAAACCAAGAGCGGTTACTGGAACGACACTGATGCAGGTCACGTCGCACACTGAGAACTTCCAGTGTTTGAATTCCGTGGCTTCATGGGATCAAGTGTCTGTTGTTGTTGTTGTCACAGGGCAAGCATAGCAAAGACCATTTATAGAGTATAAAGACCAGCAACTGCAAATGTTCTGGTCTGTGTCACACTGGCTTATTAATCATCTACGGTTCTGTTGACTATATGAGTCACATTAGTTTGCCTTTATAAGTGCTGTGTTTTCTGCAGCTGCGTTCCATAGCAGGGGAAATTGATCCAACTGACTATGATAAACACTTAATGTAGGCCATCCTGACAGCATTTCCAGGAAGATATTCTTCTTTTTTCTCAATATGTAAAATCGTATAGAGGTAGATAAAAGGTATATCACAAATAAAAACAGGTGTGAATTGCACACGTCTCCTTCTGTTCAATGGAAGCAATACATAATGCTAGATTTACTACAAATGATTATTTATGATTATTTGGAATTAATCTACCGTTTCTCATCAGTTAAAAACATAATTTACACCGCGACTCATGGAAGATTTTCTCTTCTAAAAGCAGTGTCCAGGAATGTGTTTAAACTTTATTTATTTGTGGAACAGTTAATCATGATTGTTGGGGACCAGGTGTTTCAAACATAAGGTCCGGGGGCCAAAAACAGCTCACCAGGGAGTTCAAACCGCCCACTTTGAAATGGTTTTTAGCAGAAAACTGAATGTTAAAATATCGTGTTATGTTTAACATCCATATTGGACACAGATGGAACTCAATGAATGATCACAAAATCCACAACCAAGAAATAGTCAGGAAGATTATTATTTTTATCTGCTCTGATTGTTTTCCATTGAATTTTTTGCAGTTTTCCTCCGATCACGTGTGCCAATCAAGTTTTCATACTCTTTTACTGACAAGTTACATTTTCATATTAAAATATGTCTTAGTGGAATTACTACAAATCAGTTATTTAATTCTATCAGAATGAAAAAAAGACAAAAACTTTTGATGTTCCTCTTTAGCAGTAGATTTTCTGCAGGAACTCTGGTGTTTCCCCAGGGCTGACGGGGCCTCAAGTAGTACAGCCAAAGCACGTATTGCCACGTCAGCTAAAATTTTAGTCTCAATTTAGTCTGGTAGATTATTAACCAATTCACCGCTGATGGATTCTGCAATTCACATTACACCCTTCTCTCCTGCTCCTGTGGTGTCGTAATTTCTGGGTTAAATATCTGGAATAACGTAAGTGACACAGTCAGAGAAAGTGCTGCTGTCATCTCAGTTACAGTGTAACAAATTAACATACTCTACGTAATGAAATGGAAGGCACCGATAAGCATTTATGTGACAGAGAAGACGCTGAAGCATTTTGGCTGAGTCAAAGAATTTTTTTTTTTTTTATGTGAGCCAAAAAGTAGGTCACTTTCACGGACCTCTCATTCAGACTGGAATCAGGCAGGAATGTCTACAGAGCATGAACCTAGTGCATGTTTGTCGTACGCAAATACTGCTGTCATTAGTCTAGATGATTATTAGTCTAGATTAGTCATTGGTCGAGAAATAAGTAACAAATTAAAGCTTTAATATGAGTGAAACATACATTGTTGAAAACAAAAAAAAAGGAAATTTCATTATGAAGCATTCTGTCTCTATTATTTTTTTTTTATCTAAATATATTGCGAGCCTCAATTGCAGATGCTCCAGTGATCGATGATAAAAACATCACGTAGCCAACATTTGCCGGGGACAATATCTTGCTTCAGTCCCTCTTTTCACTGCGTGCAATATACCATTCACCTTTATAGCTGGTTTTATAGAAGAAGGCCCATCCAGACACGATGAAACAATCCTGACATGAACTGGCTGAATCTGGTCCAAAGTTCAAAAGTGACTGTTGGTCAACTTTCTCCTGGCTGATCTACGGATGGTTTGGGCAGAATAACCTACAACACACTTTGATTGAATGAATAAAATTATATTTTTTTTTTAATAAAAATACAAAAATTATTCATTCATTCATCTTCATCTGCTCATCCGTTGCCAAGTGGTGCAGCTGGTGCCACCAAACTCACACTGCGCCATATTGTGAGGCTTCCTGTGGGTGGTGGGCCCACAAGAAGTTATGTGCGTTGATGCTGTGATCAGAGAACCCTAGTGGCAACGTGGCAACAGGTGGATTCAAACTTGAAGCCTTGCAGAGCCAAGTTCCCTCCATACCACCATAATTTACTGACAAAATTAATATCATCCAACGTCTTCAAGAAACCTTCTATGTCCAGTTGCTCATGAAGTAACTAATACCATCTAAATAATTTAGTTTTTTAATGTATTGAATCAACTCAAACAGGAAGACAGGGGGAGTTTCCCTTGAAAACATCATCAAGCATCCGTTTGTGGTTCTTTCTTACTCTGAATTGTGTATATACAATTTCCCCTGTAAGTGGTTTAATGGAAATATTACCGACATCACTGATTGTCTTGTACTGATATGGTAGACAGACAGATGATACTCTCTTCTCAGGTTGGAACCTGCTGTTGTACATTGTTGCAAGAGGAGAAATTATTTGTCACTGGTTAGAGTAGACCGGGGTAAGAAAAGGCGGCTCGTGGGCCACAATGGGTCCCCAAATTGGACACGGGGGCCGAGTCAAGACCAGAAAAATGGATCGTTTGTTTGAACTAAGATAAATGGCACGTAAAAGTCGTGTATTAAATCTAAAATGCTAAATTTTCAATATTCTTCATGACCTCATCTGCTGGGGAAACATAAGTATTGCAGAGAAGAGGCAGAAGTGTACTTATAATATACATAAATCATTTAATGTGGCGAAGGTTGGCGGGCCGCACTAGAATACTCAATAAGCCACGTCAGGCCCCGCTGGCCTTAGTTTGCTCATTCCTTTGTAAAGGGCTTAAAGAAAAGAAAACAGGTTTTGAGTAACAAGAGACAGAGAAGGATTATCGGTCATGTGACCACATGTTTTCAGATGCACATGCATGACGTGAAATCAGTCAGCTGTTGTGTCCTGCCCAGTCTGGTTCTATGATTTTTCAGAGCTGGTAAAATTTGCCCTGTGATATTTATTGTCCTATTCCACAGTGGAGTTTGGTCTCTGATCCCACAAGGTTTTATTTAAAACAGACGTGGACAAATATTTTGACTCACAGGCCAGAGTGGCTACTAAAATTGACACAGGGGGCTCAGTCAGGAGCAGATGGAAGGAGCAATAATGTGAACTAAGATAAATGAGGTGTAAATTGTCCCTTGGGGATAAATAAAGTATATTTTTTAATCTTGAAAAGCCATGGATAAAGGCTCAAATGCTGAAATGTTTTCAATATTTTCTATTGGTTAAATGCAGGTATTGTATGATTGTATATCTAAACCTCTGGATTTTAAAGCCTAATTGGCCACATCTGGGTACTTTTATCTGTCTGATATGAAACAATTGTTAATGGCAGTGGTAGCCTAGTGGTTAAGGAAGTGGACCTGGGTCTGCAGGGTTAGGGTTAGAATCCACCAGTTTACAGTTTGCAACTGAGGTGCTCTGAGCCAGTGATTTTCAACCAGTGTGCCGTGGCACTCTAGTGTGCCGTGAGAGATCGTCAGGTGTGCCGCGGGAAATTACCTATTTAACCATTGTTGGGTATCTGCACCGTAACAAAGCGTGGCAGATATGTAATACTTCTCTATTCCAGGGGGAGGCAGCAGAGGCTATAAATGGCTGTGAAAACAATAGCAATATTTCTAAGCATCCGCGCTACACGTGACAATGACTGTAACAGCAAGTGACGGCAAGAGGAGCAAGTGACACTGATGGAGAAGTTTTTGAGCAGGGAAAATGAAGATACATGACAACACTCTGTTCTCTCATGAAGTCTGCTGCAGTAAATAATCAAAAAGCTTCAAAGACAAATTAATCAATGTATGTGTGCGGAGGTGGTAATATACTTACAATTGTTCAATCAAATTGTTTATATTGGAGAGGTAGAAGTTTTCAACCACACGTCTATGTGAGCTGAGCTTGAGTTGTTGAGGAAGAGCTTCATGTTTGTCTTTCTATCATTCCTGCCAGGATACACATTTTGTGTCCATGAGAGTAGGCCCAGATTTCACACTAAGTGAGTATGAATACATTTTGAAATTATATTATTAACTATATGTATTATAAATGCTGTGTTAAATGTAATTTCCGTTGGTGGTGTGTTGGTGGATTTTGTAAAAAGTAAAAAATGTGTTGCGGCTCAAAAAGGATAAAAAAATCACTGCTCTCAGCAACCACCAGCTGCCAGGTTGCCACTGAAGGTGCTCTGAGCATAGTACCATCCTGACCCACATAACCTCTTGGAGGCTCACCACCTACAGGAAGGCTGGCAGTATGGTGCAATGTGGCAACAGACACGAAGATGAATGAATGTTGTTGCACCAGTGGTTACGTGGTTACGGATCCACACTTGGGTTCAGAGGGTTATGGTTCAAATCCACCAGCTGCCAGCTTACCAACGAGGTGCAATGAGCACGGCACTCACTGCTCCCCAGGTTCTTAAAGCTGCCCACTGTTCACTTTGGTGTATGGTTGAATGCAAAGGTCTTATTTTGTTGTGTGCAGTGGTGTCAATCACTATGTCACAATGACAAGGAGTTTGCTTTCCTTCCTTTATATCATGGAGAACTGACCCAACTGGACACTCTGATAAACTTTCCCCTTTAACTCTTGGGTGAACTGTGTCCATGCTCTGAGAATTGACTGATAGATATTGACATAAATATGGATTCATTATCATAAAGACACGTATACAGCTGACTCGCATGCATGGCTGCACATCCACACACGGATGTCTCACACCTGAACGAGCAGTCCTGATCACAGAACTAGGTGGACAGGACCTGCCGGAGTGTGTGTGTGTGAGATTGCACGAACACGCTCACGCTGTGACTTAGTTATGATGTACTTAGTCAAATTGTTTTTTTTTTCATCATGTTTTGTTACAAAGGAGCGTTGAATCAATATCAGAAGAGGCACAAAATAAGGTAAAGAAAAAGCAAACAAACTAACGCGCTCAAACAAAGACACACACCTCCATTGCTTATGCACATGCATACAATTTTAAGTCTTTTGGGCGAATTTTGAACTTTGCCTGAGGATCAATGACCATGCAGGGTCAGCATCTGGTCACACCACTTGGAATGACCTTTTCAGATCTAGACTCAGTCTCTGAAAAAAATGCTCTAATTAGAAACAAAAATGTCATAAATACAATATAATCCCATAATGTGAACCTATAGACTGTATCATGCCTTTGCATGATGGCAAAAAATGGGGAAATTAGGTAAATATGCTTGTTAACCAAATTATTTTGTTAATGTCCATGTTGTCCTGCTGAATGTGAGAAGTGAATTCTATGGGTTGTGTGTCATATAATATCAACAATTACTACAAGTTACATTTTTCTTTTTTCTTTTTTCTTTCCACAGAAACATGAAGGGGGTGTTGCACCAGATAGGAAAGTGTTTGAAGTTTAAAAAACCACAGAGCAGAAGCAAAGAGGTTTCCTGCATCACTAGCAGACTTTCGGTTTAGTGCCTTCAGAAAATCTTCAGCAAATAGCCATGTTATGTGTGATTCAGAAAATCCCAATAGATAAATGTGTTTTTACAAGAAACATAAATTAAAACTCTTCATTGTGTGATTCCTCTTGCTTCTGCTGTAGAGGCGTTTACACACAAACAATTGAGAACTGTAAAGTTACACTTTAATTAAAGAGTACTTCAGTGCCATCAAATGTGACAGCCAATAATTACCTGTCAGGTTTATTCCCTGTTGACTTGCATACATACTGTTCTGTGGGTGTGAGCTACGTGAACAATACATACCAACAGTGATTTTTTTTAATTGAATATATTTTTTTTTACCAAGTTCTTTTCTGAACCTGGGTGGAGGTTTAGGGCAGATTCCGGAATTTGAGGAGGTGAAATTCCTTTTATTCATTGTTTGCAATCCTTGTTTATTCTGTATATCTGTTTGTAAATATGTATCTGAACGAGGAACTTGCAAATTGTGAAAATTGAAGAGAGAGAACAAAAAAAGAGAGAGGTAGATTTAAAGCATTTTCATCCTCTTATCCACTACCAGGATACAGTCTCCACGAATGCCACCCAAATCACACTGCACCATACTGTTAGCCTTTCCGCGGAGTGTAAGCCCACTGTAGGTTATGTGGGTCAGTCTTCTTACTTAACCGCTAACCCACCACTGTGACCATGCATATACAGTTAAAAGGAAAATGTCTACATCAAATAAAAAAGAGGGCCCCAAACGTGAGCCCTGCTGAACCCCTCAGTACAGTGGAGATATACCATCGGAACATCACATTATCACCAATTAGACCAAGAAAAAAACTGTTTTGTTTTTTTTTGTTTTTTTTTACTGCCTCACAGGCTTGTGTTCCAGAAAGGGCTGGTGTGGCTGTAGGTTTTTGTTCCAACCAAACAGCAGAACACAGAGTTGACAGGTTTAATTAACAGATCTCAGACTGCCAAACTGTGTGCTCTTGGTTGGTTGGAAGAAAAACCAGCAGCTACACCGGCCCTTTCTGGAACACTTCAAACATGCCCTCTGTATCGCAGGCTTAATCTGATGAAAATGTCAGTGGCCATCTGGCAACTGGTGGAGTCAAGCCTGAAGCGCTGTGGACCCTAGTCTACCTCCTTGAGGCAGTAGTGGCCTAGTGGTTAAGTAACCGGACTGCGGTACAGAGTTCCAGGTTCAAATCCATCAACTGCCAGGTTACCATCATCCCAGCTCACTGCTACCCGGGCACTCAAAGTTGCCCACTGTTCATTGTTGGTGATGGGTTAAATGCAGAAGTTCTCGTGCCCTACGTGACAATGACAAGGAGTTTGATTCCTTTCTTCCTTTTTTAACAACTAGGGAATCACAAATGCACCGTCAAATTTTAACAATGTCCTTTTTTGTGTGATTCATTTAACTATCTTTAAGGTTTGGAAAGTTTCCCCCACACTTCTGTTTTCACTTTGCTGTGTCTTTGAACACATCATTGTCAATATTGTCTATGGGACCTGCATGGAGTCCAGTGACCTTTCATCTGTGCATGCACAAAGGTATGATAGGAGCATGAATGCCTCCTGCTGTGAGTGTATGTGCATGTATACTGTACAGTTATATATTGTTATATCTGCTGCTCTGTGTGTTTACCTATTGACCTTGTCTGTGTGATAGATTGGACATCGTCTATAATTGATCTCTCTCCATTTCACTTGTGTAACTGCACCATCGCTGACTGTTGATCCCAGAGTGTCCCCAGTCTAATCTCTTGACCTGTTATGTCAACATGAGCAAACCTGAGGGACATTGTCATTAGCCCCATGTGTGATTTTAATTTTAAAAAAGTAATGCATCTGAATCAAGACTGAACTGAAAAACCTGAGAAATATGGAGACGGTGGCTGAAATTTAGAGAGAAATGATTATGCCAATCACTAGTGCCATTGCATTTGTGGCTACGACTGTGAACTGAACCTCAATAAAATCAAGGCACTGACATGGGATAAAATTAATTGTGAATAAATGATTGTCAAAATAATTAATCACAGCCAAAAGTAATTTTCTTGGGTGGTATATATTATGCAATGTATTGTTTTTGGTTACTTTTGATCGAATTGTTTGGTTGCCAAAGATTTGGTGATCCCTATTATATACATACATATTTATATACATGTGTAGGTATTTAACATGTTATATAATATATATATTTATATATATTTATATATATAATGATAGCTCAAAACCTTATCTGCACACATACATACAGTACATACATGTACTGTATATCATATCATATGTTATATTACATATATATGTGTGTATGTATATTTGTGTGTGTGGAGAAGGTCATGTCTTAGAGCAATAGTTGCCTTTGTTGAAAGTTGACCAATACATTTATATTTGAAATGAATATTGATCATTTGGAAATATTGAATACAATATCAAACTAAGTCATGTATTTAAGATTTATTTATTTATTTTTACAATATTTAAGTTTGGAACTAATCCAAAGAGGAAGATTGTTGAGACGAAGGCCTAATATTCTTCGTGCAGGTAAATAACTTGTGCTCTTCAGTAACTACATTTACAAGTATCCAACATTTTCTAGATTAATCAATAATGTTTCACTTTGCAAAGATCTAGAATAGTCTTAGGAATTGTAATTGTGAGGAAGTGAATCTTAACCACTGGTAATAGGCTGCATAAGCTCTTCAAATCCATGGCTCCAGCTTGTTTTTTTTTATGTTCCGTGTTTTAATTTTGCAAGCTTCTAGATTTTAGCTGGTTATGCAAACCAAGGACAGTTCCTCAATTTACACTGACAGCGAAGCTAAAGAAAGAGGGAGAATTACAGGAGAATTCTGAAAACATGTGTGACACATACAAAACAATATTACAAATGGTTCATGGAACAGAAAAGGCAGAATTGCACTGGAAGTGACAAACACAAATGTCTAATTCCCTGTGAAATCCTGAGAAAAGATTTCTGAAAAACAACCTTTGTTATTTGCTGTGTCAATTAGATAAACACGATATGCTCCCTGAGAGCTTGGATCTCTTCACACACTGCTCAGTTTTTTCTCACATCGTCAATATGATCCAGTGTCTTTGTTCGCAGTTTTTTTTAAAGGTTCAGTTTGAGAAAATCATAAACTCAAAACTATTCAATCAGAGTTGAATTTAATTGAAAAGTTGTGAAAAATAGTTTAAAACCATACGATTCTATAAGGCTGCCTGAAGAGAGAAGATCTGCTTCAGGTGAACAGTTCCTCTTTCTCGTTATGTGAGCCCCATAGAACGGTACATCTTCAACGTCAGCCAATATGAACAATTTCACCAAAAACCTAGTGTCAAACCTTTGATTGTTGAATGGCATGGTTGGTGTGTGATAATGAAATTATTAAGACAGCTCATAAAATAGAACTTTATTTCTAAAAACTAGGGTTTTATTAAGTTGAGTATTAATGTTCAAGCTACAACCTTGACACAGTCACTGGTATGAATCCAAGTGCAGTGACAGGGACTAGAGCGGGTCAGGTTAATGTGTCACCATCATTGGACATCAGGGGGGAATTGTGAAATCTTCATGCTAGAACGTGCAGGCCATGCAGAAGTTTGATGGGAGAAAGGGAGGGTTTATGGTAACAGGAGCTTATCTCAGCAATTGATTCTCTGGTATAAATGTGGCCGATGGCAGAGCCTCAGCGGACTTGCTCAGATATCTTCACAGTTTCAACACCTTCGTCTTCAAGGCAGGCATGGGAGTTGCATACAGCGTTGGAGAGTAAGTGACTCTTCAGAGACACTTTGGTGATTTTACCGTATGCAATGTTGTAGCCCACACAGGAATGCAGCCCACACAGTGTTTCCTGTGTGGGCTGCATTCCTGTGTGGGCTACATCCAGTTGCCGTTTGAACATTTGGAACCTAATTATGATTGTTCACCTGATCATTCCTGGGTTTTTATGGACACATTACATTGAATATGGCATTCAAACATTTTTGAAGTGGAATTTCAACATGTGGTGAGCTTAGAGGTATCGTCGTGGGAGGGTGAACAACGGAGGATTGGTTCATCCAAGAGACATTCAGCTTTTGTCATTTGAGTCATGCTAGGGCATGTTTCACAGTCCTCCAAATATTCAGGAATGGTATTTGATTGAGTCAAACATCCCCTACAGCAGTGGCTCTCAACTGGCGGGTCCCGACCCATAAGTGGGTCAAAAATCAGCTAAATAATGTGAATCTGCTGTTGAGAATGTGTTTTATTTTAGAAATTATCTTATTTCGAAAGACACACTGCTGAAGAAGTGATTTTTCATTGGCTTTTTTTTTAGAAATTAATTTGCTTGTTTGAATTCTTTGTGAGTGAGTCGCGACTTAATGAGCAAAGAAAAATGTGTGTCCCAGAGTGAGACCAGTTGACAACCATTACAATACACCCTATTTTAATACTGTATATAGGTGCATGCATGACAAAAAGATGGATTCTATCACTTCTATCTTACGTCAAATGATATAACATTTACTGTGATGTTTGATCTCAGGATTTCAGGAGGACATTAGAATAATGATTATAAACTAGGAAGCTCTTTACATCACATGACAGTAAATGGAGAAATCTTCTTTTTTTTTTTCTCCCTGCAGAGTTGACCACCTCTACACCTTCTTTGTGGAGTGGTCACCTGAAATTTACATGAAGGGTAACAAGAAGCATAGACAGCCCCGCTACATCATCAGAGATCAGCGTCCAAAGAAGTACCTGGTGGTGAAGAAGGACAAAGCTGCTGTGATCAACAAGCTCCTCAGTCGTCCTGTTCATGCCAGTGACAAGAACTGGGAGGTAAGACTTATACCAGACGTGGGCTAATATCTTCACTCCCAGGCCACAGTGCGTATTAAAATCTTGACATGGGCGCCAGGTCAGGAACAGATGCTATGGATTGGGGCAGTGGTGGCTCAATGGTTAAGGAGGTTGACTTGCGTCTTGAGGGGTTTCAGGTTCGAGTCCAGCAGCTGCCAGGTTCCAACTTAAGTCATTAGCACAAAGTAGCCCACTGTTCACTTTGGGGATGTGCTAAATGCAAAGGTCACATTCCGTTGTGTTTAGTGTTGTCCTCGACGTTTGTCTGAAGATTAATGTAAATGAAAAAGCTATGTTTAGAGACGGTGTCGTCCAGAACCAAATAAGCTCCAGTGGGAGGAAGGCTCACTGTGTGGTACAGTGTGATTTGGGTGGCAGTGGTGAAGACTACAGCCCGAGACCTGGCTACGAGTAAGAGGATGAAGATGAACAAATAAATGGATAAAGGCTTAAATTATATAATGCGTTCATCCTTTTCTATGCTATATACTGGGAAAATGCCATTATTGACGAGATATTGCATAATAATAATAATAATAATAATAATAATAATAATATAAATTAATTGCATATTTTGGACAAGAGTGGCAAGTCCCTGAACCTTATTTAACCTATATCTGATCTACACGATGACCAAGCTGTTTTTTTTTAAAGATTAAGTTAATCATTCATTTTCACTTTGAAATGACATGTGGTCTGTCTTTGCTCCAGTTGTTGATATTACAAAGGTTCACTTTTCATATTCAAATATTCAACAACATTGTTTAAACCAGGTGACTTTTATTTTGAAAACTGATAAATATAACGGTGCTCTATAAACCTTGCATCATTTGTTTAAAAAAAAAAAACAAAGTAAAACCGAACCACCAAATACCGACCTATTCCCATAAGCGAGCGTGGAAATGCTGGGAAACTGGCGGGGCTCCCAGGGATTCTGGGAAAACCCAACTTCAACATATATGGGCATCTTTTCCCTTTACTTCCGGTGACCGCTCGCCTCTTCCGTTTGGTGAGAAATGAAACCCGTTCATTCATTGAAGTAACCAATGAGAAGACGTTTTCTCCCGATTCTTCGACCAATGGCGTGTCAGCCTCACGAAGAGCGAAAGTTACTCGGAAATTAAGAAGTGAATGTCATTGAGACGCTTCTCAATTGTGACTCTATCAGGAAAACGAGCAGATATGAAGCTCATCCACGACAATGTCCGAGTTCTTTACGTTGCAACTGATTGTGTGGAGCCGTATGTGGAGGTAGGACTGAGCTACAGCTCCACTGCATGAGTTACAGCATCTGTTCTTCTGACCTGGTCTCTGCCTGGCAGTTACCTAGAGACGGATCCACGTGTTTTTTCTCTCTATAGTAGCACCTTGCGATCTGAAAAATTCACCTGATGAGGGAAACCGTCAACAATGCAATGCTTTTTGAAAATGTAAAGGGTTGTTATTTAAAAAAATATATATATTACATAACAATTATTTAAATTTTAATTTGATATTTTTGTAAACAGAATGTCAATTTCTGTAAATGTATTACACGTAATATAAAATGATGTATATTTAAGTGGTTTTACAGTGCACAAAATGCATTATATATATATATATATCATAGAGTACCTGATTCTAATGTGGTTCATGAGTTCATAAGCAGCACCTTGCAATCTGAAAAGCTCACCTGATGAGGCAAAACATCTATGTAAAAATAGGGAAATATGGTTTTATAATTTATTTACATTTATATTAACGTCACTTTTTAACATTTCTGAAATATATCACACTTCGTATAAACATATTTTATATGTATCTGTTTTTTTTTTCAATAAATAAAATGCATTAGTTTTGTAATAAGTATATATAAATAGACCTATGATACGGTACCTGATGTGCTTCCTGAGTTTCTTCCTAGAAGAATTTGTCCAAGAACAGGATGGACACATGTTTATCTAATACATTGACTGTCATATGTAACATGCGGTTGTTGTTTGATTCTCTTCCAGATTATCAGAGTAAAAGACTCCAAACGGCGTTTGAGTCTGTGCAGTTCTGACAGTTCTGAGGTGGAGGAGCCTGAGGACCAGGAGGAAGTCGATGATGCTCTGCCTCACCTTAGTGAGAGCAGCCAACTGTTAAATGACCACAACCTGGAGGAGGTCAGTCATCATTTCATCTACAAATAGTGTTTTTTTTTTTTATTATTGTTGAATGCTTTATGATATCTGTTCGATCTGTTAACAGCTCGCTGCTAACATGCCGGCAAGGACTCGAGGCTATACATGGAAATTGGTCTACAGCACTGTTGTCCATGGAAGCAGTCTGAAGACTCTCTACAGGAATATGGCGGGCACGGAAAGCCCAGTGCTGCTTGTCATTAAGGACATGAACAAAAAGGTTTGTGCGTTACTCTGTACGCAATTTTGAAAAAGAAGATCATTATCTGTTGAGGCTCCTGTGGTAACTTTTTCCATTTTTGATTTCAGGTTTTTGGTGCTTTTTCATCAGACCCTTTTAGAGTCAGTAAATACTGCTATGGCAACGGGGAAACCTTCCTGTTTAGGCTCAATCCCAAGTTTCAGGTGAGAATAGAAATTGAACTGCATTTTTTTGGAAGGGTTCAATGCTCTGAGGTTTGGTGTAAGGTCTTAATGCATTTCCTTTGATCAAACAGGTGTACAAGTGGAGTGGAGAGAACACCTACTTTGTGAATGGCAAATTAGACTCTCTGCAAATTGGTGGAGGCGGGTAAGTTTTGAAAGGTTATCTGTCTCCTGTAAAAAAAAAAAAAAAATCAGAAACTCCTGTAAAAACAGAAACATTAACCAGAAAGATCTTTAAAGCAATGATTATATCATCACCTGCTACCTGTTTGGTCACTGTTATCTGATCTGCTTTTCCTTTCATCATAGTGATGGCTTTGCTCTCTGGTTGGATGCCAGTCTTTATCGCGGGGCAAGTTTTTCCTGCTCCACCTTCAACAATGACCCACTGGCCACACAAGAAGACTTTATGATTCAAGACCTGGAGGTGTGGGCCGTGCAGAATTGAAGGAGAAGATCTGGGCTCTTCAAGAATCCACCATAAAGTTGCAAAGCTTTTAAGTCTTCGCGGAGCGTGTACAGTTTAGCTGCCGCTGTGTAGCTGCTGATAGAAGTGTTGCTCCTGTGTCAGATCAGAACATCTGGCTGGAAAAGCTCAAACACACAACACATTAAGTCTGTGTTTGTGTTATTTTGGGCTGGCCTTCCTATAGCAACCCATGATAGGTGTTCGATAGAAATGGCCAAGTCGAGTTTCGAGATCTCAGGTTGGGTTGTCATGATCCACCAGCCTTTTATCAGCTCCATGATGAGCCTAGTTAGGAACTGGCTTAAGCTTTCAGCTCTCCGTGCCTTTGCATATTATGAGAGTTCATTGTAACAAAGCTCAATGTATAATCTATATAAACATGTGAACTTATTTTTAAGCACATTCCATTTAATTTCACGCTCAATTGTAAATGTTTATTTAAAGTTAATGTTTTTATGCGTGTAAATGTTCTTTGTTTCATGTGATTCTTTTTTTTTTTTCTTTTTAAAAAGCTTAGCTCACATAGTCGATAAACATTTAGATGAAGTCACAAGTTTTGTTTGTGCAATAGTGAAAACACTGTAATGTGATTCGACTCGCAATATACACAGAATGCAGAGTCTTTGCTTTGTGAGTTGCCTCTCATGTGGTCTTCATTTCCTTTTCCTTCCAGAATACAGCAGTCACTACATGCCTTATAAATGTGTAGAGGTAGTAAATAGAAAGAGTTTGCACTATGCCATATGTACAAACAGCCAAGTGTGTGTCTGTGTACAAAACAGCCTCAACCGTTGACTGTTACTTCTCTTTTTTGGAGACACCTGCCTGATAACTTCTACAGGCTATGTTGTATGGAAATATTTCAACCTTGCTTTTATATACATTTAAATTATTTTTTTAAGAAAACTTTTTTTTTCCAGTAAGGAGGACACGCTAGTATTCATCTTGTGCTTATTTGTTTACATTTCTTTGTCAATATTATTCTGGCAAACAGTGCTGGCACTGAAAATGTTTTGTTAAACTTTGTGGAATAACATTAAATCTTTCTTTCCTCCCGAAAACCTCTGTTGTTTTTCCTTGAATGAACTTTAACAACTCTAAAAAAGACATAACTGTACATGTAAAGAAAATGCTCACCTTTTGTATATACTTTTGAGAACAATGTTTAAAGTCCTTTTTTTGAAGAGCCTATTAGAATCTTGATATCTGTGAAAATATAAGGTGGCCCGAAATTCTATTTCTTTTTGAAGTTTTTCACACCTTATTTCAAAATTTCATCTTTTCTGCATTTTTCTCACAAAGGTTTATAATTTTGAGTTGGAATCTTAGAGAAAAAAAGTTGTTTTTTTATGATAAAGTTTTATATATGAAGGGAAAATTTTGAATTTCAAATTTCCTGCTTGTTCCTCATAAAAAAAAACAAGGTTTTGAGATTTTTTTTTTAATTTAGGGGTAACATTTCAGTAACATTCTAATTTTACATGTCTAGTGGTCATATGTTGAAGGTTTGTTTGTTTTTTTTGTTGAAATTTTCATTTATTTTCATTTTCATTTATTTTTTTCTTCATCAAATCATATAATTTTAGTTTTTTAGAAAATAATTTTTTGCCATGATTCAAAATTATATTTGGTGCATGTCTGGTGCTCAGATGGTGAGACATTTTGATGAAACCTTTTTGAAATTAAAAAAGTCAACTCAAAAATAAAAAAAATGGCATGTTTCCTATGAAATTATGAGATTTTTTTTTACAATTTTTTGATAAATTCAAATTTGGCATGTCTGCAGCTTAGATCTTGGAAAATCCACCAAATTCTTAAAGTTTATTTATAGCAAAATTATATGTTATTTTTTATCGAATTGTATTGCAAGGACTATTTTATAAAAATCCTTTGGTAAACTCTTATCTGTCTGGCGCTGGACTGGTTGAGACTTTTGTCAAATAAATATTTTCACAATTTCACCTTTTATACTTTTTTCCATCAGGATACAAATGTTGGAAATGTGTTTTGCAAAAACAAATGTGGGTTAAAATGTTATGAAATACAATTCTTTAAATTTCATCATTTCTAATTTAAAGTTTCTAGTGCTGACATGGTAAAAACTTTTGAACAGAATCATTGAAAAAATAAATTTGAAATGTAATCTCTTCTGCATGTTCTCGTCAAATTAATTTTTAATCAGACTTTTTAAGAATATCTTAATGTTTCCTATAAAATTGTAAGTTTGCATGTGTAGTGCTGACATAGTGAATATATCTGTTAAAAAAATTAATTTTTTTAATCAAATTTTTACATTTAGAGAATTTTTAGAAAAAGAGAATCCATGTTTTTTTAGTATTTCAGTTCTGTACACAGTGAGATATTTAGTTAAAGTGTTTATTGTTAAACAATTTCAAAATTGTATCATTTACATGTCCATCATTCAATCATTTTAAGAATTTATTTGAATATAATTTTGCTGTGAATTCTTTCAATATTTTTCTCTGGTGATAAGCTGGTTGAAACATGTAAAATGTAATTGTGTTTTAAGTTCAACAACAAAACAAAACACAGACACAAAAAAATGCATTTTATTGTTGTCTGAGTGATTCGATTTTTTAATACATTTTACCCTAGTATAATCTGTAAGTACACTTTATGGACTTTTAAACACTGCACGCCTTTTGTGTTTGGATCGCATAGGAGAAAAGCTGCAAGTTCACTGGTCGACCAGCACAATAAAAACCAGCTGATGTCAGCCATCTTCCCTTTTTCTCTTCAGCTTTTTCCAGGAACCTGGCCATGTGCTCTGATCATTTGTCTTGCTTCGTATCTTAATTGTGTTTTATGGGTATTTGATGTGAGATGAGTGTGATTAGAAAGCCCAATTCTGTGACATAGCCTTATTTATTTTAAACTGTTTTCGCTTGTTTGTGTTTTGAGTTATAACTCAAAACCCCATATTTTCTGTTCAATGGTTGAAATTGCTAACAGCAGGGGCCTCTTTTTGTTATGCTATTTTTAAGTTGTTTTTGTTTACATTGAACATGAATAGCCCAAAAACTATCTGTTCTGTGCCTTGGCCATCTTCTTGGAGAAGAAGAGAAAACGGCAAAAATCACATTGCGTAGTGTGTACCCCTTTACCCCGGACTTGGGACATAACAATATATACAGGTCCTTCTCAAAAAATAGCATTTTGTAATAAAGTTCATTATTTTTCTTAATGTAATGATAAAAATTGAACTTTCATATATTTTGATTCATTGCACACAAACTGAAATATTTCAGGTCTTTTATTGTTTTAATACTGATGAATTTGGCATGAAAACCCCAAATTTATTTATTAAAACCCCTATTTAAAAAAATTAGCATATCATAAAAAGGCACTCTAAACGCGCTACTAACCTGAATCAACGAAGTAACTCTAAACACCTGCGAAAGATTCATGAGTCTTTTAAAAAAAAAAAACCAGCCTGGTTCATTTCTCAAAATCGCAATTATGGGCAAGACTACTGACCTGACTGCTGACCTGACTGCTGTCCAGAAGGCCATGGTTGACACCCTCAAGCAAGAGGGCAAGACATAGAAAGAAATCTCTGATAAAATACAATGAACAATAAATATGAAAAATTGCCTTTTCAAAAAAATATAAATAATGTTGGTAGTTATTTCTAACATTTTCATCTAAGCACAAACTGAAGCAAACAATAGAAGAAAACAAACACATTGACAATCACAAATATAAATATAACAAAACAAAATGTAAATGTAAAATCCAAATGACATAATGCAGTGACACACAGTTGGACACCTCTAAACCTTTTCATAATATTCCTGTTGGCTTTACTCACTTACACCCATATAAGGGTCAATACCCATCCTAATTGTTTTGTTGGCGGAATTGTAGCTATTGAGACAAATTGCTTTTATCTTCAAAGCAGTCTAACTGACAACATGTTTATGTAAATAACATTACTTTTCCGGAAGTTGAAGTTCACACCCTGAGAAACACTGCTCTCTTGTGGCAGTGCTTTTCGTCTCGGAACTCAATCGACACGACCTGCAATCGTTCTGCTTCCCTCGCCGCTCGATGAGCTCTGGGATCGACTCTCGTTTATTTTTTTCACTGTAGAAAAACAACATGGCTGCCGGAGATACTCCTCAACCTCAAATGCATGTATCTCAAGATAGCAACGGCCCTGCTGGACAATACGACAAGAAATGCATTTTCTGCAAGATAGTCAACAATGAGATGGGCACGGAACTTCTCCACTGTGTAAGAAGAATTGTCATTTTTATTAAAACAAAAGGCAATAACACCTCCTCCTAGTCGATAAAAAGGCGTTAGCCTGTTTCCTTTTTCTCAAAACTGTCAGTCAACAAATGCATTTTTCCCAACCAGGGGGCTGTGGGGGTCGTTTATGCTTCTTTTTAGTAGTCTATACTACTAAAAAGTGAATGTTAACTATTGAATGTAACTATTTAGAAGAATTTCATGACCAATTTAAAGCTTATTCGCCGTGTATCATCCAAACATGTCCCCACGGAAACATACACTTGAATCATTTAATATAACGCTGTGTTTTCTAAGCCTACGACAACCTGATTGTGAAATTTACGTTGTTTTTGTGTCAGGATGAAGATATCTCGTGCTTCAGGGACATCAGACCGGGTGCTCCTCACCACTATCTAGTTGTTCCAACTCGACATATTGGTAACTGTAAATCACTCAGCAAAGAGCATGTGCCACTGGGTAAGATCCAACTATCAACCTTATTAAATGATAAATAAAAGTGTTGCATTATAAAATTATTTGTCTGAATCACAACTTGGAATCATATAAATTGTAATACTACTTATTAGGGCTGGGTATTGATTCAAATTTTCTAAATCGATTTGATTCGATTCACAAGGGTCCGATCCGATTCAATTCACGATTCGCTTCGATTTTCGATTTCGTTTTTGTCATATCAATTATAGTTCGGTACCAATGTTGTTCTCAGAAGAATCAAAGCTAAAATTGAAACTTAATCAATTTGCTAATAAAAAATGTATTTTTTTACATTTATTTCCATCACAGATTTACTCAAGGTAGTCATATTATTCCAGCATGCATTTTTTATTTAACATGACTTGAGTTTAGTTTTAGATTTTAGTGCCATGTTGTTTTTACATTTGTTTTACTTGCGAGTGTGTTAACTTGCACGTAAATACGTAATCACCTGTGGTACATGAGTTCACGTAAAGTTGTTGGGAAAAGAAGGAAAAAAAAGATAGATTTTTGGATTTATGAATCGATATCATCCTATTAACAAAAAAAAATCTATTAAAATCGATTAATCTAATTTGACATGTGGTATTTAAAAAAAATACTCAAGAAACTTTAAAAAAATTTTTTTTTACATATTTTACAGTAAAGCGAATGGTTGAAACAGGAAAAGAGATTCTACAGAAAAACAACGTGACCGATCTCAGTGATATCAGGTAAGATATTGAAGCATGGCTCTAAATGTATCCAACCTTATTTATTGCATGCTAAATAGACAGCTCTTTTTACCGGATTACCTGCTGTCACATGACCCACAAGAATTCTATTAGATGTTCCTTGCTGATGTGATGTCATTTACATTGTCTACAGGTTGGGTTTCCATTGGCCTCCATTTTGTTCTGTAGCTCATCTTCACCTTCACGTCCTAGCACCTGCCAGTCAAATGGGCTTCACCTCTCGACTCTTTTACCGACTTAATTCCTACTGGTTCATCACAGTAAGCCAACTATTCTTTAACAATTGTAAAATTTTGCAGTGTTTATTGTAAATATACAAGTGCCAAGATTCTTTGTTTGTACATTAAGCAATGGAAGAGAAGTGTTTTTGTTTTCGTCGTCAAAATGTAAAATCTGTGTTTTTTCTTCTAATAAATAATTAACACATTGGTCTATTAAACTGTATGATTAATAGTATTAAAGTTATTTCAATGCATTTTGTTTGTTGTTTTTGTTTGTCACTATTTTCATTTCCAGCATCCTGTTTTAAGATGGACTCATTTAAATGGTTAATTCCAGTGGATTTATTTCATATTTTCCAGGCGGACCAGTTGATTGAACTCCTCACTTTAAAAGAAGAAAAAAGTTCATGACTTCAAACCACTTCTTGCAGTGCAGATCGTGTTCTGCACCACATCCTTCTGTGCTGCTCTCAAGAGGAACACAGTCAGTGATATTGGCTGATTATAACTGACCATAACGTCACATGGAGACTGTTTAGACTTGGAGGCAAAACATTGTTTCCTGGCTGCTGGAGATTTTTAGGGACTTGTGTTTTTGGAAATCATTTTAGCTCTCATGATGCAAATATTTCCCCTGTGTGGGATCCATGAAGTTCAACATTGACCTTTAACACTTTAGGGACCAAGCGATAAGTCAACACAACAAATGAAACTGAATTGTGCTTTAAGATGGTTGAAGTTAAAGAAATGTTTTAAAATCTTACTGTGGCAGAAATGTCATGATGCACTGTGATCCTGACCTTGTTTCTTGCATGTAATTTTTTGGCCAAATGTAAAAAAAATAATATTATCTATAAAAGTATTGTGAAAACATACCAAAATGAACAGCTATGACACTTGCATAATGTGATTTTCTTTTGTTCCTCATCTCATGTTTGATTTAATGTAACGTCTAAATGTGTTATAATACAAAGTATAACAGCAAATCGAGGTTGTGCATGGCTGCTAGTGCTTTATTTAATTTATCTATTACACTGACTGTATATAAAGTACACTGTAATTATATGAACTTTGACAAATGCTTATTTAAAAATAAATAATTTATTGCTGCCTCTCAGTCTGAGTCCTTTCAGCCATATTATCCTCTTGTCATGTTGTCCCTGCAGCTTCAGCACTGGTGTCAATTTACAGCCTCGTATTTTGTTCTCCCACTTCATTAAAGGGCATCACTTGGTGCTTTTGTTCAAGAACAATTCTTCAGACTTAATCTTGTACTCGAAAAGGAAGTCTACAAGTCCACATCAAATTTGTCATTCGTTTTCAAAGAATATTTATATTAAAATACATAAATCTACTAATTTGCAAACCTCTTTAATTACCTTTTTTTTATTCTAACCAAATATTGATTTTCTCCTTGTAATTGTACAGTTAATAAGAGGATAAAGAATAGCAAGTTCTAATAAAGATAATTCCTGTCACTGTAAGAGAATAATTAAAGCATTGTCATCCTTCCCCTGCCAAAGCATCTCACCCTCAAAGAAAACCAGCCCCTGCTTTCTCGCCCGTAGTAGAATCCCCACTAATTTGTTAGAGATAGTCACATAATGCTCAAACAGTTTCCCAAACTGCACAGTGATATGGTCTCCACCTCTGCTGGACTTTGCCACCTCACCAATACTTCGTATCACCTTGCAAAGCTCCTGTACCTCTCTGCTGATGTGTGTGTTTGCATCATTCCCCCTCATTTCTGTCTTTGAGCCCTTCATGGGCCTTCCATAGTCATCTTGACCCCTCTGAGGGACCACCAGGCTTGGCGTGGTCGCTTGACTAAAGGGGTTTTGCTTCTGGTACTCCTGGTGTTTGTCAGACCACCTCTGCCAGTTATCCTTCATGCCCTTCACAGAAACAGCTGGAGTTGAGTCACGTTCTTCATTTTCCATGATGTTATGTAGTAACTGCCTTTCTGCGAAGGAGAATGCATAAATCAATACCACATAACTGAATAAATAACTTCTTCTTTTCTTTTTGACTTGGCTTATTTAAGCATTCTCTGTATCTTCTACTCTGACTCGAACTCCCTCCCTCCCTGCATTCATCAATCTCCTCTTTGTCTCCTCCCTGGTAGCTCCATCTCTAGGATAATTCTTCTACCAATCTATCCACTGTCCCTCCTCTGAACATGTCCAAACCATCTCAATCTGGCTTCTCTAGCTTTTCCTCCAAACCGTCCTGTCTGTGTTGTCCCTCTAATCACTTCATTCCTGATCCTGTCTCTCCTATGAAGAGTCTCTCCTTGTCTCTCCTATGAAGAGTCTCAGCATCTTTAACACTGACAAGAAACACAGTATTTATAATAAATCATAAAGTCTGCCTACGTAACAATATATTTTCTTGGCGGGGACAAAATGCCCATGTTATATAAGGATGACACCAATAAAAGTAAGTACTTAACAAGAAAAACCGAAAATTCTTTATTTAAAACTGGAAAAAATAACATACGAAAGACAAATATATAGAAAACGCCACAAGAAGACTTGCATTTTCTTACATGCCACTGGATTCACCATTTCACCTGCAATGAGCTGCCAAACTGAGACGACGATTCCGGAATTACACTGTAAGTGACGCCAATAATTTTCGACGTCAGAACGGACCTTCGACACTTTCCGTTTTCAAGTGTTTTGACAATACATTATGGACATTGGGTCTTGACCAATGGGTACAAGGTTGAATATGTTACAACCAATCGGTGTTTCGAAAAGGTGGGCGGGACAAAATGTACACGAATTAATGGCACAAAAAGTTGCCTATAAACTTAAAAAAGTGTCTGCGAATCAGAAATAAGCAATTCTAGCACAAACGCGAACGAAGGTTATAAATGATATCTATTTAATATTACTTGTGTTGACAAATTTATACGTATTGCAAGAAAGAGGAGAAAAGACCAATTGTTCTACCTTTTATGGTAATATCTTCCCCGGTACTGTGTTTCAGCTCCCGGTGTCGAGCCGGACATATTTTGAATCCGCAACAAAGATGGCGGCTTCGTGTGGTCGATCATGCCTTCGATATTTGCTGCATCTAGCCAATGATAACTTGGACTTCAGGTTACCGGTAACCTTTTATAATTCGTTATATTAATGATAAGCATATTTTCATTCATTCATTTTGAAACAAAGTGTCGCGTCGGCTATTTACCAAATTATGTAATTTTCTCTATGTATACATACACAAATCTATAGGCAGGGATGTACATGACGCAGGTGTCAACAACTAACTGTTGTTATACCTTAGTTAAATAGTATTTGAAATTAATATCGAACATAATTACAGAGGTAACGGCCAACAGCAACCGGTTATTACAACTGAAACTGTTAACAGGAATAACATGTATTAAAAAGGTTTTCTTGAAATAAAAACAATTTCTTTTACTGTACCTTTGCGAACAGGACATGGATACTCATCTTAACAGATACATACTTGATACAATTAGCGGACGGATAGATACTCGGGGGTATCCTCTGGGGAATTATGCAGGGAATTCTAATTGTTATATATTACAGGAAGTTATGTTACATATGATAATACCCAGTCGTGTTTTTCCCCTCACACTTACAGGAGATTAAATCCCTGCTGGCTCTCAGAGGAAAACCATTTTCTCCTGAGGAAAACTTTAAAGAAAAGGTTTGGAGATGTAGTGGATCCATGTAATGTCTTGTCCATATAATGGCTTGAAAGCTGCCAATCTGTGATTCTGATTTCTACATTTTTTTTACTTCTGCTCACTAGTCTCCTTTCTGGATTCTGAATGGTATATGCGAGGATGACGTCCACGGCATTATGGCACGATCAGTGTGTGCTAAGTAAGTTGGACTTCAATAGCTCAGCAGATGAATGGTGTAAATGTTAAAGTTATTTTATGGCAGATTTATCACAGGTTCTTTATTTTCTATGATGCACATCTGTGTTGTATATGTTTTTTTAGGTCTGCTTTTGAATTATGGGGACATGGACGGACACACAGTGACCTCAAAACATCCCTCATGAACTATCCATTAGAGAACATGGTTTGCCATTTTTTTATTTCAGTGTATTGTGTTGATGTGCTCCATTTTTGCAAGAATGTTTTTTCAATTTTAGGTTTATATATTTTAGATTTAATTCTTTCTTTTTTTGCACAGAAACCATACATCCAAAAGGACTCCACCTACAGAATCAATGTCTACACTTTCAACAAGACCCTGGAATTTGCTGAAAGAATTAAAAAGATTGATGTAAGTTTTAGGATTTGTGTAATTTTATCTTTTGGATTTTAGGCCTTTTCTCTTCTTTCAAGAAGCACTTAAAAATGCTACTTCAAGGAACACATTTCTTAACAACTAATCTTACAGTCAAGTCTTTTCTTTGTAACATACAGTAGTGAAATGCACTGTTCAGAATGTAATAATGAACTTCCAATCACAGGCATTGGAGTACATTCCATTCAAGGGCACAGTGAGTCTGAAGAGTCCACAACATGTCTTCTGTTTGTTGGAAGATTACGGCACTGACCCCAATGCCATCCCAGAGGATCCATACTATATTTACTTTGGTCGATGGGTAAGACTTACATCACCTTTTAAAAAAATGAAAGAAAAATGTAAATTTATGTATAATTGTCTTCGTCCTGATTCTGTCCTAAAATAGATTACAGATGGTCAACGTGAACTGATTCGGTCTCACAGTGTGAAGAACAGGCATTTTATTGGAAACACTAGTATGGATGCAGGTCTTTCATTCATCATGGCCAACCATGCTAAAGTCAAGGAAAACGACCTTGTTTATGACCCGTTTGTAGGCACAGGTTAGTTATGTCCGTCAGACTCAGATTAAACCAGTTCACTTTGCTTGTCTTGGTTGAACTTCACTCCATCTCTTTCATTCCAGGGAGCCTGTTAGTGGCGTGCTCTCATTTCGGAGCTTATGTTTGTGGAATAGATATAGACTACAACATCATTCATGGCAAAGGTTTGACTACTCCTGGCTATATATTTTTTCTCCACATCAAAATAATTTTTTTTTAATATTTATTTTGATGTGGTTGTTGTTAAAATCTATATATCCGTTGTGTGTGACCAGGTCGGTCGAGCCGTAAAAACCAGAAGTGGCGAGGGCCTGATGAGAACATCAGAGCCAACCTCCGTCAGTATGACAAAGAGGCAATGTACGTGGATGTGATGGTGTCTGATGCATCCAAGCCAGTGTGGAGGAAATACCCTCTTTTTGATGCCATCATTACTGATCGTAGGTTTATTCATTTATCTTTTTACTGATTAATATTAACAGTACTCTTTAAGTATTTGCTCTGCAATCTTCAATGTTTTCAGATCTTTATAATAGAGAAAGCTCTTTTATATTAGATTACAAAAAAATATATACCTTAGACTATGTGTGCAACTTTTTTCTCACTTTGCTACATGAGAATCATGTTGATTCATTAATTCGATTTTTTTTATAACTCTTTTTTTTCCGTTATCAGCCCCATATGGTATTCGTGAGTCAACAAGACGAACAGGATCCCACAGGGAGACAACCAAACCTGCTGATGGAATGTAAGGTTTTCTGCATCTTTGGTAAAACTATCTGGACCAGACTAATGACATAAAAGCTAGAGTTCACCCTGTGTTTGCAGAAATGATGTCATACATAAAGTGTTTTTGATAACTAAAAGCCACCACTGCAACTTAAACAGAAAGAAAAAACATACTTTTTTGTACCTGACCTTTCTTCAGATATTCCAATTTTGACTTTTCTTCTTCCCAGCTATGTCGAGTCTCACGTGGCTGTCTCACAGGTCTATCACCTCAGTGACATCTTCACAGATTTGGTAAACTTCTCAGCCCACCATCTGCTTATGGGCGGGAGACTCGTCTATTGGTTACCTGTCTACAGACCAGAGTGAGTATCGGGAATCACACTTGCATTAAGTCAGTTTTCCAACATTTAGTTGTTGACAAAATTCTGCTATAAATGCGTGAAACAATATTATTTAAAATAATACCCTCAATAAATAGCCAGTAAAATCGCGTAGTAATAACTTTTATGGCACAGGAAATAGAAACCGATTAGGATACAGTCATGGAAAAAAATGATTAGCCCACTCTGCTGTTTTCTTCAATTCCTTGTTCATCTTAATGCCTTGTTCCACTAAAGGTTTATCACCTGGGG
>JAFBJS010002907.1:301831-358515 GCA_016785265.1 Paraplagusia blochii
AAAGGTTTATCACCTGGGGGAAACAATGAACACAAAACCATGCAATGACTAAAAGCACTGTATTTGTCAGTACAATGTTATTGCTAGTGATGTAGGAACGGATGTGATTGGCAAAATGGCAAGAAATCAGCTCTGAAATTAAACTGAATTATGAGCCTTTTTTGTTGTTATTAAATTTGTCCAGATTAATGTAGATTAAGTGGAAGCAGACTTTTAAATGGACACGAAATTAAAGAAAGAGTGGACTAATCATTTTTTCCACGACAGTATGTGTGGGTCCAAAAAATAACCGCTAGGGGGCAGACTCACACCACTAACAGCAACTGTAGCACTTAGACACAGAGAATGTCGACTGTATTCATTCTCAGTATAGAGAGAATAGTATTCTCTAAAATACTATTCTTTTGGGAGAGTTTAACTCTGTTGGAACAGAACCACTGTGATCACAATAAAAAATAAAAGTAAATAAAAGTTATCACAGGAACAACTTGACCAATGTTTTGAGGCTACTGTTGGGGAGGAACCAGAGGTGGAGGTGGGGGAGGGTTTGGTGGTTACTCCTGTTGACGGTGTAACTGCCTGTCCATCAGACATGATGGAAGTGAGCACATCTGAGTCTGTCTCTTATACACATCTTTTTACTGATTAATACTAACAGTACTCTTTAAGTATTTGCTCTGCAATCTTCAATGTTTTCAGATCTTTATAATAGAGAAAGCTCTTTTATATTAGATTACAAAAAAATATATACCTTAGACTATGTGTGCAACTTTTTTCTCACTTTGCTACATGAGAATCATGTTGATTCATTAATTTGATTTTTTTTATAACTCTTTTTTTTCCGTTATCAGCCCCATATGGTATCCGTGAGTCAACAAGACGAACAGGATCCCACAGGGAGACAACCAAACCTAAACCTTTAGTGGAACAAGGCATTAAGATGAACAAGGAATTGAAGAAAACAGCAGAGTGGTCTAATCATATTTTTCCATGACTGTATATGTGGGTCCAAAAATAACCGCTAGGGGGCAGACTCACACCACTAACAGCAACTGTAGCACTCAGACAGAGAATGTCGACTGTATTCATTCTCAGTATAGAGAAAATGAATACAGTATATGAATATTCTCTAAAATACTATTCTTTTGGGAGAGTTTAACTCTGTTGGAACAGAACCACTGTGATCACAATAAAAAATAAAAGTAAATTAAAGTTATCACAGGAACAACTTGACCAATGTTTTGAGGCTACTGTTGGGGGGGAACCAGAGGTGGAGGTGGGGGAGGGTTTGGCGGTTACTCCTGTTGACGGTGTAACTGCCTGTCCATCAGACATGATGGAAGTGAGCACATCTGAGTCACTCACTGAGTCCACTCAGTCAGACTTAAACCCCATTGAGCTGTTTGGGATGAAATGGACAGAAGAGTGAAAGCAAAGCAACCCAGGAGTGCCACACATTTATGGGAACTTCTGCAACAGACATGGGAAAAACATTTGAAGAATATTTGATTCCTATTGTAGAAAAAAATGCCCCTTGTGTGTTCAGCTGTTATATCTGCCAAAGGTGGCCTCTTTGATGAGTCAACAGTTTTGAATACATTTTGGTCTATAAATTGATTCCATAATTTATTTTTTTTAAATAATTGCTTATTTGTTCTATGCTTTCACGTCTTAGTGCAATGAGACATTAAACAGCAAAATTTTCAGTAAAACACTGGGAAAATTGGGGTGTCGTAAAACTTATGACCGGTAGTGTACATGTATGTGGACGGATGTGTGCGGTCCACTGTGGCGTCATGGCATTCGCAACGTTCACATTTGTCTTTGTTCCCCATGTAGCAGGACATAGTCTGCGCCTGTCAGCACACCGTTCCAAAATAAACGTTTGAGTCCAGATATGTGAATGATCTGTCCTTGTGATCCACAGGCCGACCTGTGTGTGTGTGTGTGTGTGTGTGTGTGTGTGCATGATGAACAGTCACAGTGTTTTTTTTTCCCTGTATGTCTGTTTGACATAGTCAAAGCTAACACACGTTCCGTCTCCTGTGCTTAATCCTGGGAGATATCAGGTTTCTGTTCACCCCACATTTATATGTATCAGGCTGTGATGAAAACATGGTGTGTTTGTGTGTGTGTGTGTTGGCGGGAATGCAACGGTATCTGTCTTCCTAACAACAATCGTTGTATGAGCGTATGAGTGAGCTGACAGGTGACACTCAGACCTGTCATCAGAAGACAAGCATGACATTAGATATGGTCCTAAAAATCCTTTCTAAAATCTTATAAAAATATAAATAATTGATGACGTGAAAAGACAGATGATGGGTTATCTATCGTCACGGCCAGACCGCGACCTAATTACGACATAAACAATGAAGTCCAAGTAAAACGGGTGCATTGTGAGAAGAAAGTTGATACTTGTGTCCCCGGAGTACAAATGACTTCAGGCTCGTTTTCACTCCGTCATTTTTTATTCTTTAGTATAAATGTTTTCAAACAGTTTTGCAAATGAGGCGTTTAGTTATCGACACAGGGTCACCACCCCAAACTAATGCTGCAGAATTTACGTCCTACAGACTTGGTGAAACATCTTATCAGTCAGTCCTCGACTCCTACGTCCAAGCTTAACTATTTTGAAAACGTAACATGATTGTGTACGAAACAAACACTCTTTTTGAGACATCTAAGCATACACAGAACTAGGGACGCATTCTAAAAGTAAATAAATGCATTTTATTCCAGTGGTACGGTGCAGTGTGACATGATTTGGGTGGCAGTTGTAGAGACTGATACCCCCGTGAGCTGTAACGGTTAAGTGGAGGAGAAAGGATGGAGGGTTCATGTCGAGAAACTTAAATTATTAAAGATTTTTTAGGGTCTGCATTAATACTCTGGTATGTTACACTCATCAAAGTTTCCAAAGTAATGTTTTAAACAAATGAGTAATAGATACATTTATTTTAGAATATCTTTTTAGCAATATAATATTACTGAATAGCAATGAAAGTTACTTTGAACAATGCAATAAAATAAAATGACATAAAATGAAATTACATTGCTTTTTAGTTCGATTAAACAAATGCATTTTTTGTCCACTTTTTTTCTGAAAAACTTGCTCGCATTAGTTTATTAATTATTCATTATTTTAGGGCATAACAACAACCACACAACAGTGGCCCTCGTCTTGTTTGAAATAGGATTCCTGAGCCATCTTTGTGATTAATATTAATAACCATTATTCTTATCGTTATTATAACCAGCATCAGTAACAGTCTCTGATTGGCAGGAGAGGATTTTCTCCCGGTTGCATCACTGAATTGATGTAACAACCACACATCCTGCTGCATTGTGGGCCAACATGTAGCCATGGCAACATGAGCAGACAAACAATAAAGTGCAAATCAAAACTGTTGCTGCCGCCGAAAAACATGCGAACACATACCTCATCTGCTGTTAATAGTTGCCAACCTGGTTTGCCTGGCGATGACAGACACAGATGGCAGTAGACATGTCAAGTCGGAGTCACTTTTTCCAGCTTTGTCTCTGGGCAGAAAGTCGTCTTTATCAGCTGCTCGTCAAACTCACAGATGTTTGGGGACTTGATAGATGGTGAAGGAACAGACCTGTATGGACAAAGACACTGGTCTGGATCATCAGGACTGTGTGAAAAGTGTGATGCCTGTATCAGCTCTCTCATGGTCCTGGTTTATTATGATTAGATTACGTTGTGTGTGTGTGTGTTGTCTTTGGTGATTGACTAATAACATGGTGTGTGTGTATCTGTCCTCTTTAGATACAGTGAAGCAGTGATTCCTCTCCATCCGTGTCTTCAGCTCATCAGCAACTGTGAGCAGACACTGTCCAGCCACACCTCTCGACGTCTCATCACCATGGAAAAAATCAAGGAACCAGAGGTGTGTGTGTGTGTGTGTTTGTGTGTGTGCATTAGACATGATCTGCTACAAAACATCCAAATATTTCTCTCCTGCATTCTCAAGATAGGGTTTTAGAATTCACACAATAAAGAAAATGCATACAAGTGAAGAAGTAAAAGAGAGATAGACAAGAGTAAAAAAAAAAATTGGTTAAACTACTGAGAAAAATGTTCTGTATTTGTGTAAAATCAGATTAAAGATATAATATATAATCTACGCAATTATCTGCAAACACTGTACAACCTCCTCCCAAAATATAAATAAGTAAATAAATTATAATTCTTTTTGGTGTCTCCAATAGCTTTGACAAGTTTTTCTAACAGGTTTCCAACCATATAAAACATCAAATTCCAAACGATTTTTTAAAAAATCCTAACAAGGGGTCTTGTTCTCTCTCCTTCTTGTATTTTCTCTTTCCACGAAACTAAAAATACGTCTAAAAGAAAATTGATTGCAGTCTTGATTTTTTTTTTTTGAAGAAACATCTGCCCAGAATTCTACAAATAAGAGAATTAACTGAAGAAAAGTAGCCCTGTCTTCGTCTTATTTTCCCTTTGACTTGTCTCTTTTTTCAGGGGTTGCCGCAGCAAATATCTTAAATCAGCAAATATCTTAAATCTTAACTCCAACTACCTCCATGTCCTCCCTCAATGCATCCATCAATCTCCTCTTTGTCTCCTACCTGGTAGCTCCATCTCCAGGATCATTCTTCTACTAATGAGTTGACCATACCATCTCAAACTGACTACTTTTGTCCCTGTATTTATCCTCATTCCTGATCCTGTCCATCCTTGTCTCTCCTAAAGAGAATCTTTAACCCCTTCACCGCCAGCTCTTCCTCCTGTCTTCTACCTATTCCTAGTGTCTCTAACCCTTCCATCTTAGCTGGACTCACAACTGTCCTGTATATTGTCCCTTCACCTCTTCTATCACAGATCACTCCTGACTCTTTTCTCCAGTTGTTCCATCCTGTCTCTACTCTATTCTTCTCCTCTCTTCCACAGTCTCCACTGCTCTGAACAGTTGAGCCTAAGTATCTAAACTCCTCCACCTTCTCCACCTCTGCTCCTTGTAATATCACCATTCCACTGTTCTCCCTTTCATTTAGACACATGTACTCTATCTTGCTAGGACCTTCATTCCTCTTTTCACTAGTGCAAACCTCCACCTCTCTAGGTTCTCTTTTAAAAGAGAAGTAGCCCTGTGATTATATTTTATACAAGTTGTTTTTTTTTTTACCTTGATAAAACTTTACATCCTAACCTTAAAAGTATTGGACCCAGAGTTGCACATTTGTTGTATTTAGTCAAACATAGTTTCACAGCAACAACAAGACTGTACTAAAGTGTGTTTGTCTTGTCTGTCATCTGTCGGCTGGATGAAAGTGATGTGTAGTTCTGTCTGTCTGTCTGTCTGTCTGTCTGTCTCTCACCATCTGTGCTGGGATGCTCCCATTCATGCTACAGCCGTAAATTATCCAATCACACATTGTATGGAAAACAATCCATCTTTGCGTCTGTCATTCCAACTCCTAAAACCTCAAATTGTTCCCATGAAGAGCCTTGGACGTCACACACACACAGACACACACACACACAGAGACATGGTTTGTTTGATCCTATCTGACTGTCGGCTTTTCTCTCGTTCTCTCGCCAAATATCCCTGACTCCACATTTGTCTCAACCCTGCGAATCCTCCAGTGTGAACACATGGACGTGACACCTGACACGCGCGTGCACTTACACTCTTCCTGTGTTATGACATTACAGAGGGGACAACCTAATTGTTGCTTAATGTCTCCTGTGAAGGCAGATCAGCCAACACTCTCTTCTTCTTCACATATAGTAAATCCTCACCCTCTGACACACCGCGCCTGTTCTTCAGCGCCAGAACCGTGTTGATCTCTCCCTTCACCTGTTTGATTGATGGTTAGGAACCAGTGGAAATACCCCTGGTTTGTAGTTATTCTGTAATTATTTTCATTAATTTGGGTGTGTGTTTAGGTTGTCACTTTTGTTACCACTCTGGCCATGGAAACTGTTTTCAGGTTGCTTGGCAGTGTTAGCAAGCAAATGAGAGGTGTTGCTGAAAACTCACAGGCCCCGGCGTCGGAGTCATCATTCCAGCTGGACGCTCTTCATTATTCCTCTTCCTTCATACCTCCGTAGAACGTCAGCTACCTTGCGGCCAAGACAAACTGTTTAGTTGTAGAGATTCACGGTTCGTTCAGCTGCACCGGCACTGCCCTGTTCTGACATGCAAACATGGAAAAAGGCATGCAAACCATAGGATGCTGTTAATATGCAGTGATGTAAGGGGAGTAGTGGACTAACAGCACATGTGAAAAATAGATTGGACTTTGACACGAAGATAACGTGTTCGCAGTGTTATAACATTTATTATGCAGCTCTAACAGAAGAGAAGTTGAAGGAATAAACAGCCATATATGAACGATAAAGTCCAACGTCTTTCTGCGTGTTTGACTCTGCAGGAGTGCGACAGCCTGGCTCAGATGGCCGGGCCACATGCCAGCCTCTACCAGGAGCACAACGCCTTCAGGGAGAAGTACTTCAGTGGACAGAACAAGAGAGGTGGCAGAGAGGACAACAAACCTCAGGTTAATGGAGAAGAAGCAAACGATTCATGAGTAACAGCAGGAGGAGTCCACCACACACAGGAACCAGGACAATTGATCCACCTTGGATTTCAAAACAACATTTTCCGTAACTTATAATGAGTCATTATGTCTTTTATGTATCTTACTTTTAATCTTTAAATGCTTTTTACTTCCTTCTTTGCAAATAAATGAATACGACTTGTGTCTTCTGAGCATTTTATATGATAAATTATGGTTTTCAAGAACAAAACAAAAATAAAAATTCTCTCGCTGAGGTCATAGAAGCATAAAATAAATGAAACTAGCCACATTGTTGTTACAGCCAGAAAAAACAATGAAAACAGAACAATAAATGACATAAAATACAATTCTTATTTTTTGCTCTTTGGACTGATGAGTAAGGAATTACAGTGGTGGAAAAATGTCTTTGGACATCCCTTAGACTGCAACTGCATGATAAAGTCAGAACTACTAAATATTCATTTGATGACGTGAGATTTTGTTAACATTTTGTTCAGTTTAGAACAAATTCTCTGTTATCTGTTCATTTTATAAATGACAGTGTTTAGATGTGACATATTAAAACATATATGCATACATCTCTATTTAACCAATCACCAAAGTGAGCAGTGGGCAGGTTTCAGCGCCCGGGGAGCTGTGATTGGGGACGGTGCCATGCTCAGTGGACCTCAGTGGTAACTTGGCAGTAGGCCCCTGGTGGACCCTAGTCTGCTTCCTTAACCATTAGCCCAACAACTGCCCCAAAAGGAAGGCTAATAGGGGGAAGATAAGAACTTTGTAAGATTTCTGCCTAAAATTTACATTCAATCACATAAATGACTGTTAAATTTGCTAAACCATTCAGTAGATTTTGTTGATTGGACTATGGACTATAAAGGACTGGACTATGAAGAGGATTCTGGTAAGTTAGTTTTTCAGAAACCAAGTTGGATATTTTCCAGTCAGATCTTTCAAATCAGACCTTGGTGTTTCATGGAAACTGCAGCAAAACATGGTGGTAGAAGCAATAAACTGTGGAACTGATGTTTAAAAAGAAAGTTTTAATTTTGTGTTGTAATTTTGTGTTTGTGTTTGTAATTTCTTAGTCAGCAGCAGTCAGATTTCAATTTTTTTTATTACCAAATCTACAATTATGGAGAAAATGATTAGGCCACTTTGTTGTTTTCTTCAATTCCTTGTTCATCTTAATGCCTTGTTCCACTAAAGGTTTATCACCTGGGGGAAACAATGAACACAAAACCATGCAATCACTAAAAGCACTGTATTTGTCAGTACAATGTTATTGCTAGTGATGTTTGAACGGAAGTGATTTTTGTCTCTGTCAATAAAACCATGCAAAATGGCCGGAAATCAGCTCTGAAATTAAACTTAATTATGAGCCTTTTTTGTTGTTATTATATTTGTACATATCAATGTAGATTAAGTGGAAGCAGACTTTTAAATGGACAAGAAATTAAAGAAAGAGTGGTCTAATAATTTTTTCGATGACTGTATAAGTTTGGGGCAGTGGTGGGCTCCAGGTTCTAATCCACCAAGTACCAGGTTATCACTGAGGTCCACTGAGCAGGTCACTGTCCCCACTGTTCACTTTGGTGATGGGTTTAATACAGAGATGACAATCTGTTGTGTGCAGTGGTGTGAATCACAATGTCACAATGACAAGGAGCTTGAAAAAAAAAAAGTTTTATTATAGTTGTACATAAAACAAGCACAAGACTCAGGTTAAGACAGAGAGGCCTGTGTGTGCAGCCAACATCCAGTCCAGTTAATCAGCAGCTTTTGTTTTTCCCAACCACAGTTTACATGCAGCCCGGTTCGTTATTTGTCTTCTGAAGACAACACAGCAAACCTGTATGTACATTAAGCTCATTCTGTGTTTATCATTTGGGGATTTGCTGCTCCACCACACTTCCCTGTTTGCTCCGTTCACAGGCAGAGGTTTCTAGGGTTCATCGCATGAAACCCAGTTTGCTATTGTTTGTGCAACATTTTGTTTACAGTTCCCACAGTGTCCTTTAGTTGAACATCACCAGCGGTTTAATCAGATGATGGCGTAGAGAAGTCTTCATCGATATGTCCCCCACGTCTTTTTGTAGCATTCTTAGTAAGTGCTGCTTTTGCCACAACAGACGACACTTGTCGGATGTTTGCCGGCACCGTGCCGGAGCAGAAATGTTTCTGTGCGCTTGCATGTGTGTGTTTGTGTGTTTTCTCAGCCACGTTATAGTGATTAGCTGTGTTCACGAGAGCTCACAGTCCTCACTGATGCAGACTATAATTAGGTGGGGCTGGGACTGAGAGGGATTCCTCTCTCCACCATATAATGCTGTCCAGACGTTGACTAAATCTGTGTGTGTGTTTGTGTGAGAACATACACTCACATGTACTTGATGGATCTGGCTTTGGTTTATGTTGGACTCTTACTGCAACAGAGATGTTTACCGATGTAGTCTAATGACAGTTTGGACCTTATGTAACATCCACCTCCCACCCTCACCAGGTACCTCACCCCAGCGTTCTACCTCCCCATCCACGTCAACTTTTAGGGAGTTCTTCTGAAAGGGGAACTCCCTGTGTCAGATGAAGGCCACTCTTTTGGAACAGTGGATCCTGATTAAACTCCCTCCCTCCTGCCTAGAACCTGAAAAAAAAAAAAACCCTCTGCTGTTGAGTTAACAGTCTTTGAGGAAAAAGTTAGTTTTTACACCAGGGTTTTGAACCAGAATGGTTTGACAGTTGGTTACCTCTCAACAGAAACAGTATTTTTTTACATTTCTGGATATGAGTTAAACCATAAAATTGACCGTCCCGAACTGGTTAGAACAAAAGGAGTTTATTAATATGCCCATGTGCATTAGTTGGGGATGTATCTGTAAATTGCCACCGTGGCTTCCCTTAATTCTGGCTCCACGTCCCTCGACGCAAACTTGCTTGTTGCTAGTTCAGTCGAAAAATGTTGTTCTCAGAATATCTTCCCATGTAAATACAGAATTTTTTGTTTGCTCTTTACCAAAAAAAATACTGTAGTCTAATTAAACAGGCTGTGGATAATTCAATGCAACCCATTTACAATATTTAATGTCCAGGAGCCCATCATTTACATGGACAAATATATTGATATAATGCCTGAAACTAACATTTTACATTTCAATCTATTTATTAGAGTTTTTATAGCGCCAAATGGGTGGTTCCCATTTCTTATAGGTCAGCATTTCTGTTCCATAACAAAAAAAAAAATAAATTATGTTTCTGGTTTCGTTTCTGTTCCGGGCAAAATGGCAAAAGTTTATGTTTGTATCTTTATTTTTTTTGTTTTTATTCCTTGAACGGGTTCAAAGCCCTTGTTTGCACAAACGTTGCATTCGATTTTTTTGACAAAGGAAATTGATAAACATTTTAAAGCAATTACTTTGCTTTGATTTATCTTTTAACTCTATCTAGATATAATTGTCTTTATCTGTAAAAAGGTACATTTATTTATTTATTTCACCAGAACCAGATTTTGTTGGAGGATTATGTCATATTTACCAGAAGAAGAAACTTGACTCAAAAAGTTGTTAAACAACTGAGTTAGTTTGTGTCTCAATTATTACACACAGGTATTTATATTGTGTACAGTAGCTTACTTCTTTTTTCCAGTACATTATCGATTTATTTTTAACCTTACGAGAATTTTTCTATATTGCAGTGGTCAGTCTTTCTTCAATATGTTTACCTTTTTAGCAATAAAAAACATTTTCTTACCTTAAAAAATAATATAACATAACAACAAATGGGATTTTCCCTTTTCGCACTGGCTCTCAAAACACACCTATAGTGACAGACGAGAACGTACTGTTCATGTAAATGCCTGCACATGCAGCACAGGTGCAGTGCACCTGTTAACGGCCCAAGGTGCTCGCAGGTCCCTCGGCCTCATCTCTTTTTGACTCATTCGCCCTCAGGCCACCCTGGTGCCCTCACACACCCCTGGAACACACACCCTGTGGCCCTTTTTGTTGTTGGAAGAGGTAAGATGAGAGCTATTATCTCAGTGTTGGGGAGGAGAGGCAGAAAGTGGTGAGGCATTACGGAGCTACAAATCACTGGTCCCACCTTACACAGCTGTGTGAAACTCAAGCCCTGCTCAGGAGAGGGTGGATGAGCAAGATTGAAACACAAATCAGGGCTCAAGTTGAAAAATAGGAGGAATTTTAATCATTCTGCAACAAATTCAAGAGGAATTGCTCTCTACCACTACAGCCCCAGTGCCTCTTCGTGGCGTTGTTCAGAAAAAAGCTGTCGGATCACATCCGATGCTCAGAAGATCTGTACTGCAGACTACACACTGTTTGTAATTCGGTCATTGCTGTGCTGCTTGTAAACAAACAGTTCGGGGGCTGAGCTTTTGAAGTGATAGAGTTTTGGCTGAGAAAGTGCAGAGCAGCTCTGACCAAAAACATCCTCTCTGTGATTGTGGTCTGGAAGAGACCAGGGTTATTGGCTGAGGAAGCAAACAGGGTGACTGAACGACTTGTCACAAAACTTCCTCAGCCATCGTTCACCTACTCACAGACCACCCACCGCCACCATCGTCTCATTCTTGCTGACTTGTCACTAGAGACGAGACGATTCAACGAGTCTAAATGAACACACTGGTCACTTATGGATGTAATAAAACACAACAGAGATTCCGTAAAATACGGGAGAAGAAAAAGACTCTAAAAAAAAGGAATGACAAGTTTGAGAAAGTGTTTGGTCGTCCAGGAGAAGATACACGCATGGCCAAACTAAGGTCCGGGGGCCAGATGTGGCCCACCAAGATTGTCCAAACTACATACAATTATTGGTTTGTTTTGTAACTGGAGCTCAGTTGAAGGAAAAGGTTTACAGGACAGTTGTGAGACCAGCCATGATGGACGGATTAGAGACACTAGCAACAGGCAGAAGACAGGAGACAGAGCTGGAGGTGGAGGAGTTACAGATGCTCAGATTCTCTTTAGATGAGACAAGGATGGACAGGATCAGAAATGAGGTGATTAGAGGGACAACACAGACAGGAAGGTTTGGTGAAAAAGCTAGAGAAGACAGATTGAGATGGTTTGGACATGTTCAGAGGACAGAGACAGTGGATACATTTGTAGAATAATGATCGCAGAGATGGAGCTACCAGGTAGGAGATGAAGAAGAAGGCCAAAGAGAAGATTGATGGATGCGGGGAGAGAGGACATGGAGGAAGTTGGAGTTGGAGTTGATAATACAGAGGACAGGGGGAGATGGAACATGCTGACTTGCCGACAAGGAGAAGAAGAAGGTTTGTTTTGTGATTATGCTTCTGCATTCTGTGCAATGTCAATGCTTTCGAAACAGATACCTAGTGTCTTATATGCAACCAAATCTAAAAACCCAGATGACCTTGATGACTAAGGTATGGCTCTGAACTGAAGTGCCACAGGGAAATAGTCCCAAAGAAATTTTGCCATTTGGTGAAACTACTTCATGGCCAAGTGTTTCATAAGGAAACTGGACATTTTTTTAATAAAAAATATAACTTCAGCAAACATAAGCTGGTTTTGGATCAATCTACTGAAGTACGACTGCAGACTTCTTCTTCTTCTTTCTTCTTCTCTTTTCGGCTTATCCAGTTTTTCAGGTGCTGCCACAGCAAGACAACAATTTCCGTCTCACCCTGTCCTCTGCATCCTCAACTCCAATTCCAACTACCTCCATGTCCTCCCTCACCGCATCCATCAATCTCCTCTTTGTCTCCTACCTGGTAGCTCCGTCTCTAGGATCATTCTTCTCCCAATATAACCACTGCCCCTCAGAATATCTCCAAAGCTTCTTAATCTTAACCTGTCTTCTCTAGTTTTTTTCTCCAAACCTTCCTGTCCGTGTTGTCCCCCTGATCACCTTGTTCCCGATCCTGTCCATCCTTGTCTCTCCTAAAGAGAATCTCAGCATCTTTAACTCCGCCACTTCCAGCTCGGCCTCTTGTCTTCTACCTATTCCTATACGACTGCAGACTACAGAGCACAAACATGGACACTCTTCACTCAGGCTCCAGGATGGGTTTTTACTGAGACTTACTGAGACTTAGCTCTACATGTGATGTCAGACTGTGTTTCCATTGAGCTCAGAGAGGGAAGAGGAGGAAATGTAATAGGAGGAGAAGAAAGAGGATATCCTGGGAGCAGCAGACCAGAATCCTGAAGATGAGAGTCAGAGTTGACCGATAATTCCAGAAGAGGAAAACAAGATTTCTACAAACAAATTGAGAATTAAAAAAAAAAAAAAACATATCCAGGTGCAAAAGCAGCCAAGCTTGGGATGTCAAAAATGGACATTAAGTGTTGTACGATGTATGTGGTTGAGCAAGTAAGTAAGGAAGGCAAACTGAAATTGTGGTTCACACCATTGCACATAAGGAAACATGACCTCTGTATTTAACACATCACCAAAGTGAACAGTGGGCAGCTTTTGAGCGCCCAGCAGTGAGTGGGGACGATGCCATGCTCTGTGGATCTTAGCGTTAACCTGGCAATTGACGGATTCAAACTCAGTCCAGTTCACCACAGCTGCTCACTTTATCATATAATTGGGTTTGGAATAGAGTTTCTGACTTCTACATAGATGCATTTCTGAAATATATATATATATATATATATATATATATATATATATACAGTCATGGAAAAAATTATTAGACCACTCTTTCTTTAATTTCTTGTCCATTTAAAAGTCTGCTTCCACTTAATCTACATTAATCTGGACAAATATAATAACAACAAAAAAGGCTCATAATTCAGTTTAATTTCAGAGCTGATTTCTGGCCATTTTGCATGGTTTTATTGACAGTGACAAAAATCAATAGCAATAACATTGTACTGACAAATACAGTGCTTTTAGTCATTGCATGGTTTTGTGTTCATTGTTTCCCCAAGGTGATAAACCTTTAGTGGAACAAGGCATTAAGATTGTCTCTTATACACAGTGTCATATAGACGTCGTCACACACTCCCTCAGTCTCTCTCTCGCTGTCACTGTCGCTGGCACTCTCTTCCTGAGGCAAATCCACTCCTGATTTTATGCCCTCCTCTCCGTCACGCAGCAGACCGGCTGCCGTTTCCAGCGTCTCACCATCGATTCGTTTATACCAAGTTTACGCGCAGCAGCTCTGTTGCAGTCTTCCTCGACGCATATATTCCACCGGTCTTAATCTTACCTTTTCTACTCGAGCGCCCCTGGCGGCCGTTACAAAAATAACATAAATTAAAAATTACATAAATTGGCCGCATCACTGAATAAGCCGCAGGGTTGAAAGTTTGGGAAAAAAGTAGCGGCTTATAGTCCGGAATTTACGGTATATATAATTTACTTTTGTTTTGATTTTGGTTCAGCAGAGAACCAAACAAAGTTCTCCTCCGTGCGTGTGCGTCTTTATTTGTATACTTGAGCTTGTCACACTTGTTGTGACACAGCAACAGGGTAAAAACACTATTTGCAGCCATAAGGATTACGAGCCAGAGGGAAACAGTGAATGGGTGTTTCTGAATGGATACACATGTGCTCCATGTTGTGTTTACACTGTCTGTGAGTATTTGTGATCTCTTGCAGTTGTCAGTGCTGTTTTTCATTAGTGATTAGGAACCACTGGATGGCTCCCTCACACCCTCTTTTAATGACTCTTAACTGCCAAGCAGACACACACACACACACACACATGCGCACACACGCACTGCCAAATGGCAAACATAGTAATTCTTGACACATTTCCTCTTTTGGTCTGGTGTGGCTCATTAAACTGTAATTTCTCCAACTGGGCCAAATATAAGGCACATCTAAGGATGTAGCAGTTCTTATTAATTGATATTTTTACATAGTTGTTAAATAAAAGATGTCATGAGCCAGCGCTATACTGCACCGGCTTCAAGGCATGGAAACAACCTGGCCAGGTCAGTAGTGGAGACACACACCCTGGTACTGACATTCCCACTAATGGGCAGAAAAACAGCCTCCTGTCCCATCAGACTCGCACTCATTTGTAAAATGGGAGGAAGCTGACGCTGCCAAAGGAAATCTCTGTGAACACAGGAAGAACTTTACAGAAAGGAAACGTTCATATTCTCTGCGCTTTGCGTGACACATTTGCAGCTGTTTTCAAATTTGACTTTTTCATTTCATTCACAGCCAACTACTGTTTTCCTTCCCAGCTCCTGCCGCTGCCATTAAAAATACTAATAAATTAAAGTCCCGGGCAGTTTGACCACTTCCACACTTTATTCCCTGTTTTTCAAGTCTCCATCCACCTTCCATCCGTGCCACTGTGCTCCCTGCATCACCTGCATTAAAAGAAGCTGCATCTTTCAGGATGAGCTGCACGTGTGCTGCTGATGCAGAGCTTAGATTTTGGGGATGCAACCCCACCGCCTGATCGAGGTGTAAGGTGTAAGGTTCCCGGCCTCAGTTTGTTGCACTCACCACTCTCACGGCTCTTTAGCTGAGTGGAATTTGATATCCATGGGGGTTTGGTTAGTGAGGGCCAGGATGTACGCACGAAGCTCAGATGTTTCCTGCCCTGAGACCTGGGGAGACTATTACACCCCTATTAGTGATTATCAACACACTCACACCTGTCCTGCGTTCACAGGTGAGACTGACGAAGACGGAGCAGAGCATGAGTCAGTGTCCTCTAAAAAACCACAGTGGGGAATGACATCTCATGTACCTTAACTGTACAATGATTTGTCTTCGAAACCTAAAACGAAATGTCACTTTTATCCTATTGATGAAGGAACTGGGTCGAACTTCCTGCTTCCTGGAGTTACAGCGTTCCCTCTTTACATTATAAGACATTGTGATTCACACCACAGCACACAACAAAATGTCACCTCTGCATTTAACCCATCATCAAAGTGAACAGCAGGGTTATAATAGTTTTGGAATTTTCAGTGTAGTTTCGGTTTAGTTCGTTTTGCCTTTTAGCACATTAGTTTTAGTTAGTTTTGGTTATTTGTAAAAGCAACTAATTTAGTCTTAGTTAGTTTTAGTTTTGTCCAAAATGTTTAGTTTTAATTAGTTTTAGTTTTCGTTTTAGTTTTCTGCGAGGTTCGAGACAAAAAAAAAGACAAAAACGAAGGGTAGTTCATTTCTTATTTCAGTTAGTTTTGTTAGGACAAATTTTCGTTTTAGTTAGTTATAGTTTTTTTTATTTAATGATAGTTTTAGTTAGTTTCAGTTAACGAAGAGTTTTTTTCAGTGATCGTTTTTGTTTTTCGTTAGTTTTCGTTAACGATGATAACCCTGGTGAACAGTGGGCAGCTTTTGAGCACACATGACAGGTTTTGGCTTTAAAATGTAGATTCTTATGTCAAATCAAGATAAACACATTTGCCAATAATCCCATAAAGCTACGTTTATCTAGACAAGATCATATACAGCAGGGGTATTCAACTAAAACGCCAAGAGGTCCAGTCAGAAAAAAATATTTAAATAAAGGTCCGGAACATCATGTCCAACTTGCTAGGGTGTTATGTATACTATAATATTATATAATATAATATATATGTTGTAGTAGTATAAACATCTTCAAATAAGGCTCTTAACTTAAGAGAAATAAGGTGTAGCAACAGCTTATATCATTTTTCTTTAACACACCTTGTCAGAACAACCTCAACCACTTTAACAATACAAATCATAACAAATCAACAATTATTAAATTATTATTAATTATTAAATAATTAAACACTTTCAGTTTCTCTGAACCCACTTCCCTTGTCTCCCTTGACTCTCTCTCTCCACGTCTCCGTCTGTGGCGGCTGTTTCTCTCCCTCTGTCGCCGTTAACTGCCGAGAATGTCGAGAGTTGATTGGCTAAAAAGCACCACGTGGGATAATTTAACCTGTAGACGATTGGTCAGTTTATTTCCTGATACCGGCGCAGCTTTTCCTGTGTTTACAATGGCGTTGGTCGTAAACACAAAAAAAGCTGCGCACCTTAAAACTATCCCGTTAAATTCATCTGCCGTATAAATAGATTGTAGATCCGGGTCCGTACAGGATTACCCCTGGGTCCGGACACGGACCGCGGTCCGCCAGTTAGTGACCCCTGATATACAGCATCCTATTGGCTAATATGATGTGTACCCAATGTACTATTTCCTTATTGAGCATTCTGTTCCCCTGTTCCCTAAACTCTTGACATCATCTATAAACCACAGTAAATCTGGTATTTCCCTTTAACTGTCTTCATCTTTAACTATTTATTTGTTCATTAAAATACTGGCAAATACTTTCTCTACTTGAGTCCTTCTCAGTAGTTTCAAAACATTTTTTTTGCAATTCTGCCTCTCCACACTTTTAGGATCGGACAATTCCTGTCCTTCAAAATGAAATGACCTCTAATTCCAACCAGACGACTCTCGTCATTGAACAAAGGGAATAAGAACGTTATTATTTTCCCTGCTGTGGAACAAATTACAGATATCAATAAATTATTGGAAGTGAGCAAATTTGCCTTGCTGTGACAACGTGCAATAGTTATGCACCACCAGGGGGGGTCTCTACCCACTCTGTCCTAGGAAAAGAAATATTAGTATCTCCAAATTCTCAAAACAGGACTGAGCTAAAGTGCATGGAGTTTTGGTGTTGGTTTGGTTTTAAACAATCTAAACAGATTTTTTTATTGATTTTTTAAAAAACATATCAAAATCAGATTCATTTTGCCATAATGTTATTCAGATATTAACTATAGGGAAATTAAAATAGTCATCCATCTTGCTAAAATGTATCTGTCTTCTTCTAGGATTCGAACTTGAAGCCTTCTGGACCTAAGTCTGCTTCCTTAGCCACTAGGCCCCCACTGCTGCCCGACAAACAAACAAACAGAGTAAAGAAATAAATAATAACAAATAAAAAGAGCCCAAAATTAAGCACGTTCTTCAATCTGTTTCCTTCTCCCTTCTCCAACTGGCACAGAGGCCTCGCCAGACTGCGAAGTCAAACCAAATAATCCCTGTAGATTTGAGTTAGCGCTTGTATTTGTTGTTACAGCTTTTAGGCTTGGCATAGGCCGGGACGTACATTGAATCCCATCCATGCAGCATTCGGAGTTGCCCAGAGAACAACGCGCTGGTAAAATGTGTCATTTTTGTCTGAAAAAGTAAGATAATTAAATTTCCCCTTAGATTATCACAAGCAGATTTCTGAGTAAATTGGATTTATTGAATTTAATTTTTTTTTTTTTTTCACCCTTGAGCAACACAGTAAGAAAAGCAGACGTTACTGGCATTTGGTATGAACGTTTATGGAAAATCTACCTAAGGTTTTCAACTTTTATAAATGTATTACAGCTGTTGAATTGAAAGGATGGAATTGTATCTCAATTTTTGGGAACATCTAGCAGAGCATCAATAAAAACCCGAGGTATTTGGATAATTTCCAAGCAGCAGCCTTGTTAGGCAGGACCGGCAGGTGACAATTCCCCGAACAGCCAACATGCATAGTGGGAACAGATTCCCTGTGTCTTATATGCTGCTGGACTGGACTGTGATCTGAACATCAACTCCTACAGGAGGCAAAACAGGCCCTAATAATGACTGCTGCCATGCACCATTTGTCTTTAAGGTTTTGGTAAATTTGACATTTCTGTGAAAAGTCCTTAGAAACAAATCTGGTCGGTGCAGGTCTCCACCTCAGTGCTGCACCCGTCCAGATCAACACCACGTGCAAAGGCGCACTTATATTACCGAGAGGAAGTTGGGCGAGAAATTCCTTTCCAACTTCATACGCACTGAAGTAATTTTTCTTGAAAGCCACTCTGCGTTCAGTCAAATAAACCCAGCAATTTAGTTTTTGATGACTTATTGAAATAGTCTCCGGGGGGAACCTTCGCGTTTAAGAAAGAAAAATAGGACTTCATCCCTCTTTCCCGTCAGCAGCCTCACACCTCTCATCCCTTCGTTCCTCATCAAAGGTCCATGTGCCTGCAGTGTAACGCTGTTTGTACCTCCAGCAGTCATTTATCATGATATGGTTATTTCAGAAAAGGAGGAACATTTGTGTAATGAGGGGGAAAAAGTTTTAACCTTTAATAAAAAACAGACCTGCCATGTAGGCAGCATGAGACCCCATCTCATTGGCTGCCAGCACTCCTGAAAGCGGTCTGGGTGCAGTGATGGGTGGGGGGAAGGTGGTGGTGGAGGTGGGGGGCGGATTACATTCGAAGGAACTGGCTTGAATGCAGCCAGGGAACTTTAGAAGCTCTTCACTTTCTTGGCACACATTACCATACCTGACTGCTTTTGCACAACAGCATCAACAGTGATGCCGTGTTCCCAGAAGTGAGGTATATTTTTCCACTGTTAAGATGTCACTAAACAAATGTTGGGAATGTGTGCCCAGTACGAGGCAGATGTCTCTGTGGTGGACGGGGGGACTGGTGTCTGGAAGCTGTGCTGGCATCCAGAGAAACCCTTGCTTTAAAGTAATAACGTTAATAATATTGGAATATTTAGAAAATAATGAAATTTTTTTTTAGGTCATTGTTATAAACGGCTCTAAATGGTTGTAGTTTACTACTAATGAAACGTTTGTTTGGCAGGTTGTTGCAGAAAACAAAAGGCTTAAAGAGGGAGGTGGGGTTAGATGGGTGATTGTATTGGTATCGTTGTGTCCTACACTGTTCTGTTGGAATCATTTGTTTTAATTTTTTTGTGAATGACAATCACAGTGTGTACGACACAATCGATACAACCTCCGACAACCCAACCTAAAACTGGAAGTCTTTTTTTTTTTGTCCGTTTTCTGCAAAGAATATAACGGTCAAGATAGTTGCCAGGTTACGACTCAGTCCTCACGTCTGTGTTATTTCAAATGTGTAATTTCTATTCATAAGGAAAGGAAAGGAAACTCCTTGTCATTGTGACATTGTAAACCATCCATGTATTTAACCCATCACCAAAGTGAACAGTGGGCAGCTTTAAGTGCCCAGGGAGCAGTGAGTGGACACGGTGCCATGCTCAGTGGACCTCTTGGCACTTGGTGGATTCGAACCTGGAACTCTCCAAACGTTAGTCTGGTTCCTTTGCCATTAGGCCATCTCTGCCACATAGTAACAACTGCATAATAATAAAGTTGTGCATTTTTGTAGGTATAAAATATGTTGAATATAGCATAATTACCAAAAACAAGGTCCGTTCAGGCAGAAATAAAAAAGAAAGATGTATCGGTGTGGTCAGGAGAAAATAGTTCTTGTCATGTATGACTTTGTTAGGCATTAACCTGGGATAATGCTAATCAGGTGAGTTAACACGGAGCTTCAGCTGCAGCCTCAAAAGATCATCAGATATCTGACCAAAACACACGAGGACTTTTCTGCAAATCTAAGTTATTGAAACAATTTCACAACGTTCACCTGTTTTCATTGATTTGCCCAAGTTGACAATAACAACTTGGCAGTGAATCGTCAAACACTACTGTGAGTCCATTATTATTATTAATATTATACAGCCAAAGCCCAAATCCACCAGGGATTTCAGCCCAGTCCCTTTAGCAGCTCTGTAAGAATGTTGACTTGTTTTAAACAAATGGCAACAGAAAATCTACTTGATCTGTTAAAAAATGATTGTTATATAACGAAAAATATGATATAGGGTTCACATATACACACACTGACAGGGGAGAGGAGAGGGAGGGACTATTAAAGTTTTGTCCTTCTGGACTTCTCTGTAGATTTCCAAGGGACTAATCAGTAAAATCCTAACCTAAAACTTTCATCATTCAGATTTATTTCCACTGTATATGTTTATATTTATGTTAAACACCTGTGAGTTAATCTGAACAACCTCAGGTTACAATTAGATTAGTTAAACTTCAGTATAAAAGATTAAAGAATTCCTTTTTATGTCATTGTGACCTTGTGACTCACACCACAGCGCAGGACGAAATTTGACCTCTGCATTTAACCCATCATCACCAGATCGTAGGGACAGCAGTCTCCATAACTGACACCCAAATCACATTGCACCATACTGTGAGTCCTCGTGCAGGTAGTGAGCCTGGCAGCTGGTAAATTTGAACCTAAAACCTTGTGGACCCAGGTCCAATTCCTTCCTGCTGCCCCACAGACTATTGTTTAGTCTATATATGTATACACATATATATGTATATACAGTATATACATATATATACTGTATATTTAGACTGAACAATAGTCTGTGTATATATATAGTATATGCTATATATATAGCAGTATATATATATACACATATATATGTATATATATATACTATATATATTTAAATTTATTTTTCTCAGTTTTTGTTTCTTCTGTTCAGATGTTTGAATGACTGTGACCGTGCTCCAACTCGCAGCCTGTTATGGTTCCTTTTAAGCAGCAGGTTCTGGTTCCTTTCAGCAGTCATTCCTGAAGACTGACTGAACATTATGTTTGGTAATGAAGTAAGTTAATCCCACTGCAGCATCAAGCTGGGACGGCAGATGCTGTATTGTTTAGGGGTTATTTTCATAGCGATGGTCGTGCCAAGAGGCCGCCAGTGGCAGCAGGTTTGAGTATTTGTGTAGAAGCAAGCTCGCATACACACAATGTCAAATCATTTCAGCTGACCTCATACAGGAAGACGTCTCGGGTTACTCTTACGTCAACTCTTGACTAGAAGGATGTGCAATAGAAGGAATAGAAAATGACTGTATAGGCTCACAGTTTAGTGCGGTGTGATTTGGGTGTCAGTCGTGGAGACTGCCTCAAAGAATGAATGAATGAATGAATGAATGATTCGTGACTGGATGGAAAAAAAAAATGCCAAGAAAATGTAAGTTCTTCACATGAGACGGCCATGGAATCACATATGATCCTGATTATTACATAAATAGATTTAGTTTGCATTAATAAGACGTATGATGTACGTTGACAGAAGAGAAAGTTCTTCCTTCTGATCTGAGCCACATACCTGCAGGGGTAAGTTGTGAAACAGTCCAACAAATGTTGGACCATTTCATTCTCATAGTAAAAGATCAAGAACAAGGATGATTGATTGTTCAGTTTCTGTTTTTTCTTTTTTTTGTGTGTCTTCTTCCGGAGCCAACAGTACTAAAATGTGACATCTTGGACCGTTTGTTCCACAGGCAATAGCCTTTTTGGAGAATTTTTTTTATTTTATTCATTGATTAGTTGAAAAGTTTCAGTATTTAATGATGTGTTGAATTAATTTATTTAGAATTTTATATCAGTCACATTGTGGCTGAGGTTACAGCTTTACTTAGATACATTTTAAGAAATGTAAATGTGTATGGACGTTCAATGGACCCAATCACATCTCAAGTTTCTCATCAGAATCCTGTTGTGTAAGCCTCTCATAAAAGTCAAAAACTCAATGTGATTTTTATTTTTTCGCAATCAACTTGAGCAGCATGGAAAAAAAAAAACAACTATGTGTTGTTGTTCCTGTTGGATTCACCACCCAAAGGAAGGGTCACACTATGGTGCTGTGTGACTTGGGTGACAGTTGTGGAGACTGCTACCCTTGCGACCTGGTAACAGAGAAGTAGAGTGATTTTGTTGATGAATCTAAACAACATTCAAGAACTGACTCTTGATTCAGGGCAGTGGTGGAATAGTTGTTAAGGAAACAGACTGGGATCTGGGGGGTTCCAAGTTTGAATCCATCAACTGAAAGGTCATGACTGAGGTCCACTGGACAAGGCACTGTCCCCACTCACTGCTCCCCGGGCGCACAAAGCTGATTAAATGTGAATAAAAATGTCACAATGACATTAAAAAAAAATAAAGAAATGATTCCACACTGACAAAGACCACATTTGACTGGTGGTTATGTGTCCAGACCTGCACAAATACACAGGGGTCGGCTGAATGACGTGAGACTCCACTGATGAGTCTCCTTGTTGGATTTTTACCCACATTCTTTTTTTAGCAGCCATGATGCTGCATCAGAGCAATCAGTGGTCGTCATCAGCTCTCAGCTCAAGTTATGATCTAACCCATCAACATTATTTTTAACATATTAATCCACTGCTTTATTTCCCGTCAATAAGACATCAGTTCTGTTCTGGTTGAACCAGTGACTGAGTCTCTGCAGTTTGTATTTGCAAACTGTTTGTCAGGGAAACACTGGCTGCTGGTGTTGTACAGCACCAGACTCACTCCACTGACCAGCTCGCAGCGTCTGACAGGTCTCCTTCATGCAGGTCCAGTAGAGGGAAACACTTAAACTCTGACGGGTTGGCAGCTCGATACTGTTCTATATATGGACCAGATGAGCAATGTCCACAGGCAGTACTTAGCTACTCTAGATGCCTGGTGTCCATAAATGTTCGTTTTTATAGCCTCTTCTATTCCTGTTTTGGCAACGTGTGCGCAGGAGAATGAGGCTTTGATTTAGAACAATGATGGTCCATATATACTGGATAAATATGGCTTAAAAATGAGCCTCAGTTTATCACCTCTCATTAGATCTGTTCAAATGTATTATCTTTCTTTCTCCATCTCTTCTCAGAATAAAAAAAAAGTTTCTAATCTTGCAGTCTCACAGACAGTTGTGGTTTATCATATTTATGAGAGAGAGATATTAAAATAAATATATTGAAAAGCGCACATGCCGTGTTCTTACATATTTTATGATTGTGTGTATATGTGTGTGTGTGTGTGTGTGTGTGTGTGTGTGTGTGTGTTTGCCCTCTGTAAGCCAGGCTCTTTGATGTGCACTCCCTGAGCTGAAAAGGAAACCTGAGAAGTGAAGATCCACAAAGCTGCTCTCACCTGTGTGCTTTGATGAGAGGACAGAGGCTAAGTAGACCAAACCATAGAAGTCCCTGTCATGGAATACGCACACACACATTCTCCATGACCTTTTGTTGTGGCGAGTGCACGCACGGTCATTCCGACGCACTCCTGTTACGGCGATGGATGGATGGGTGTCGTGCAGAGGTGAAGGCCGCACGCTGCTCGCTCCACTGTAATGTCAGGTTGATGTTAAAACGTTAAAAAAAAACTAAAATTCCTCACTGGATGTTTATATCGTGACTTTCAGTTACACAAATACAACTGAAGATTTCCTTAAATTGATGATGATTTGAGAGACGTGTCCAGAAATCTGGATATTATAAAAACCCAGATTCCCACAAACTTTGAAATGACCAGATGAAAAAAAATCTTTCATTCATCATATCCAGGTCACAGGTTCAGCAGTCTCCACCACTGACACCCAAATAACACTGCGCCATACTGTGAGCTTCCCTGACGGTGGTGAGCCCACTGGAAGTTCGGACAACCTGGCAGCTGGTGTATTTGAACCTGCAACCTTGCGGACCCAAGTCTGCTTCCTTAACCACTAGTCCCATTGGTGACAATTCCCACTTTTAATTATTGAAAATATCATTAGTTAGTACTATTTATTCACTTGGATGTAGTAAACTAAGATTAGATTCAAACAAATCTGTACATAAAAAGGCTTCAATCCGAGTTGGATTATTGTGTTGTTGCTGCTGTAAATGACTACAGCTGACATGAGTGTGTTATCACTGTACAACAGACCTCAAAGTTCTTCTGGTCAACTCTATTTATATTGTATACTATTTTCTGTATTGGAACAAAAATTTTTATGGGTCATATTTGACTATTTTGCCCACTGGAGGGAGCACAAGGGCCACTTCTGACCACTACCCCTCCCCCCAAACACACTAGGTCTTTCCTTTTTACCATGCCCACCATGTCATCCACCTGCAGAGTCAATTTTCAGACCAAAAGCTAAAAAAAGTTGTCGAACAATGCTCTAAATTGTGAATAAAATTAATGATTTAGAATTTTTTATGAATAAAATGTATTTTTGTGCCATTTTTTTCATATTCAGCTCACTACATGTTACACAAAATAACACTGACGAAGAGAAACGACTTGGTCGTGTGATGTGGAGTTCCCCTCTGGACAGGTGAACCAGATACCGACGCAGGTCAGTGCAAGGTCAGATCACAGACCCAGTGTGATGTCAGTCTGTCTGCAAACAGAAGGAGAGGCAAGGGGTGAGGAGAAGAGAGAGAGAGAGAGGGAGAGAAACACTTTGGCTGCACACAAACCAACTGTTTAAGCCAGGGAGAAATAATCTATTGTCAAACCATAACAGTGTTGATGGTTCCTGTCTCCTGGTCGCTTCATCCCTCCCCCCTTCCCTGCACCCCTCAGAGGGGATGACAGTCTGCTCTGTTTGAAACAAAATAGCTGCTGCACCTGTACCTGAGAAGAGCTCTCATGTTTTCTTCTCTTCTGGATTGTCTTTGATTCATCAAAGTTTTTTTTTTTGCTGGATCGGCTCGCTTCCCTGTCCTGCAGACGCCGGGATATATCATCGCACAAATTCTAAAATATAGCTGGTAAAACTGCCTGACCGACGTTAACAGGCCAATCAGCTGGCACTATCATGATCATGTGATATTGGGGAGTCAGTGGTGGCCTGGCAGTTGAGGAAGCAGACATGGGGCAGGAAGGCTTCAGGTTCAAAACCACCGGGTGCCAGGTTGCCACTCAAGTGCTACGAGCAATAGTACTGTCCCGACCCACATGACTTCCAGTGAACTCACCACCCTCAGGAAGGCTCACAGTATAGAGCAGTGTGATTTGGGTGGCAGTGATGGAGACCTGAAACGGATATTCTGATCAAGATGAATTAATGAATGTGATATTAGTAAGCTAAATTGAGATGGTTTGGACATGTAAGAAGAAGAATGATCCTAGAGATGGGGCTACCAGGTAGGAGACAAAGAGGAGATTGATGGATGCAGTGAGGGAGGACATGGAGGTAGTTGGAGTCAGAGTAGAAGATACAGAGGACAAAAAAGGGACAACACTTAAGGAGCCTGCCGGCCATAAGATTGTTATCAGTCTCACCTTCGATAATCCAGTAACACAGTGTCTAACACAGGTTTTGTGAAATTTGCTGGAATTGCATATGGGATCCTGAGAATTTGATTCTAATGGCTGCGTGTATCAGTATCAGTTGACAGTGGAATTGGTAATGAAGTATTTGGACCATAAGTTATTGGTTAAAGTTAATATCAGTAATTCCTAGTATATTCCAATTGACTCACCACTCATAGGGAGGCTCACAGTATGGTGCTGTGTGATTTGGGTGACAGTGGTGGAGAATACTGTGCTTGCGGCACAGTAATGGATGAGATGATGAAGATGAATAAATAAATGAATGGTCCATACATCCGTGCACCACTACTTATAATTAAGACCAGCATAAGCTATTAGTACGGCAATATACTTTTTGTATGTCTCTTTACATTTGTCCCTTTTACTTCTTACTTCAATGACCCAGTCTGAACCAACAGAACTTTAATCCCAGGAGCACATCTCACTGTAGTTTCCTATGGGCCACAAACGCACCATTCACTGAGTTTGACTGATAGAGGCGTGAAAACGAAAAGAACATAAAGAGCTACAGGTAAAATACTGTATTGATTGTGTCCTAGAGGAAGCTGTGTAAGGAAGAGTCCTGTGTCGCCAGTCAGAGAGTGAATAGTTAATAATAGTCACCGCTGACAGCTGCTGTTAATCAGAGGAGGGCAGAGTCCTGCAAAGAGTGAGGGCTGGACTTTGGTAGCAGAGTAACAGGACAAGATAAGACGCAGCACATCTGCTTAGTCTCAGCACCAACATTTTATTATGATCAGCTGCTGCTGAAATCGTGTGACTGAATCAGCGGGTTCACAAACTCCGCATTGAGGTTAATGTCAGAGGAAGAAGAGCAGCATCTACTCTGGGAGATGAGCTCCAGCTTCAACAGATCCATACCATTCCTCTCATAAGGCACTGAAAATCAAATTCAAGTTGAGCTTTATTTTGTCAAACGCGCTCCTGAGGAGCTCCGGGTCAGGACAAGATAAGACACAACACATCTGCACAGTGTCAGTGGACGCCAGCGCAGGGTTGAAGAGTGAGGCAGGAGTTTAAGTCTCTGCCTTTCACCTCCAGTGGAAGACAGACAGCCGGGACTCTGCTGTCCAGCTGTGTGACACTCACTCTTTATTTTGGGTTTTTATTTTATTGCGTGGGATTGGACTGCATTATGATAAGAATGCACATGCATCAGGGAGGTTGACACAGCACCGTACAACCTCCAGTACAGAGCCGAGTCCAGGTCCAGGTTCATTACTGTCTTATCACGTCCACTCACACACAGTCAACTCATAATTAGAACCGACCCCTTAGGAACACAGGAATATTAGGTTGCGTGTGTTTATTTGGGACTTAACAGCATTCAGGGCAGTGGTGGCCTAGTGGTTAAGGAACCGGAATGGGGTCCGGAGGGTTCCAAGTTCGAATCCACCAACTGCCAGGTTAAGACTGAGGTCCACTGAGCATGGCAGCGTCCCCACTCACAGCTCCACAGGTGCTGAACCACTGTTCGCTTTGGTGATGGGTTAAATACAGAGGTCACATGGTACTGGTTGTAAGTCTGTGGAGATACAGTAACATCTTCATATTATATCCTGACTCCATTTTTTTAATTTTTAAATTAGAATTATAATTCATTTTCTTCAGCCACGTTGATTGTTGTTATTGATACCATAAATAAATTTATTTATTTTCCTACATTTCTTCTTTCCACAGGAACCACATGCTGTTCTTCTATCTTCATCTCTTAGTCCCTTTGATTGAAAACATTTGCAAATTGCATGAATATAATGTATTAAATACTACTAGGACTTTTTACTTTCACCTGGTAACTGACTTATATTTATACCTGCTAGAACTGGACCATGTGTTCAATCTTCTTGAATTAAATTATTTATTAAGTATTGCGCAAAAGGAAATAGGATGAGGTTGAACTATTTACCTTGACTTTTTTTTTTAATTCCTACTAAAATCCTGATATTCCTTAACACTGGACTAGTTTTCTTACATTTAAGATTTACATTTATGCATTAAGCAGACACTTTTATCCAAAGTGACTTATGGACGAGGACTAACATAATTAAGCATGTGGTTGGGCTGTTTAAGAGTTGTTTTTTAAGTTCTACTTCTGAAAGCCTTAAAAAATTCCTTAACACCAGACAGGTTTTCCGACATTTAGGATAATTATCCTGTTGCTCTACTCGAAGGAGAAATACTGTATTAGGTGCCAAGTTAGTGGTTTATTCTAGCTCAGTTGGCTGGAGTATTTTAGGAGTAGGCAGTAAATTACATTAATAGAATACAAGGTTATTGTTACAAAACAAGCCTAATAAGATTGTTTTTTTTCCTTAGTTTTTCTTTTCTTTTTTTTCGTTCGTGCAACAGTATTTTTTTTTATTTTTTTTTGAGTATTTACCTTCTTTTATATCGTTTTTTTTCAACTTTTATTTGTTTATAGTGCCAGATCATAACAACCGTTATCTCAAGGCACTTTACAAACAAGCGTGCATAAAAATAAGAATAAAAAAGAATATATATAGAGATAGCCCCCTGCCCTTATAGACCTTCACCCCGGCTGAGAAACAACTCCCAAAAACCCAGAAAGGGGAAAAAAAAAGGAAGAAACCACAGGGTGATCAACAGTGGAGGGGGATCCTCACCCAGGACGGACAAGCAGCTAGCTAAACATTAGCAAGTAAAAACTAAAATTTCTTTAAGGTCTACACTAACTTTTGTCACACTAAAGTCTCAAAAACAAGGTAGAGTACATATTTTGCAGTCTAAATATATATATTTTTTAATATTCTTGTTACAGTTTGAGCCTTGAATTTCATTGTGTGCCCGAACAGTAGCAGAGACAGGATGATAAAGACACGCTCAGCTTTCTGCGTGAGATTAGTGTGATGAAACACAGAAGTGCTGCATCCACCAGCGTGTTACTCTTCCTCTTTTTGCACTCTACCCCCTTCCACACGCTGGGACCTCCACTTTGCTCAACACCCCTGGAGCATGGCAGTGCCGAGCAGGCAAAACTCACCCTCATGTAAACATGCAAGTAATATGAGCTTCTCTCACTCTCTTGTCTTCCCCATTCCCCGTCCTCCTCGTCTGCTTCTGTTTCCACGCAGCATTTGCTCGATCTGAATTATTTTATTGAACGCCTCAGTTATGCTGAGGGAAACCATATGTGAGGAGCACTATGGATTTATGTGAAGGTGTGATTTAAAATGTCATCTATCAGCAGTAACAACAACACACGCTCATGCGTCTCAGTCATATGGCGGGCTCTTAAAAATGTCCAACGTTGTAACTTTATGTGAATCTTTTTCTTTCCCTTAAAAGGTTTGTTTTTGCTTTTCTGCACATGTCTGTGTTAATGTACGTGCTACCATGTCCATGAGGCTACTTCTGAGCAATATTCTCATTTTCGTGTGTGTGTGTGTGTGTGCTTGTGTGTGTGTGTGCCTTTAAGTACTGTATGTGTTTATATGTGCCCTGAGTGTGGGTCTGAAGATGTGGTACCTGGGGGTCGTAACTCTGCTCAGGACAGTTTTATAAAGTGTGGTGAAGCCAGCGGCGCAGCCGTAAATCAGTTTTATTTGCTGTGCATCGGGGGTCAGCTCTCTCTCGACACCCCCTGGACCCTGACACCACAGGAATGGGCTGGCCGACTTTTGCTGTTGCAGCTGTGTTGTTGTAGGCTGGTAGTTATGTTGGATTTATTCTGGTACAAATGTGGTTCACCTGAGGAAAAAGAACAGCTGTCAGTGCATTTTGCAGTATTTGTTTTTGTTCAGTCAATGCCTAAAGTTCCCTTGTTTGCAAGGGATATGTGTTCTTTTAGCTTTTTTTTGATTTGGTGAATAATTTGCGAATAAAAACACGTTCTTTCTTGTCTATTTTGGTCACTTGGCAATAAGTGATTAGTCCTGAATCCTGGAAAGAATATTTCATCACACATTTATACAAATGCACACACACCTTTCTCCTGTGCTCAGTCCTAAAGAGCAGGGCTGCACTGCGTGCCACACCAGTGATATAAACATTATGTGGGAATGCAAACAAACTCCCTGACTTGTTCTTTTGACTCTTTCACCAAACCTCTTCTCACACGCATTCTCCTGGATCTCATTTCCTCAGGTTCCATGTTAAAGTTTTACTAGAACTAACAAAACCTTCAAAACGACTGCGGTGACTAATGACAGGTTTAAAAACAAAACACTTACACACCTTTGAAAAGTGGAAATATATCGACTTGCAATGATGAATAGAGACGTTTCAGTTTATTATCCTGACCTTGTCTTTTCGCAGTGAGATGGTGGGGATACAAGAAGAAGAGGTGGTGAAGGTGCAGGAGTTTAGATACTTAGGATCAACTGTTCAAAGCAGTGGAGACTTTGGAGGAGAGTTAAATAATAAGGTGGAGGCAGGATGGAACAACTGGAGAAGAATCGGACTGTTGTGAAACCAGCCATGATGGATGGTTTAGAGACACTAGGAAAAGCCAGAAGACAGGAGACAGAGCTGGAGGTGGCAAAGATGCTGAAAAGAGTTTCGTTAGGCAACTGGACATTCAGTTTTTTGAAAAACATTTCACCTCTCATCCAAGAAGCTTCTTCAGTTCCAACTGTTAGTGGGGAGTAACAGAAGTTATGTCCTGTGAGTGAGGAGGAAGGGGTGTTTCAAGTCCCTCCTGTTGGGTGGACGTGGGGACACCTGTGAAGTGTGATACCAGTCGTTGGGTTGGTATTGATGGGTCGTTGCCGTCATTGTTGGAGTGGTTTTGGTCACACGGCTCGTAAATAAGCAAAACTGGTTGTTGAAAATCTTTTGAGTATTGTTCCCAAAAGGGCTTTGTAGGTGGGTGAAAGGTTATGTCTCAAACCACCACCTCTGTTGAGGGATGGTTTTCCCAGGTTGATAAAAATGGCTTCTTTAACACCTCGCTCAAACCATCTGTCTTCTCTGGACAAGATCTTGGTCCTTAAAGAGTGGTTGGTAGCCTTTAGGTGTAAGTGGACGGCTGAGTCCTGAACTGAGGTGTTAGCCCTTCTACAGTTGGGCCATGCGTCTGTGTAATGGCTGCTTGGTCTCCCCAATGTAGAGGTCCGAACACTCCTCTCTGCACTGAATGGCATAGACCACGTTGTCCAGCTTGTGTCTTGAAACACCTCTTCCTCCTCCACTTCTGTTACTCCCCACTAACAGTTAGAACTGAAGAAGTCTCCTGGTCAGGGGCATTGGATAGCGGGGTGGGGGTGAAGGTGAGGTGTGTGCACGGCGATGTTCACCGGTACCCCGTCAAAGCAATTTCCATCCGCTATGAGGGGGAGGAGTGGCGTGTCAGTTTTGCGGTCAGCTCTCAGCTGACACACTCTATTGTATTAGGAACTGATTGGCCGGGATTTTTTAGATTACTGAGGACCGGGGTCTTGTTTTCTGTCTCTTATACACATCTAGATGTGTATAAGAGACAGCTCTCAAACCATCTGTCTTCTCTGGACAAGATCTTGGTAATTAAAGAGTGGTTGGTAGCCTTTAGCTGTAAGTGGACGGCTGAGTCCTGAACTGAGGTGCTAGCCCTTCTACAGTTGGGCCATGCGTCTGTGTAATGGCTGCTTGGTCTCCCCAATGTAGAGGTCCGAACACTCCTCTCTGCACTGAAAGGCATAGACCACGTTGTCCAGCTTGTGTCTTGAAACACCTCTTCCTCCTCCACTTCTGTTACTCCCCACTAACAGTTAGAACTGAAGAAGCTTCTTGGGTGAGAGGTGAAACGTTTTCCAAAAAACTGAATGTCCAATTGCCTAACGAAACTTTTCAACCTTGACCATGACCTGGATGACTCAGAACCTTCATCGACATGTTAAAAGATGCTGAGATTCTCTTTAGGAGAGACAAGGATGGACAGGATCAGGAATTAGGTGATTAGAGGGACAACACAGACAGGAGAAGTTTGGAGAAAAAGCTAGAGAAGCCAGATTGAGATGGTTTGGACATGTTCAGAGGAGGGACAGTGGATACATTGGTAGAAGAATGATCCTAGAGATGGAGCTACCAGGTAGGAGACAAAGAGGAGATTGTTGGATGCAGTGAGGGAGGACATGGAGGTGGATGGAGTCTGAGAAGAAGATACAGAGGACAGGAGATGGTAAACGTTGATTTTGCTGTGGCAACGTCTGATAAAAGGGACAATCTGAAAGGAGATGAATCCTGACCTCGTCTTTTCTGTTCTTAATCTGTTTTTCTCTCATACATAGGAGCCTGGAATTATTCATATTATACTGCAGACAAACCAGTGAAAGTCTAACGTGTCTGACTCCCTGCTGCGTTTGAATCCATGACTAATTTCTTCTGTGTCATATCTCCAATAACCTGCGTCCATCTACTCTGGCAACACGGTCTGTGTGAAAACCCAGCAGGGGGCAGAGAACTGGCGCTCGACGCTGCGGGCCCCAGAGATAAGATTAATGAGAAACTAGATTTTAATTTCATCCAGCGGATAAAAGAACAAAGATTAAAGCCTAAAGTCGACGTCACGTTAAATTTCATCTGACAGGAGTTTAATGATATAATGGAACGCTGCACACAACGTATGGGCCTGAGCTGAAAGGAAGATTAATGAAACGTTTTTGATGAGCAGGTCATTGGCCGCACTTCATACTACAGTACATGTGCTTTCCTTTAAACCAGCAGAAGAGAGATTTTTTAGTTTTAAGTTTAAAGTCACTGTTTCTAAGGCTTAAAAACGATTATTTAAGCACTGCTATTTACATATTTATTTGTATTTATATATATTTAGAAGTTACTCACAAATTTGTACTTCTTTAATTTCATGGTCAGAAACATTTTTCACTATAATTTTGAGCAAACACGATAGTGAACATAAAATGGTGAGATGTTGTGTCACTTTGTACTTTTAGTGTGAAAACTAAATGTCAAACAGGAAGTAGGTGATGGACTCAACAAGTATTAACAGCCTATTATTCATTCATTCATTCATCTCCATCTGGTCACCATACTGTGACCCTTCTCGTTGGTGGTGAGGCCACTGGTAGACACCTGGGTCGGGACCGTGCCATTCCTCAGTGGCAACCTGGCAGCTGGAGGATTCAAACCCAAAGTCTTTTGGACACAAGTCTGCTTCCTTAACCACTTGGCCAACACTGCAGCCTCTTATTTATTATATAACCCAATTATAAAAACATAGATTAATAAATCAACAATGTTATTTTGCACAGATGTCATTCCATTGGTTGTTCAAATTGAAAAAATATATTTTCTTGTTGAGTTTTCCAGCAGGATCTGAGCACCAGTGTCAAACCTGGCTGCGGTTTTGAGTCATTATTACAGCACTTTCTGCTTAATGGCCTATGAAGGGTCTTTGATCAACTTACAAACTTCAGTGCAGACCAGAAACAGGAATGTGTCGAGGCCAGCAAATGATTTGCAAATTATCGTAACACGTTTTTTTTTTGTTTTTTTTTATCTGGTGGATATCAAACCCTGTGAGTTTGACATGGTTTCCAAACCCTGTCCAATCTCATATATTGTAAATTAAAATAATTGATCGATTAACTGCATCCATATCTTTGTAATTGTGTTGGAATTGTCGTTTCTCTGTGACATGGTCCGTGAAATCTCTTTGCCCAGAAAGATACTTGTTCTTGACAAGGCAAGAAAGAACAGCTGCAGCGAGGCTGTTTTTGGACAAAATGAGAAAATATCTTTGGACATTTCCATAAACTTTTAGCTAGGAATGTTGTGCATTCCAGTTTCCAGCAGAATGGCAACGTCTCGTCAATTGCTGCCTCTCACTCCGCAAAAAATAGAAACTATGTGAAAAAAAAAGTGGAAATTCCAGAGGAGGTGTAAGAATGGCAGCTGGTCGAGGGCAGGTGCCTTAAATTTTCCTCGCAATAAAAGTAGCTTCCGTATTAAAAGTTATATAACATAATTGACATAATTGATAGTTAACACAGGGTCAGTGGGAAAGAAACCGTGGAAAAGGCTGTATGTACTTTTGGTGTCTTGATTTGTTTCTAAAATCATATTGTGGCGGCAGTGGTGGCCCAGTGGTTAAGGAAGCAGACTTGGGTCCGCAAGGCTTCAGGTTCGAGTCAACTGCCAGGTTGCCATTGTGGTGCTATAATAGTAGCAAATCAAATCAAAAGACACATAACTTCCCGGTGGGCTCACCATCCACAGGAAGGGTTACAATATGGTGTAGTGTGATTTGGGTGGCAGTGGTGGAGACTGTTGCCACTGCAACCCAGTAACGGATAAGAGGATAAAAATTAACAAATAAATGAAATGCTATTGCATCATAATGTCTTACAAACACAGCATTTACAAGTGCCAGGAAAAAACAATCCTGCATCTCAACAACAATACTGAAAGTAAACACTTGCCTGAATTGTTTTCCTTGCTACATTTTTGTGGTATTAACAGATAACTAATCGTCTGCTGTGATTATTTATATTTAACTGTGTTTTCACACATATATTAAGCCTTATGCCAAGCACAGAAACATTTGCAAGTTAAGTCAATAATTCAGAACAGAAAAACCGAAGTAGACTAAATAAATAAAATAAAATGGCAAAGTTCTGCTATGTTTACTTTATTAGTAAATATGTAGGTTTGCCCCGGGTCAGTCTCTTTTATTTCAGCCTGCCGCCGAATGCCAAGTCCTGAGGTAAACTACTGTGAACCATGAAGCCACATGCTGCTAAAATAGACTGAAAATCCTGGCCGAGCACCTGACGGCCATTACTATTTATTAATTTATTTTTAATTTGGAAAATGCTTTGCAGATGTTTCACAGACACAGTGTTTTTTTGGAAGATGATGTGAAAGGGGTGGAAGAAAAGTGGACCAAACGTATTCTTCCTTGCCCCTCGAAGTAACTTCTACCAGAGAAAAATGCAGTCTGTTACAAAAGAGAAGTCTGTTTCAGTTTATTTTCAGGTGCTTGTCGATTTGGAATTCCGTCATACCATCTGAGATGGTGTAAAATAGAATGTGCACTGATCTGGGAATGCATAAATAAATCTTTCTATTTTTTTTTGTATTTTTTTTAGTAAGATTGACATGATGTTTTTTCAATGCTTAAACTAATGTATTTAGGTCAAATACAAAATAGCATGTTTCATGAAGGGACAGAAGAACCTGTCAATGTAGTATTTTTTTCTGTGGTCTTCAGTCTCATGGTCAATATATCTTCACAGAAAGAAAAGTTCATACCAGGTATGGAGACTTGAGCGTTTGGAAAGGCGTCTTTAAATAAAATGTATTACCATTATTAGTAGTGGTAGTATTACTTACTGTGACTTATTGATGATAGAGCTGGGTGGTATTACCAAAAAATTTATATTAAGGTATTTTTCGATGTTATATCAGTGTCAAGGTATTTTGACAGCATTTTTGTTCATGCATGACTTTGTGTTAACCCTGTTTCCTAATAATTTAGAACAACAACTACTGCTCTCAATTTAAATAGCAGACTATGTTCCTACCCTTAACTATGGTCATGAACTTTGGGTCATGATGGAAAGAACATGATCCCAGAAACAAGCGACTGAAATGAGCTTTCGCTGTAAGGCGGCAGAGATATGGGTGAGGAGCCGAGGGGAGCTCAAAGTTGAGGTGCTGTTCCTTCACATCGAGAGTAGTCAGTTGAAGTGGCAAGGGCATTTAAATCGATTGTCCCCAGGACACCACCCTCATGAGGTGTTTGGGTCCTTGTCCCACCGGGAGGAGTGAAAGACCCAGAACACGCTGGTGGGATTATGTTGCCCAGCTGTGTATCCCTTAATGCGAATAGAAGATGGATGGATAATTACTGCAGTGAATTGACTCAGTTTAAACAGACTAGTATTAACCAGTGTTGGGACTAACGTGTTACTTATAACACCGTTACGTAACGCAACTACTTATCTCGGTAGCTAATAAAGTCACGCGTTATATTTCTAATTCGGTAACGCTGTTACTGTTACTTTCGTGTAAAAGGGGCTCGATACTAGTTGCTATTTGCGGAACTAATGGACTGTTTCTCTCCGCCTAGAAGAGAACGTGAGGCGGAGTTGATCTGATGCATGTCATTGTGTGTGGTAGCTCCTACCGACTGGCTAAGTAAATCATTGCGTTGGAAAGGGGCGATGATTGGTTGACATGGATTAACATTTCATGCTGAGCCAATCAGAAAGAGACCTGGGCGGCTCTTCTTGCCATTTAGGGAAATAAATAGTCAGGTGACGCGGCACAGCAGAAGACAACCACAAGCAAAACGACGGCAAGTGACAAGGTGAGGTTACAATAAAAATGTCTGTCAAAATGTCTGAACATCTATTTTGTTTTTATTGTACCACTGCATTTCATTATGATAGTTGCTACAGAGCACAACATTAAACTGTTTAATGTGTGATTAAAGTAAAGTAACTAGTTACTTTTATAATTTAGTAACTAGTAACATAACTAGTTACTTTTTCAGAGCAGTAACTAGTAAAGTAACAAGTTACTTTTTTAACTTGCCCAACACTGGTGTTAACCCAGGATTGAATGGTCCCACACGATGCTGCTGTTAACAAAAGGTGACATTGTAATGAGGTGAATAACTTAGAGTAACTTAGAATGCATCACTGTTGTGATCAAACACAGAATACTTTATTGTGCAAATATTTGTGAAAATATCTTCTTTGAGCTACAGTATGTCCCCTGTAACTGCAAAGTGAACGTGAAAAAACGAGGGCAGAAGTACACATAGTATTGTTAGTACTGGAACAGGCAAATGCAAGAGGTGTGAAATTTCACTCTGTGCAACATAAGTAATATTTCTTCAACATTAATAGTATTGCTTTTACTTTTCTTATATAGTAATAGTAATATTAATCCACTGTTTACTGTTATTATCCTAGGAAGTTCCTGGTCCTAACTTTGTTCCAGAGTCAATGTCTCTGTCTTTGCAGTGAAACTCCAGGGATCACGTCCTGGATAAGTTGGATAGTCGTGAATGCTGATACTGTTGGTAAAACCAGACTGTGTTTGCAGGGACCTCGCCGTTTCTCGTAAACCAAAGTTAAAGGCAGCTCCTGTATCATGGCCATTCAAAGTCCTTCATCAGTTTTTAATAACACAGGAGTAGTTTGCTATGAACTACTACATGTGCAGTTTTATGATGACCTAACATCGCAGTAGCCGCTTTGCTCAATAAAGTCGTGCCAGATGCACAAAGCCACCTGTTCAGATTGCTGTATAATGACCGTAATAGACAGGTGCCTGTTGAACAAAAGTATTTCCTCTGTAATAAAGCAGGGACAGATATTAATGGTTCCAGTGCTACTGTAACAGGTGCGATCGTGAGGAAAAATTGACAAAAAAAAAAGCAAATTGTAGTTTTTTTTTATTTAAAAAGTAATTTATTAAAGTAAATTAATGGGGCAGTTGGCAGGGGTGGTTGAGGAGGTTGAATTGGGTCTGCAAAGGTTCAGGTTGAATTCCACCAGGTTGCCACCTCAATGGCAACCTGTGTTCCAGACCCACATAACATTCAGTGGGCTCACCACACACAGGAAGGCTTACAGTATGGAGCAGTGTGATTTGGGTGCCAGTTGTGGAGACTGCTGCAATAGATAAGCAGAAGAATATAAATTACTAATTGACAATGGGACAGTGGCGGTTTAGTAGCTGAAGAACCACTAGGCCTAAGGAACTGGAATTTTATTGTGATAGATGAAAGGTAGATAGATGGATGGATGGATGGATGGATGGATGGATGGATGGATGGATGGATGGATGGATGGATGGATGGATAGATAGATAGATAGATAGATAGATAGATAGATAGATAGATAGATAGATAGATAGATAGATAGATAGATGACAGAAATTTTATTGTAATAAATAAATCAGTAAGTGTAGTAATTTGGATCGCAATTCCATAAAATTAGCCTTTGAGGCTTTAGAATCAAAAGTGAGGTCTCCGGCCGCTGTAAGTGAATGGACACAGCCCATTCAGTTGACAGCATCCAGACCAATCATCTCACCAGATTGCAACTTCAGAGCCTTCTAGCTGGCCCTATGTGGAAGGCAACACAAACGTGTCTCGTGATAAGTGTCAAACCGATGTTATTATGAGGCGTATTATTTTGACGTCACAATGACAAGTAGCTTCATTTTCCTGAGTAAAAGTATTATTAGTTAATATTAAATTAATGTGTGTCCCCTATCTGCCACACAACTTTTTTATTTAAAACTTTTTTAGTCCGTAGTTGTGCATTTGGAGGCAATGAACTGTACATGGTCTTTGTGATCACACAGCACTGGTGGATTATTTGATCTAAATAGTTGACATTTTGCTCATGTATTTAATCAAGGCCTAGTATGGGGCGGATGTACAGTTTGGTTAAAACTTTCTTTTATCTGTTAAAAAATGAATAATAACAGCCGTCCATTCATAATTACCAGTGGGCCATAACCTTCCAGATTACAAATAGAAAATACCACAAAGTACTTTAAACAGTGATGATTTCAGTAAGGTGGTGACTTCTACAAATGAGCCGATGTCACAGCACAGTGTTTTACAACAGAATGTTCATCTGGTCCTGGTCTTGCTGCTGAGGTCTGTCCTCTGTTTATGTGTAGGGGGCTTTCAGGGTGGTTGCAGTGGCTTTTGGCTTGATTTGTTGTTTTCCCTCTGCACTGGCAGAGACTTGGTCATGTTTGATGGTTGATTGAACACAAAAACACTTGACTGCATTCTGAGGGGAAGCCGTGAAACTGTCAGCCTGCCTTTCCTTCGTCTCCAGGAGCCTGGGACTGACAGCGGTGGACAGACAGATGATCCTGCAGACCTCAAAACTCTAAACTTAACAATCCCATGATGACAAGCAGTAGAGACGTGCTGAGTGGTAAATGGATTAGTTTTGGGAAATGAGAATCTGTCCATTTCTCACCGTTCTGCACATTCAGTCATAACTCTCTCCGCAGGTCATCAGTCACTCTCAGGTTAATGAGAGTTTACTGAGGCCTGTTGTCTTGTTTGCCTTTGTGTAACAGAGATCTTAATGAAAAGCAGCGCCGGGTTTGGTTGGTTAAATTCTGGATGAGAATCGGTCGACCTTGTGAGTGCAGCGATCCCGACCAGTCTGACATCACCGGAGCTAAAGAGCTTAAAGCTGAGGATGTGAACAATTGGACAAATGTTTATGTCCTCCAGATTATTTTGGGTGGACAAAAAGTCCTTTTCCTGTCTAATTTTGTCAAACAAACATAGCTTACTCTTCATCAGGGAAAATTCAGTCTGATTATGTTTTATATATATATATATATGTTAAAAAAAAGAACACAAAACAAAATTCCATTAGCAGTCATTTGATTAGAAGATCACAGATGGAAACACGGCGGGTTTGATTCAGGAGATTACAGTTATTCTTGTCATTCTCTCATCTGTCGGTTTCAATTTTGTTCGCAATTCTTTAAAATGATGCCAAAAAATCACCTTGGATTTCAATCTGTTGCTTCAGCCAAACTCGGAGCTTTGATTAAGCGGCGGCCAGACTAAACTCTGCTCTCCAGTCAGCTGCTGGGGAAATATCCAGACACCCCAGAGATGACCCCACAATTATGAAAATGATGTATTAATAGCTCAAAATTGCACCCAGAAGGCTATCACGCAGGGTTGCAAGAAAAAGCTGTTTGTTTTCTCTGACCATTGAAATCATTAACGGGGTTCGGAAAATTTTCTTGGATGAGGTTCAGAGGTATTCGGAACATTTGTGGAGTGTTTAACCAGCCTGTGTGTGTGTGTTTATGTGTGTGTGTAGACCTGTCTGCAATTCTTCAGGATCTAACGTTTCAGCCTTAAAGCTCAATTTGACTAATATGTAGCATTTATGCTGTTGCCAAGTTGGTGTCAAACTCCGCCAACCTTAGGTTGTCGGTTCTCAAGGTGCGGCGAGATCCGTGTCTGTGTTTATATGTCGGGGCTTTGTCTATTTGATCTACGATGATTAAGTGCCGATAAAAACAGAAAGAAAGTGAAGCGAGCAGAGGTGGCTGTAATCAGCCCGCTCGGCTCAATTTCTGCATGTGATGAATCAATAGCAACAAACGGGAAAAACAAAAAAGGATAAGTCGCTCTTGAATTTTTTGTCCTGTTCTCAAATGTTGCACTGCTTTCCTGACAAGCGCTCAGAGAATTATCTAAAAGAAATCTTGCAAGTGTAATTAGAATGTTGAACTGCTGAATCTGGACTTAATTGCTTGTAATCAAACCCGAGGCCCTCCAGTTTTTACTGTCAGTATTAATTATTGCTGAATTATTTTTATAATTTATGTCTAGTTTTATTGTTGGGAGGCGGTTTTCCACTTTTTCAAAGCAGTTAAGTTTACTCTTACCCAGGGATGTCCGATATATCGGTCCACCGATAAATATCGTTCCGATATGAGCAGAATTTCTTATATCGGTTTATATCGGTATCGGTTTTTCCACCGATATTATTAATCAAATGCTGCAAAGTCACGGACTCTGCAAATACGCTGGACTTCCTCATGAGGAACTGAATCAGCAGTACTGACACTCTGACCGGCACGTGGTTAATGATGTCATTTGAAGGGACAACATAGAAAACTGTAATTCTTAATGACTGCAAGGAGCTGGTCACGTGAGGGTGGGGGGTAAAAACTTAGACGCTGTTTTTACTAAACATGTGGAGTTTCTGTAGCCGGGCTACTGTAATGTTAGGACTAATTATATTCGAAATAAGTATTTCTTGAACATTTGCCAGTTCAGTGTCGTCTCTCATGTCATCAACAAGAAGAGTCGTTCACATTGTGACGATGTCGAAATGTTTTTTTCTATCATTAAAGAGGGATTTTTACTCTTGTACTGCAGTTGTTTCTATCTGTGCCCATTTATATTGACTAGTGTTGTGAGGCTGAGTGAGCTCAGTTTATAATGAAAGTTATTCTGTCCAACACAAGGAATTTATTGATTACATCAAATCTTTGTGCAGACAAAACTGTTTCAAACAAAATGGTCAAAAATAAATGTGTCATTTTTCTATAACATATTGAAGTAGTGTGTTTATGTTGTACACAGTTATTTATAAGCATTTAGTCTGGTACTACACTAATTCAGGGTCAATTAGTTGCCTGTATCGGTTCATATCGGTATCAAAAATTAAGTGTTTGGGCTATATCGGTTAATATCGGTATCGGTAAATGTTATATCGGACATCACTACTCTAACCCAAACCCACGCATGAAATGTAATTGAGAAAAGAACAGGGATAGGAAAAAGTCAGTGGTGGCCAGTCAGGGCCAGCAAAGCCTTCTTCGCTGGCCTTTAACATAATCAGAAAAACACATTTATTTATAAATATTTTTTACATTTTTTTATTATTGATATAAAAGAGATTTCACATTTCAAAAGTTGAATAAAGACTTTTGTCCAGTCAAAATTCAGCAAGCTAGTGTTGTCAGGTGCCATGAAATCTGCCAGCGCCTTTAGAATCAAAAGTGAAGGGTCTGCCCACTGTAAGTAAATGGACACAGCCCATTCAGTTGACAGCACTCGGACCAATCATCTCGCAACTTCAGAGCCTTCTAGCTGGCCCTATATAGGAGGCAACATGTACGTGCCCCGTGATTGGTGTCATACTGATGTTATTATGAGGCGTATGAATTTGAGGTCACAAAGCTATGACGTCACTGAAGGCCTATGGTTGAAAAGTACGGCCCACCACTGGAAAAAGTACACAAAACATGTGTACTAAACATGTATGAACAACAACTCGCCAGTTTTCATTGGTTTCAGGACAAATGCCACAAAGAAAGGCGGTGCACAGCGACAACCGTCAGGACCAAAGTCTTGTGTTTCTGCTTTTAGTTTTGACACCAACAAACACCACCCGACAGTATAGACTAATTGCAAATGCACGACAGTGAATTGTTGTTGATGTTAGAGAACATGCTCTGGAGCCTAACAAGACTCATTATGCAGCCAATGTATATAATCCTTCTTATTCAAAACCCAGCCTTCAGTCTGGTGGAAGCTACCTCCACAGTGATTAGGCACAGAGAGAGATTGAGTTTCCAGACCATAATTTAATCTCAAAGCATTGTTAACACATGTCACTGTACGGCGCCTGGCCTATTGATCCTTCATCAGCATGTGTTACTGCAATCAATACCCTCATTAGCCAACTGTCAGGGCCAAGGAAATGCTTAGAGAGGAGGCCTTTTTCATCTCCAATTATACTGAGCCGCTGTCCAACGTCGGCACTGGATGAACTTTCAGTGAGCTCCGTTTTTAGCCCAAACAAGGAACATGATTTTTTTTTTTTTTTTTTTTCAGCCGTGTGTCCGAGGGTCTGAGAAATGGAAGAAGCTTACGCCCATTCTGTGGCTGATTGTAATGGAGTCTCTGGTGATTCCTGGAGCCAAAGAATTTCCCCATCCACATGAATAACATGCACATGCCCACATTTAATCTCACATTCACAGCACGCACATGTAAACATTCTCACATTGACAAGCGCCTTTAAAATGAGAGAGATTTTTTTTTTTCTATGCATTTTAAGACGCAGATGCAAAGAAAGCAGTGATATATGCAGACTGGCAGGTACTGATGTTGCATAATATGCACCGTGCACAGAAAATGTGCTTTAGTGTAGGTTGATAAACGAGCCGCTACAAGTGAAACTGATAAAAACACACACTTCATCAGTGTGTAGGCCTGTAAAGCCGTCACATTCACATTGACTTCTGCCCTTGTCTGTTTGACCATCAGTTCAGTCAATACTTTCATCTCCATTCCTCCGATTCATCTGATGCTCACAGCTGTTTCTTCACCAAACCAAAAGGGTCTGAGTGGTCCAGACCAGTGTTGGGAAAGTAACTTTAAAAAAACTTATTTTTTACTAGTTACTGAATTATAAAAGTAATTATTAACCAGTTACTTTTGTCAGGTCTGTCTGTTTCCCCTTCCTGCAGTGTCTGGTCGTCAGTCTGGTCGTCACCTGTGTCTCTGTCATTAGTACCACTTGTGTCACCTGGTGTCCAGTGTATATATACCCCTCTCCCTCACTGTGTCTTGTTGGTTCATTGTTTGTAGTTGTGTCTTTCTTGTTTCTAGTTGCCTATGTCTTTTGCCATGCCTTGCCATGTCTAGTGTCTTACCTGCCTCTAATGTTCCTGGTCAAATCTTAGGTGTCTTTGGTCGTGAGTATTTTTGTTAGTTGTTCATGTCCATGCTTTGTTACATGTTTTGTCCATGCTTTTTCATGCTTTTGTTTTTGATCAATTTATGCTTTGTTCATGCCTGGCCATTTGCCAGTGATTTATCAGTATTGGTAATTTCGTTATTCCATCCCGAACTCTGACAACTTTACTTTAGATAACAATAAATACATTAAAAAAGTTTTGTGTTGTGTTCTGTAGCAACTATCATAATGAAATGTAGTGATACAATAATATCAAAATAGATGTTTAGACGTTTTAACAGGCATCTTTACTAAAATCTCACCGTCATCTTGCTTGTGGGTTAAGGTTGTGTGTGTGTGTGTGCGTGTGTGAGAGACTCTTTATTTCCCTATAAGGCGAGAAGACCCGCCCAAGTCTCTTTCTAATTGGCTTAGGCTGAAATTTTAATCTATCGCAACCAATCATCGCTCTTTTTCAATGCATCGGTTCAGTGAGTATCTTTCACTCTTGACTATCTGGGGTCCAAACCGTCTGTTTGGACCACAGATAGTCATGAGTAACAAGCCCCTTTACACCACAGCAGCAATAACTGCGTTACTAAATGCGGAAGTTAATGCGTTACGTTATTAGTTACCGAGAAAAGTAGTTTTGTTATGTAACGGTTTTACGAGTAACGCGTTAGTCCCAACATTGCTGGGGACAGACAGAGGGTGAAGGTGTTGTCTCTTAAGAAAACCATAGACGCTGAATTGACCCCAGGCAGAAAAAAACGGCCGCCCTGTCTCTTCTTGTGTGCAGACATGAATAGATGCGTGCATGCAAAATCTATCTTTAAGAGATTATCAACGTTGTGTATCTACAGGAAGCCCTCGCTGCCCTCATGTATATGGATTTGGCTTTTACTTAATGGCTGCTAATAAACAATTCCTGCCACCACAACTGGGGCAATGCATGATATCCTGACAGAGTTGAGAAACAACCTCAACTTTCTCCTGCTCTGCTCCTCCACTTCTGGAAAACAAAATAGTTGGCCCCAGGCCACAGACAACACTGAGACACATTATCTACTGCAGGCTCACCAAAGCCATTTGGATCTGGTCAGGTATTAAAACTCAGCCTTGTTCAGAGGAATCGATAATGCAGTACTGAGGAAATATGCTCTCTTCTGTGGGGTATATGTTATATGGCAATCTAAAATATTGTTCATTAGGTTTGGTGTCACACTTTTTTTTAATTTTTAATCATTAGCATAACCCATCCATCTTTGTCCATTTATCTATTACCAGGCTGTCTGCGCAGCACGCTCCAAGACCACCACAAAAATCACACTGCACTATTCCAGCCCCTCATGAACCCACCAACCAACCTAAACAGTCCAGAAGGTGAACCCTGAAATACAACACCAAAGGGACAGTGGTTAAGAAACTGGACTTAGGTTCAAATCTACCAGCTGCCAGGTTACCACTGAGGTCCACTGAGCATGGCATCGTATCCACTCACTGCTCCACAGGCGCTCACTGTTCACTTTAGTGATGGGTAAAGTGCAGAGGACACATTTTGTTGTGTGCGGTGATGTGGATCACAGTGTCACCAATGCAAGTTTACTTTCCTTCTAATAAAGGGTCAAAGCACCAGTAGCATTTCTTTAGGGGCAGTGGCCTAGTGGTTAAGGAAGCGGACTAGGGTCTGCAAGGTCCCTGGTTTGAATCTCACCACCAAGTTACCACTGAGATGCCCTGAGCATGGTATCTGCCCACTGCTCACTTTGATGATGGGTTGAATGCAGAAGCCAAATTTCGTTGTGCGCTGTGGTTTGAATCCAATGTCAGAATGACAAGGAGTTTGCTTTAAAAAGATAAAAATAAAAGACTTTGGGACAAGAGGCGAGAAGACAAGTGATTTTTCCAAGGAATAAGCCAATATTTAAGAACCACCATCATCGATGCAGTTTAACATTTAGAAGAACCTGTGCACAAGATAATGTTTTGTTGTTCATGAGAAAGTTGCTGAGATAGATAAACTTAATACTTGGCCGATATGTCACTTTGGTTTTCCCTCTTTTTTTATCAATGTGCTGCAGGCGTCAAATATATTTTTCCACTTGATTTAATCAATATCTTTGTATCTAAGATACCACATGGCGAACCATAAAGTCCAGAGGAGTCTTTAAAACTCCATCAGCTGAGGAAACATATACATGTGTCCGTGAACAAGCGTACCCTCGCCCAGACTCACAGTTGCATATACATACTCAATCTAGTGCTCACACATGTCATGGAGAGAACAAATGATTCTCCCTGGGCTCCCATTACACACACACACACACACACACACACACACACACACACACACACAGACACCTCTGTGCTATCAGTACTTCAGTGTGTGTCTCTAGAGACGCTGTATCAGACAACAGAGTTCACGTGACCTGGGGAGTCAGCCTTCCTTAATCCTACTGTCAGCCCTAATTGGGCAGAAGGGGATTGATCCAGTGTACCCCGAGTGTGTGTGTGTGTGTGTGTGTGTACCCTTTTCTGGCCCCTTAACCGAAGTTTATTTACAAATGACATACATTCACTTCAGAGGTTAAGAAGAAATCAAATTAAAGTGAATTATTTTTCCAAGTCCTTGGTCAATATCTGGAAAATTCTTTAAAAAATTATTTTAAATTAGTGATGGCAGTGGTGGCCATGTGGTTAAAGACCTGAGTTGGTGTCTGGAGGGTTCCAGGTTTGAATCCAGCAGCTGCTAGGTTATCACTGAGGTCCACTCAGCATGGCGCTATCCCCACTCACTCCTCAGGTGCTCAAAATTGTTTTCTGTTCACTTTGGTGATGGGTTAAATTCAGAGGTCACATTTGGTTGTGTTCATAACAATGTCACAATGACAAGAAGTTTGCTTTATTTTACTTATTAATATTAAGAGCTATGTCCACACACTGGCCAACACACAAATGCATTTTCATCACATAGTCAGCATTATTTTAGTTTTCATTTTCTTAAATATCTATCAACTCTTTAGATAAATCTTATCACGCTTAACCAGTAGAGGGCAATATAGCTAAAGTACAGCGATCAATGCCGTCTCATCTTTCTGTATCAGACAAATCACATCTATAATAGTTGTTGTTCCTCTGAAAACCCCCTCCCTCAGTCAAGTCTAATCTCTGTGGATGAATTAATTACTTTCAGGGCAGTAGCAGCACGTCCGTCCCCCGCCTCTACTCTCTTCTCCTCACCCATCACCCTGTGTGTTCCCTCAGTCAGAAGTTACTGTCTCACAGAGACAAGGTGAGAGAAAATCACAGTGACATGCAGTGAGATGGGTTCAAAAAAACAGTCAGACTGAGTGAGATTAAACAATGTTAAGATGAAATATTCACTTCACCTGTTGATATAAATGTTCTTTCCGTTCACATATGATTTTAAAATTAATTTCCTGGCCAGTGGACAAGGGTTTAGTCACACAGTAAAATCCGGGAACACTGTTCTTGGCTCAGGAGCAGAATCCTCACTTTGTATTAGTTTTAAGGTTCTCCTGATACTAATTCACTTTATTTCTTCCCTTTTTGTCTCATTTAATGCCTGTTGCGTTTCAGTTGGGAACTTAATTCAAAGCATTCTCACCTCTGAATGACATCACACTCACAATTATACATTTTATCGACTATTAAGACCCCGTTCAAGTTTACGACCACAACCTGGAAAAGACTTGTTTCCACCTCTGACATAATGTGTTGGAGAATGATTCCGAGATGACTGGACTCTAGTGAAAACACCAAAGGTCTCTTTACGTAAAACGTAGTATCCTTAAAATATAGTTCAGCCTCAGCATGTGGACTCTTTCTGAGTCTCGGTTTCTGGATTGGATTCTTTTTCTTGCATAATGGTCTTGGTTTCATCAAATCCAGGTCTATTTAATTGACTTATTTTCAATTCCTTTTCCATATTTACTTTCTAAAAGCCTCATTAAACCACAAAAACATGTTACATTTAAGTCCATCATGAGCTCATACTAAAAGAATGAACACATTTGATGTATGGCTCATTTTTTCATACTGTCTTGGATTCTTTACTGTTGCAAGTTGTTATTTATTAACCTAAAAACATTCTCATACAAGTTCATTCCTTATAGTATGAAATGATTAGTAACCATTTTTGGAGTGAATGACCAGGATGATTGAAAACCTACACAGACTTTGGACATGAGGTCCTGTGATAACATAGGGAGTACAAGAAGGTAGTGGTCAGTGGTTGGGGAACAGGACTTTAGTCCGCAGGGTTCCAGGTTCGAATCCACCAACTGCCAAGGTTATCTGACGACCACATAGCCTGACACTGTCCCCACTGTCCACAGTTCACTGAAGACCTTGGGAAAGAAAGAATCCTTGAGAAATCACCAGTGTTGGGTCTGACGTGTTACTTGTAACGCCGTAACGAAAGTACTTTTCGGTAACTAATAACGTAACGCGTTATTTTTTGGTTTCAGTAACGGTTACTGTTACTTCGGTGAAAAGGGGCTCGTTACTCGTTATCTGTGGTCCAAATGGACAATTTCTCCCGGCCACGGAGAGAGGACTGTGCGGCTGTGGAGCCTTGGTTGACACATGTTAACATTTCAGGCTAAGCCAATCAGAAAGAGACCTGGGTGGATCTTCTCATCTTATAAGGAAATGAACAGTCTCACGCACACACATACACACACGCGACGTGGTACAGCAGCACACACTCACAAGCAAGACGACGACAAGTGGCAAGTTGAGGTTACAATAAAGATGTCTACACATCTATTTTGTTTTGATGTACCACTACATTTAATCATGATAGTTGCTACAGAACACAACACTGTACAAACTTTTTTAATGTGTTTTATTATTATTTAACGTAAAGTAACTAGTTATTAGTTACTTTTATAATTCAGTAACTAGTAACGTTACTTTTTCAGAGCAGTAACTAGTAAAGTAATAAGTTACTTTTTTAAAGTAACTTGCCCAACACTGGAAATCACAACACTAACTCCTCAACTATGTCTGGTTAGTCTCGAAGTAACCGTTCTTGGAGTAAACGACCTGAATGACTTAGAACCTACACAGACAGTTGACATCAATGTTGCGAACCATGACCACACACTGCCCTTCTCACCTTCCACTGCTCTCATCTCATTCACTTCCATAACTTCACTTCATCCTTTATCTCCGAGTATTATCACAACATTCTTTTATGGATTTACTTTGACGATGAAACAGCAAAAGTGCCTTCCGGTTGGTGGAAAGAACTGTTGAATAGACAGGTAATGAGCTGAGACAAACACAACCACAGAGAACGCCGGTATCCTTGATATGGTCATGCACGTGCATCGAGTACACACACACACACACACACACACACACACACACGCAAAGGTGTGTTTAAGGAATAAGAAAGATAGAAAGGGAGAGAAGACATTAGAGAAGAAGATGAATATTATTCTTTCTGGGTTTTGTTTCAGTGCCAGAGTGAATGTTCGCAGAGTTCAATGAGTCTGTGTGTGTGTGCAGTGCATGTGTGTGAGAGGGAGAGTGTGTGTGTGTGAGAGAGAAGGTGATAAAGAGCGTGATAACATAACATCAGGTTATGAGGTTTGAGTGCCTGTGTTTATTTGTTTACGTAGCTGATGCCCTTATGCTACTCACTCACTCACTCACTCACTCAGCTTGTGGTTCATTTAACACATCCAGATATTTACACAGCTGGATATGGGGACATGCTTGTGGTCACGCAGTTTAATGTCGGTCTTATATAGGAGGAAGAAACAAGAATCTTTCTTTCTTTCTTCCTTAATTTCCTAATCCCTTTTATTTCGCTCCTCTCTGGTTCGTACGTGCATCCTCATCCTAAACTTTCCTTCGTATGCATTTTTCCACGGATAATTTTCCACATCTACATTCCTTATATCATTTATTCCATATCACCCTCTTTGCTTTCAACCGTCCCTCCCTCCCTACAAAAAGCTGCATGAAGGGTCTGCTTCTAATCTCCGCCTGCTGGGGTCTCCATTTGTTTTGCTTGTCCAGAGACCTCACAATGCCGTCTCCGATGCCCGGGACCTGCTGAGTGGAGATTTAATTAGATATGGCCAATGGTGTAAGAAGCAGGGGAATTAAAATTGGACATGGGGGGGAGGGCTACAAGGGGGACTGATTGGTCCTTGGCCCTGCATGAGTTCAGGACAACAATACAGTTCAAACTGTGAGGGGCAATGAGAAAGTTGGAAGGAAGGAACAACGAAGAATGAAGAATGGAGATGAATACTTAACTCCATAGTGGTCGTCTCTATAGGAGTGTGTGCAGTTGATGGGCTCCCAGTGTATAGGTCGGTGCTGCTGCACCTTCCCACACTACTGAGTGGGTGAGGAAATAAAATAAAATGTTTAAGACTTGATTTTTAGTTGTAGCGGTTTTAGTTGACATATATTTTACTTTTACTTTACATTGTTTTTTTATTGGCTTAATATACACTGCCTTGCCAAAAAAAAAGTCACCACCTGGATTTAACTAAGCAAATAGGTACGAGTCTCCCCAATTAGTGGTCAGGTCTAGGTTCAGCAACAGTATGTGGTCAAAGAATGAGGTCAGCTGACTACCTGGATATACTGAATGACCAGGTTATTCCATCAATGGATTTTTTCTTCCATAATGGCATGGCCATATTCCAAGATGACAATAACAGGATTCATGGGGCTCTTATTGTGAAAGACTGGTTCAGGGAGCATCAGATGGATTGGCCACCACAGAGTACAGATCTTAACCCCATTGAGAATCTTTGGGATGTGCTGGAGTCTACTGGAGACTCTACCATCATCAATGCAAGATCTTTGTGAAAAATGAATGCAACACTGAATGGAAATAAATCTTGTGACATTACAGAAGCTTATCCAAGCAATGCCACAGAGAATGTGTGTTGTAACCAAAGCTAAAGGCGGTCCAACGAAATATTAGAGTGGATGAGCCTTTTTTTATGGTGGTGACTTATTTTTTTGGCCAGGCAGTGTATGTTTTCATCTCTTGATGGATGACACACAAGATAAATATCACATTAAATTAATTAATCATCATCTTCTTCTTTTTAATGGACATATTCAATCTAGTGGCCTAGTGGTTAAGGAAGCAGACTTGGGTCCGCAAGGTCCCCGGTTCGAATCTACTAGCTGCCAGGTTGCCACTGAGGTGCTCTGAGCATAGCACCGTCCCAACCCACATAACTTCTTGTGGGCTCACCACACACAGGAAGTCTCACAATATGGTGCAATGTGATTTGGGTGGCGCCATCTGCCCCTGCAACCCGGCAAGGAAGAAGCAGAAGAAGATTAAATCTGAAACCTGTCCTTGTTTAGTTGAACAAAATACTGTTTTACTCAAAGGAATTGAAGAAAGATGCACAACCAGCAGATCATTTCACTGCATGTCAGATTTGGAAACGCTAACAAATTACAAATTTGCAACATATCAGGATGAGATTGCCAATCAATTAAGTGTATTTTAATCATTTCATAATTTAAATGCTCTCTCTCTGTACAGTAATGTTCCGCAGCTGGGAAACACTGCCTTTTCACTTAACAAAAAAAAAAAATCTTTTGATGTGCAATCAGTTTCCGTATAAAAATGACCACATCAATCGTTGAGTCCAGTGACCTACGGCTAAAAGCACGGCAACATGTAACTTCAGCTGCTGCCTTTCTTTGTCAGCGTGAGATTCAGCTGGGCTTGATTTAGGAGAACGGACTGTCCCAGATAATTGCTCAGATTAATGCATTTGAAATGGCAGGTGAAAGATGCTTCGATACTGTTGTTGTTGACTCTTCCTGAATCTGATGCCTTTTCCTGTTTCAAACATACAGAATTTCCTGTTTTGGAAAGATGTTTTTTTAGTCGATTAACAGTCTCCTTTCTACGCTCTACGACTCAAGCAGAACGATTGGAGCCACTGTTGGAGCGAAGTGCTCCAAGATCTTGACACTCAGAACTCATTAGTTGACATTATCCACCAGCTTTTGTTGGGTTATTGCAGATTTCTTCACATAGAAATACACCAGGAGTACATGTTAATGCCAAAACCCTGTCTACTTAAGTATTTATATAAAAAAATTAAACATATACCAGAACACATGTGGTACAGTGTTATAAGGGAGTTGATGTTGGACATTTGTTATGTTTTTTTGGTTGTTAGAGTTTCTGATTTCACTTGATCATCTCGTCCAATTCCATGCAGCAGAACACGAAAAATAAAACTGTGCCATAATTATAGAGTATTGTTACAGTAGGATTTTAAGAATGGATTCGAATGTCAATTTAAATTCGACTGCAAACATAATAAGTAGTTTAAGCAAAATGTGGACCAAAAACTGACAAACTTATGTTATTATGATGAGGGGGCATCAACTGAATTAACCTCCGGGGGCAGTGGTGGCCTAGTGGTTAAAGAACCGGACTTGGGTCTGCAGACCTGGGCAAAATGAGGCCCGGGGGCGTTTCAATCTGACCCGCCCAACTTCTCCAAATTATACTTTTAATTTATATTATCATAATGTTCTGTTATTTTTGCCTTTTTTCTGCAAAGCCAGCATTTCCCCTATATATAGTCTCCAAGATGCTAAAAGCACCGGGACTCAAAATTTAGTATCACCTGTGACCCGCAGGTCAAAATAATTGCCCAGGCCTTGTCTGGAGGGTTTAGGGTTTGATTCCACCAACTGCCAGGTTACCACTAACAGTAGGTGAGCATGACATTCTCACTCACTGCTCCCCTGGCGTCTAGTATTGACTTTGGCAAAGGGTTAAATGCAAAGGTCCTTTACACATACATTTGATTTGGATTCTACCATCAGGTAACGCAATAAAACCTCCATGCATGATGGTCCGCCCTCTTTTGTCACTCAAGTTGGGTGAGTTAATACATATATACAACTGACAACCTGATAGTCCCCTCAAGCATTGCAGTCATGGAAAAAATGATTAGACCATTCTGCTGTTTTCTTCAATTCCTTGTTGATCTTAATGCCTTGTTCCACTAAAGGTTTATCACCTGGGGGAAACAATGAACACAAAACCATGCAATGACTAAAAGCACTGTATTTGTCAGTACGATGTTATTGCTAGTGATGTAGGAACGGATGTGATTTTTGTCACTGTCAATAAAACCATGTAAAATGGCCAGAAATCAGCTCTGAAATTAAACTTAATTATGAGCCTTTTTTGTTGTTATTATATTTGTCCATATTAATGTAGATTAAGTGAAAGCAGACTTTTAAATGGACAAGAAATTAAAGAAAGAGTGGTCTAATATTTTTTTTCCATGACTGTATGTGCAGGACAAGTGGTCTAAAGAACAATGTCTTTACCAATCTGCACTTCCAGTATCATGTGCTCCACTGCTCCTGTTCACTCATCCCATACCAGGACTATTTGTTAATGAAATCACACTCCAACTTAGCACCTCAAAAACATCCTGTTCCCCGTGGTCTCAGACTCTGTCCTCCAAAGCCCTGCAGCTCCAACTGCCCGTCTTACAATGTCTTTTTTCCTCCGTCCAGCTGAGGGACTCTCCCCTGGGACTCTAACTGTAGCTCCCCTTCTTCTTTTTTCTCTCTCACACCATTTGCAGTTATCTCCGTTTATCTTCAGAGATGCCTCCATGTTGATCCATTCATCAAGCGGGCTCTCAGGGGCCCTCATCCTCTCTCAGCAGTTTTTCCCCGAACCCCTCCACATACACGCACACACACGCATTGAGATCACTGTTGAGATAACACTACAAAGTGTTATCTTCTCTACACTTTGTAACTTTAGTTGGATCAAACAACTAATGTGAAAACTGTGTGTAGCAATCATTAATACAAAGTGTTACAGGAAAAAAAGTAAATACTTTATGACTTGGAATGTTATTTCAGTTTATACAATTGAATGGCTGACAGGCAATAGTCTGGGGTTTTATTCCTTGGACAGCTACACAAACTGACCCTCAAAGACGTGGCAATTTTTTTGTATACTTATACATATATAAGTATAAGTATATAAGTAATAAGTCAAGTATATATATATATAAGTATATAAGTATAAGTCAAGGTTTGAATTCAACTACTGCCAGGTACCATTGAGATTCACTGAGCAGGACACTGTCCCACGCTAAAAGCCGCCCACTGTTCACTTATGTGATGGATTCAATCATATTTCATTGTGTTCATGACAAGGAGTTTCCTTTCATTCTTCCTTATTTTTTGTCCAAGGAAACTAACAGCGGAAAAATGATATTATGAAGCATGAAGTTCCGACATGGGCAAACTTTTTGACTTGCGGACCATAATTGGTCCCAGTAGTGGACATATGGACAATTCAACAGTGCAGAGATGGAGCGTTCACCAAACTAAGAAAAAACAGCATGTCAATGTCATGTATAAAACCTAAAATGCTTCACTTTTAATACGTCTTTCTGACGTCATCTACTGGGGAATTGCAAGCATTGCAGGGAAAAGGAAAAAGTATAATAATAAAAATACAAGTAAAATATTTAATTGGAGAAGGCTGGAAGACCACATTAAAAAGCTCAACGGGCCGCATGTGGCCCGTGAGCCTTAGTTTGCCAATGCCTGACATAGTTTGTTCCCTCTTGTTCGTTGCTGTTCTGCTGCTGGAATCGTAATTTCCCGAGGGATTAAAAAAGTTCTATCTGTCTGTCTGTCTGTCCGTCCGTCCGTCCGTCCGTCCGTCCGTCCGTCCGTCTGTCCACCAATCATCCATTCAAAACAACGTATCATATCATGGGAGGAGAAAGTGATTTTTGACATGTCTCCACTTTGCCATGGACATCTGTTTGTCTATCTATCAGTCTGTCTGTCTGTCTGTCTGTCTGTCTGTTGGCCCTTCTACTGGTCTATCTATCTATCTATCTATCTATCTATCTATCTATCTATCCATCTATCTGTCCGTCTGTCCAACCAATCATCCATTCAAAACAACGTATCGTATCTTGGGAGGAGAAAGTGATTTTTGACATGTCTCCACTTTGCCATGGACATCTGTTTGTCTATCTATCAGTTTGTCTGTCTGTCTGTTGGCCCTTCTATCTATCTATCTATCCATCCATCCATCCATCCATCCATCCATCCATCCATCCATCTATCTAGTTTCATTGTGGATGAAAACCAGGACTCTCTGCATTTTGCTTCTAAGGAGGGTAAGTTGACTACTACTCTATGGAACCTAACAACATGGTATAGAATATAATAGAATAGAATAGAATAGAATAGAGTAGAATAAACCTTGATGGGTTAACTTTCACAAGAACTCAATTAATTTGAGTTCTTGTGAAAGTTGAAACGCCGCACAGAATGCACTTGTTTTTAGGTGGAAAAAAAGTAGGTACAGTACAGAAAACCTTAAAAGCAGATTCATATACTTCTCTTCATTAGATTAGAACTAGACTACCAGACAAAGTCTACAGTATGTCCTACAGTATTTGTGTATATATGATTGTTCAACCAGTGCACTCTAGACAGGTTAGAACCGAAACCAGCAGACACGGTCCTATGTGGAACCACTTTGACACCCTCTGTCCTACAGCATCTCTGCTTTACTTCGTTTTTATACAGCAATTCAATTTAACAATAATTCAGTGAGAATATAAATATATTTTTTATCCTATTTTCATTTCAACAGCCTATTTCCTTTGCAAAAATTTCAGCCAGCTGATATGTACTGTAGAGTTGGCTTTTCACAAAGAATATGCTATGATTTAATACGACTCATCATCAGTCTCGGAGGAGAGACCAGCGGACGCTTCACACTTTGCAAACACAACACATTAGTATCACTCTGTCCTTGTCCTTTCAGAACCTTTCTCTCTGTTTATCTTTACAGAATCGAGATGAACTGCCTGCTCAAGGACAGTGGCCAAACATCTGTGTGCTGGCACAGAGCAGCGACAGGTCTGCTGCAGATTGGTGTTTGGCATGGAAAAACATCAGGACCACATTTTTACGAACGCATATTTTTTTTTTTTTTCATACAAACAGATGCATGACATGAATGTGTAAATGCAGGGGTTTATGTGCGAACATACAGACGCTGCAGATGAGACCACGTTCAGAGATTCTCGCTGATCAACCGTGGAAGACAGGTTTGTAATGACACCGGGAACAAAGAACTGAGACCAAACGCAAGACACTAGATTCCTGGAGTCAAGAAGTTTAGAATAAGGAAAGGTTATCACCTGCATTTCCCAGGAAACACATGATTTTTGTGTGATTGTTTTTGCAGCGATATTGTTCCGGTTGGCATCTGCTCTGAAGGTTTGAGATGTTTGTGAGCCTCGCCTCATGTTTTTCTTTTCAAACCATGCTTTTATTTTATGAACATTGTATATCTATGACTAAAACAATTTTCCACTGTTCGGGATGACAGGGAACACCTGCTGTTCATGCACTGACTGAACCCCAGTCCAACATGAGGATTTTTCTTTTTCTCATTGTTGCAAAGTCAATGACGCTGAAAGACAGATAGCAATGGTTGTGATTATGTTTGAATTATTTTTCTCTTTTTTGTCCTTTTTTTTTCTTTCTTTTCACCCTTTTTTTCCCCTTTTGGGCCGCAGCATAAGATTCATTTCCAAAATGTAGACGCAGTGACTATTGAGAGCAGACAAATTGAGATTGAGGGCTAGCCGTGGTAGAACTCACAAAGTAGTGCATTATCATGTTCTTGAAGAACCAAAGTTATGCCGATCTGACAGCATTGTTTTGATGTTCTCTTTTTTTTCCCCCTGTAAAAAACAGCAGGTTTGTGTTTAGGCAGATGGACAGGAGTTGGCTGATGCTCCCTGGGGATAAAATCAACTCTGCCGTAGACCGAGGTCCATGTTTATCTTTAAGCTTTATTGGATGTTGATGTTGGCCAAGTGAGGGAACCACTTGTTTAAAAAATAGTTTTAAGGGGGGAAAGTAAGAAGGAGAGGGGCAGAACGGGAGAGGGGAAGGGGAAGGGGCACTACTTTATGTTCTAGACTTATATCAGGAAGAAGAAGAAGAAAGATTAATGCAAGCACCAAAATCAGTCCTAATATTTTAACAGTGTTTATAATAACCTTAGGATTAACATTAACAACATCTTGAATGATATGCGATATATAATGTATAAGATGATTGAAAAACAGCATTTTTGACAACAAAACAAAAACACATTATGTAGTAAATCGGTCAAGGTGAAAATAAATCTTTTTACCTGGTTTTACCTATTAACTTAAAAAAAAATTCTTGTGTAGATCTTACACCCTCTACAACTAAAAACTAATTTTGGAACAGTATTTCCAATTGAAGTATAATCACATACATATATACTAGGGGTGTGACGATTCACTTATATAACGATCCGATTCACAGGCTATGATACGATTCAGGAGCAATTCATAAAAAAATATTAAACGGTCGCTCCAGTTCGATCCGATTCGGTTCAGTTCGATCCAAACAGATCCAAAGCAAATAATTTACACACCCCTAATATATATATATATATATGGTGTATATTAGGGGTGTGACAATTCACTCACATAACGATTTAGGAACGATTCATAAAAAATATTAAACAGTCGCTCCAGTTCGATCCGATTCGGTTCAGTTCGATCCAAACAGATCCAAAGCAAATAATTTACACACCCCTAATATATATATATATATATGGTGTATATTAGGGGTGTGACAATTCACTCACATAACAATCCGATTCAGGAACGATTCTTAAAAAATATTAAATGGTCGCTCCAGTTCGATCCGATTCAATTCAGTTCGATCCAAACAGATCCAAAGCAAATAATTTGCACACCCCTAATATATATAGTGTATATTAGGGGTGTGACAATTCACTCACATAACGATCCGATTCATATCTCGATTCACAGGCTACGATCCGATTCAGGAAGGATTCATAAAAAATTATTAAACGATCGATCCACTTTGATCCAATTCGGTTCAGTT
>JAFBJS010002909.1:889-52288 GCA_016785265.1 Paraplagusia blochii
TCAGCAAAAGTGGTAAGGCTATAGCCTTACCACCTTAAATTTTGGTGAATAAAAAAATTGCCCAAAATGCATATAATTGCAAGTTTGTTCCTCTAGATATGCTGTGAATTAAAAATTTTCCGCTAAAAACTCCAAAAAATGGTCATTTCTGACCATGTCAATGTATCAGCAAAAGTTGTAAGGCTATAGCCTTATCATCTTGAAATATTGGTGAAAAAAAAAAAATTGCCCAAAATGCATTGAATTGCAAGTTTGTTCCTCTAGATATGCTGTGAATTAAACATTTTCTGCTAAAAACTCCAAAAATGGTAATTTTTGACCATGTCAATATATCAGCAAAAGTGGTAAGGCTATAGCCTTATCATCTTGAAAAATTGTTTAAAAATATACAATGGGTTAAAATGCTTTTAATTGCAAGTTTATTGCCCCAAAAATGACACCAACTCAAAATTTTGTGCAAAAAACTCTTAATTTTGTCATTTCTGACCATGTCAAAATGTCAGCAAAAGTGGTAAGTCTATAGCCTTACTATCTTGTAATATTTGTCAAAAAAAAAATTTGGCCAAAAATGCATTGAATTGCAAGTTTATACCTCTAGATATGCTGTGAAGTTAACATTTTCTGTTAAAAACTCCAAAAATGGTCATTTCTGACATTGTCAACATATCAGCAAAAGTGGTAAGGCTATAGCGTTATCATATTGAAAAACTCTTAAAAAAAATTCAAATGGCAGAAAAGGCCTTAATTTGCAAGTTTATTGTCCCAAAAATGCTACCAACTCAAAATTTTCTGCAGAAAACTCTAAAATGTGTCATTTCTGACCATGTCAACATATTAGCAAAAGTGGTAAGGCTATAGCCTTACCATCTTGAAATATTGGTGAAAAAAAAAAATTTGGCCCAAAATGCATTGAATTGCAAGTTTGTTCCTCTAGATATGCTGTGAACTTGAAATTTTCTGCTAAAAACTCCAAAAATGGTAATTTTTGACCATGTCAATATATCAGCTAAAGTGTTAAGGCTATAGCCTTACCATCTTGAAATTTTTTTAAAAATTATAAAATGGCCAAAATTTCTTTTAATTGCAAGTTTATTGCCCCAAAAATGATACCAACTCAAAAATTTGTGCTAAAAACTCCAAAAATTGTCATTTCTGACCTTGTCAATGTATCAGCAAAAGTTGCAAGGCTATAGCCTTACCATCTTGAAATATTGGTGAAAAAAAAAATTTGGCCCAAAATGCATTGAATTGCAAGTTTATACCTCTAGATATGCTGTGAATTAAAAATTTTCTGCTAAAGACTCCAAAAATGGTCATTTCTGTCCATGTCAATGTATCAGCAAAAGTGGTAGGGCTATAGCCTTATCATCTTGAAGTATTGGTGAAAAATTTTAAATTGCCCAAAATGCTTTTAATTGCAAGTTTATTGCCCCAAAAATGCTACCAACTCAAAATTTTGTGCAAAAATTTCTAAAATTTGTCATTTCTGACCATGTCAAAATATCAGCAAAAGTGGTAAGGCTATAGCCTTACCATCTTAAATATTGGTGAAACAAAAAAAATTGTCCAAAATGCATTGAATTGCAAGTTTGTTCCTCTAGATATGCTTTGAATTAAAAATGTTTTGTTAAATTCTCCAAAAATGGTAATTTCTGACCATGTCAATATATCAGCAAAAGTGGTAAGGCTATAGCCTTACCATCTTGAATTATTGGTGAAAAAAATTGGCCCAATATGCATTGAATTACAAGTTTATACCTCTAGATATGCTGTGAAGTTAAAATTTTCTGCTAAAAACTCCAAAAATGGTCATTTCTGACCATATCAACATATTAGCAAAAGTGATAAGGCTATAGCCTTGTCATCTTGAAAAATTGTTGAAAAATAAAAAATGGCCTAAAATGCTTTTAATTGCAAGTTTATTGCCCCAAAAATGATACCAACTCAAAATTTTGTGCAAAAAACTCTAAATTTTGTCATTTCTAACCATGTCAAAATGTCAGCACAAGTGGTAAGGCTATAGCCTTACCATCTTGAAATATTGGTGAAAAAAAAAATTTGGCCCAAAATGCATTGAATTGCAAGTTTATACCTCTAGATATGCTTTGAATTAAAAATTTTCTGCTAAAAACTCCAAAAATGGTCATTTCGGACCATGTCAATGTATCAGCAAAAGTGGTAAGGCTATAGCCTTACCATCTTGAATTATTGGTGAAAAAAATTGGCCCAATATGCATTGAATTACAAGTTTATACCTCTAGATATGCTGTGAAGTTAAAATTTTCTGCTAAAAACTCCAAAAATGGTCATTTCTGACCATATCAACATATTAGCAAAAGTGATAAGGCTATAGCCTGGTAATTAAATCATGGCTACCACTTGCTGGGGGAGCCAGAGAAAAGCACACTGGGCCCATAATAAATGAATCAATGCCACTGTATCTTCTTTTGCCTGAAAAAAAAAAGGGGGGCGGAGGGAGGGCACAACAGAAAGAAAAGAATGCCTTAATGAAAGTGCTGTGGTGGCCAGGGCATTAGAGGGAGTAACAAGTTAGTGCAACTCTTTTTGTTGGAGTCGCTGTGTTTTTACGTATAACGTAAAATTTTTACTTTTTTTTTACATACAAATTTTTACAACAAAAAATGTAGCTAAAAAATAAACAAACAACAGTGAAGAAAGTCTTTGCTGAAATGACTTACAGTAAACACAGATAAATAAAAAGTTAAAAGTAGGTTGGTAGCAGTGGTGGCCTAGTGGTTAAGGAAGGGGATTGGCCAAGCAAAGTTCCAGGTTCTAATCCACTAGCTGCCAGGTTACCACTGTGGTGCTCTGAGCATAACACCATCCTGACCTACATTGTGCAGTGTGATTTGGGTGGCATTTGTGGAGAAGGCTGCTTGATAATGATAAATGAATAGGGTAGGTGATAACTGGAAAATAGCACTGTTAGCAACATAAAATCAAAGTAAATAAATTATTAATAGAATTAAGTTAAGAAATTGCCAAAATAAAAAAAAGAAAATTAGCTGAAACTAGCTAAAAAAATGACACAAGAGAAATGCATTAAGTAGCACAATACATACTAATAAAAACTACAAAGCATCTGACACAACTGTGTCGGTTAATTATTTTAAATGTATTCATTGCAAAAGTTTCTAGTAAAGGAGATTCTCTAACTGCACATAACTCAACAAACTGCAAGTTGTACCTGCATCAAATGATCTCAGGCGGCTGAGCTGCAGCCAAGGTGTCGGTCATTGGACCACCATACCAAGGTCAAAAATGAAGCAGGTGTGTGAAGGATTTTTTTCCCTCCTTTTTGTAATTTTTTTTTTTTTTTTTTGGTGCCAGGATGAATTCCTTCTGTGTACAATGCGGGCCTTATTAAGTAGAATACCTGTGTCAGGGTGCCTCAGCTCTTTGGGCTCCTCTACAACAATGAGATCCTTTCTCACTCCACTCCTCCCTCCTTCATTCCGCTTCCCGCTGGGAGCCTGCGGCCATGCTTTTTTGTCGACACGTTGAATGAGAAATCTCAGCGCTGCTGTGACTCATTACTGTGAACGACGGTCAATGTCATTTGCTAACATGCAAATCCCAAACCGATGTGACAAATGAATAAACCAGGTTGTGAAATAAAATTATATGAGTAAGTGAATATTTTTTTTTTTTTTTCCACTCAGACTCTCTTACTCATTTAAGGTATGTTACTGGGAACTAATTCAGTGGACACTTCCTGGCACTGATTCACCGCAGGGATAGATACGTGCAGTATCAACAGTGACACATGCAGGACACTTGAAAATGAGCCTGATACATCAGTGAGATATTTCAGCAGGTTGACAGGCGGGATTATGCCACTGCTGCAAGTTCACTCACGTTTCCTCTGTTTGCGCCCTTTGTTGTTTCTGTGTAAACTCAGCCTGTTTTCACAGACGGAAAGTCGTTTCCTCAGGCTACAGGCTTCACAGCTGATACCAACACTGGCTTTTGCTCCAGAGCTGCACTGTTACCACAAAACCTTTTCTCCTTCCTAACATTTAAGTTGCATTTTTAAAGTCTATTTAATTAGTAGGGCCAGGTTAAAAAAAATTGATTAATCGTTTTTTTTGTTAATAGGACGATATCGATTCATAAATCCAAAAATCGATCTTTTTTTTCCTTCTTTTCCCAAAAACTTTACGTGAACTCATGCACCACAGGTGATTACGTGGTTACGTGCGAGTTAACACACTCGCACGTAAAACAAATGTAAAAACAACATGGCACTAAAATCAAAAATCTTAAACTAGAGTCTGCCTTGTAATTTTGGTTCAAGCCGTGTTAAATAAAAAATGCATGATGGATTAATATGACTGCCTTGAGTAAATTTGTGATGGAAATAAATGTAAAAAGAATACATTTTTTTATTAACAAATGGATTAAGTTTCAATTTTAGCTTTGGTTCTTCTGAGAATAACGTCGGTACCGAACTATAATTGATATGACAAAGACTAAATCGAAAACTGAAGTGAATCGTCAATTGAATCGAATCGAACCCTTGTGAATCGAATCGAATCGATTTAGAAAATTTGAATCAATACCCAGCCCTATTAATTAGTACCAGAACGTATACCTTTCATATACCTTCATCTTCATCTGCTTGTCTGTTGCCGGGTCGCAGGGGCAGCTGGCACCACCCAAATCACATTGCACCATACTGTGAGCCTTCCTGTGGGTGGTGAGCCCACAAGAAGTTATGTGGGCTGTGGGCTCAGAGCACCTCAGTGGGAACCTGGTAGCTGGTGGATCCGAACCTGGAACCTTGTGGACCCAAGTCCGCTTCCTTAACCACTAGGCCACTACTGCCGAGAAAGTGTACCTTTCTATAATGCAAAATGTTTAACACTAACATTTAAAGCAATGTTTTGCAAAATTTCCCAGACAATAGTATTAATAGATGTGTTGCCACAAAAGCAGAATCTGAGCTTTAAAGCAAGTCTGCTTCTTTAAGCACTAACTCATTAACTCAGACTTTACAGTCTGAGAAAACGGCAGGGTCGGGCACCGTGGCCACAAAAGCCATTCATTCAAAATCCCAAATTCACTTACACATCAGTCTGGGAAAGCTATTGTTCCTTGGAATCTGCTGTATGAATGAGACTTCACACCACAGATGTTTTATACCAAGTTGTCGTTGAGCTGTTGAGTTTGCAAAGTAATGCGTAGGAAGGTGGAATGGAGCCACCAGGGGGCGTCTACACAGGAGGTCTGTGTGAATGAAATCACATCAGACTGCCTTGCTTTGATTTATCACGTCGGCGTTCTCTTTTCTGAGCAGATTATGGCCCCATCAGATTCAGTTTTCTTCTGTCGTTTTCCTAATTTATGATGCCAATTACAAGAAAACGGATAATAAATCATACAGGTATCGTAACAGATGTGTGTGTGTGTGTGTGTGTGTGTGTTCATCTGTTTGTATAAGTGTTTAAATCTGTCAGAGAAATATGCCTGTCTGCCGTTCAAACTTGATACTGTTTAGGTTGGCGACGTGAATTATGGTCCCACTTCATGCTCACTCGGTGGTGATGATTTCCCAAGATTTGTAGGATCGCAGCAAACCATTACCAGCTTCGAATCACAAGCTGGTACACACACAGACGCTAGCACACAATGAGGGAAAGTGGCAGCTAAAGACAGGAAGGTATGGGGAGAGAAAGAGTCTCAGGATCACAGGAGTCTGGCAAGTTCTCACTGCCACGGATCAGAGGTCATAGCCTTGAAGTGGTAAAGAGGGAGGAGAAGATTGGGGGCTGGGGTCAGGTACTTTCAGAGGCTGATAATCTGTGGGAACCATGCAGAGAGTGACAGATCTAGACACGAACTATTGTGTCCTTTGGCTTGTTTGTATTTTTACCTTGGTTGTACCTTTGGCGAACCTTTTAGCATTTTGTTGACAAAAAAAAAAAAAGCTTGCGATTGTGTCAGGTTTTCGTCATGTTTAGACAGTTTTTATGATCCAGGACTGAGTCATGCCTGGTCGCAGCTGTCAAACTTTCCAGGTAATGGCAGGTAAATGAAAAAGGTCACTTCTGGTTTACTGTCACTTGTTAAATTTTGTGTCTTGCAGAGTTCTACCTTCTGACTTGCTAAATCTATCAATTGGTGCAGGTTTGGGTAAACCAAATCACCTGGCAAGAAGTCACCAAAGTGGATGAAATAGTTTCCTGTTCATGGAAGAACCCTGCATGCTACAGGATTATCCCTGGTCTTTTCCTTTATACCCTATCATTTGGCTTCATTTACGGAAGAGAAGAAGTACAGTAGCTCTTTGTCAGTGCATGTCGGTATAATGTAGGTCAGAGGTACCCAGTAGGTAGGTCGGGATACAATATCTAGTTTATATAGGCAGATATATTTAGAGTTTTCAGTCTTGGTAGAGTGTACTTTGCATTTAATTCTTGTATGTGTATCGGAACTCACAGTTAATCGAATCATCAGGGATGTATCTACCCTTAAAAGATGAATGGAAATATCCATGTTCTACAGTCAAATCTCCCTACATCACCCTGACATGTGGCGTCTGAGTAAAAATATTATCTTTTGCAGGCACAGAGGCATTAGTTTTTTTTGTAGTGTCATTCTTTGGTGTAGCATTTGTTTACCATGAAAGTATTCTTTGCCCCATTGCAAATATACGTGACAAAAAAGCAAATATACTTCATTAATTAAATAAAGAAAATTGTCTTAAAATGTTTAACTCTGTGGCTAGCACGCCCTCTGCTGGAGAACATTATCTACTAGTTTAGTCCCTAAAATGGAAGAGCCACGTCTTATATCAGGCATGGTCAAAGTTTTTTCGTCACGCGGGCCACAATTGGTCCTAAAATTGGACACAGGGGCCGAGTCCAGAGCAGAGACATGGATTGTCTTTTTGAACTAAGATAAATGGCATGTATAGTCATGTATAAAACCTAAAATCTTACATTTTTAATACCTTTTATGGCATCATCTACTGGGGAAAACACAGTATAGCAGTGAAAAGGCAGAAATACAATGATAATATGAATAAATTATTTATTTTGGACAAGGTTGGCGGCCCGCATTAAAAATCTCAACAACTGTATCCGGCCCCTAGGCCTTAGTTTGTCCATGACTGTCTTAAATTGAAATGTCACCGCTAATGTTATCATTTTGTGATTAAACTAAGGTTCGAGTAAGTCCTGCAGACAGTGTGCTGTCGGCAGACATCAACCTCACGTTTAATTGAATTAGAATGAATCTTGCAGCCACATAGATTAATGAGGCTGTCAATATAGAAGGGCTAAATGCATTGACCTTGTTTTTTTGCCGAGCTGTTCACGTCAAAGACTTAACTTTTAACTAATTTATATATCAGGGCGGCTTTTGAAAACTTAATTGCCCCGTTGGATTGCATCCCGATACATTACTCTTCCTACTCCGCTCAGAGTGAAAGAAATGAATCATATTGTTCGCATTCAGGCTGTGACTGTGAGTTGGTTATGTCTGCTAAGCAGCCATTATTCGCTTTATTGTATTGAGAAGATCAGGATGCAGTTCATCATGTATTGTCTGAAGAGGGTACAGCCTGGGTGTCCTGCTCTCTAATGTGTCTCTGTTTCTGCCATTATCTTTTAAGCTTTTTAAGTTTCACAAAACTCTTATCGTTGGTTGGACTGATTTTTTTTTTCCAAAACGTTTTACTTTAAACTGACTGGACCAGAGGTGGGCAAACTTTTGACATGTGGTCCCAGAATTGGACACAGGGCCGAGTCAAGATCACAAAGACGTAGCGTTTGTAAAACTAGTATAAATGACAGTTAAAAACACATGTACAAAACCTAAAATGCTAAAGTTCTCAGAGCTTTTATGACATCTCTTGGGGAAAAGCGTGAATTACTTGGGAAATGCAGAAGTATATTGGTCATACAAATAAATTATTATTTAAGTTCGGCTGGGCCTCATTGAAAAGCTTGACGGGCCGTATCTGGTCCCCGGGCCTTATTTTGCCCATGCCTGGACTGTACTTACCAGGGCTGGCTTGGTGTAGCCTCCTCTTTGTGTACACTGTGAGGATAGTGAAGAGGAGCAGATACTATATTTAGCTAACCAGTTGTATTCATATCAATGTTCATAAATAATTATTGGATCATTTACAGTTCTTCAGTTACCATGTTTGTACATGCACGGACTCTCTGCAGGCAAACCTAACCCCCAAGAACCTCCCTTTCGCTTTTATCTTTGTATGTCATCAATAAATCCTAGTGAAAATCCATCCTGTCTCCAAACACACAGATCCGTCACACTCCTTACATACAAAAACGTTTGTAAATATTTCCACCCCTCCCTCCCTTCTTCAGCCTGATTGTGATGCTCGCTATGTGAGAAGTCTGACCTACTATGATGTTAAGCAGAGCTGATCGTATTCACGCAACGCCGTAATAACCAGATAGCGAGCACGCCCACTCCGCCTCCTCTGAGTCTGCATTAGTCCATCCATCGAACCCAGCCTCCGCTCAGCTCGTATGTCTTTGGAGTCCTGACACCTACAGGTCAATATGCTCCTGGCATTTCAATCACGGCTGACTAGTGTGAGAACTTCTACATCAGGTGCAAAGGAGGGTTTTGGCTCAGACTCAGATGTCAGTGAAGAGTGTCTCTCATTAAGGTTTTGGACCAGCACAGTACAGTATGTGACCTTGTTTTGCATGAAGCACAGTTTAAGTAAATCTTCAAAGTTGCTGATCAAAGTCAGATTCTTCATCCTCACCCAGGCCTGTGCCCTGTCAGAGCCAGAGACAAATCAAGTCCAGCAAATAAAACCGTATCGGGGCAGAAATGAGGAAGGGCAGCCTGTACCTCATCAGCAAGTGGCCTTGGGCGGTGACAGCTGGAAGTCCAAGTCTCTGCTCGTTTGTTCGAGTCTGGACTAAGGCGGTCTGAAAGTGTTTCTCCGCCAGAAGGAAACGCACTTATGTTGACATTTAATATTAGAAGAAACTCTTTAACTTTTTTTTTTAAGATGATCTCTCTTTCTTTCTGTATGTCGGAGCTAAAAAGGGAATAACCTTCAGGGCCTTTGGAGAGGATTATTGTTGAACTTTTGACTCTTTTAAAAGTTCAAATCAACAGTCCAATCTTCAAGTCAAGATCTAAACGCCTCTGAGTGATGGCTCAAAAGTATGCTCCATCCTTACAGCGTTTTGTGCAATTTCTCCTCTCTTTCAAAGGAAAATTGATTTTTACTTTCCTCAATGTTTCCTGTGACACTGTGGTTACCTCCCATTTGTTTGGTTTCACTCTGTTCCAACAGCAGCATCAAACTCTTACTCTCACTCACTCTTTGCACAGGTGTCAGGGGGTGAATTGAAGTCATGACGCCTCTGGGAAGCAGCGCGCAGTATTTACTGCCCTGACCCAATAAGTAAAGGGTCAGCGAGAGGGCTACACGGTGGGATTGGAAGGGGGATGGTCATGGATAGAGTTTGGGAAGAAGAGTTGACTGAAGTGACGGTGGGGGTCAGCTGTCTAGTGCTTCAACCATGGGGGATGAAGACCAAACAGCTGGAACACATGGCCACCTGTCAGCAGCCCAGGGATCTGAGTCTGTTTTTCCTCACCCCCTCTTCCCAGGTTTATTTATCTCTCAGGCCGGAGGAAACCAACTGGCCTTGAACCATAAAAGAGATCATTGGAAAGAAGAAAAAAAGATGGTAAAGCATCTGGGATAAGAATGGACGCCCAGACTTTTACCACCCAAACTGAATGTATCGACAAAATAATAGAAACAGTAACTGAACCTGAGCTGAAATCTGTCAACAGGTGGAGGCCAGAGTAAATGTAAAAATCTATTTAATTCAGAATATGCTGAAAACATGTCAATATCCTAAACAGAAGAAGGTTTTTTTTATGTCATGTCAGCTTATCCTTCTGCCCTCACTCAGTTGTTCCTTTTCCTGCACCAGTCGTCTTAGTTCCCAGTCCAAGCTAAGCTGCTACATCTTATGTCTCCATGAAAAAAAAAAAAAAAAAATCTAATGAAATTGTTGCATTAGATCCTGCATGCCCATTGCATTAAGTGCAATCAATAAATCCTTTTTGTATGCTTGCAGCCCGCCCCCCTCCCTCGCATCTCAATATGTCTGAGTGCTCTCAGTGTAATGAAGATTGCTCGGGAACCTGATTACCCCCGCTGCCATTGAAGTTAAGGGGTTGTTCTTGGCAATTTCCCCTGCGCTGTATGACCCGTTACTTAACTTTTTGTGAAATACGGGGCCCTGCCGTTAAAATGGTGACGCTGTATAATTTCAGCCTCTGTGTGCTGAGTCAAACGGCATCCTGACTGCAGGACAGATGAAGGCCTGCCAGGGGAGAACTGCTCCATCTTAACATGAGGCTGATGCACTTACTTTAAGGTACATCGTGGATTGTTGTTAGAGAAATAAAACGTGTGACTGAGCCTCAATGTCCCAAAGGTTGGTAGCATTTGAACTGTACCCAAACCACACTGCTCCGTATTGTAACCCTAACCCTCTAGGTCAGGGGTGGGCAAACTAAGGCCCGGGGGCCACATGCGGCCCGTTGCCATGCCATCCCTGTCCAAATTAAATAATTTATTTATATTATAATTAAACTTCCGACTTTTCCCACAATGCCTGCATTTTCCCAGTAGATGACATAATAGGCTATTGGAAATTTAGTATTTTGGGTTTGATACATGACTTTTACTTGCCATATTTCTTAGCTTACATGAACGCTCCATCTCTCTGCTCTTGACTCGGCCCTGTGTCCAATTTTAGGAGAAATTGTGGCCCACAGGTCAAAAAGTTTGCCCACCCCTGCTCTAGGTGTTTGTGAAGATTCTCATTTATCCAAGTCATGATGTCCAAAGAGGGTTTAGTTGCCAGCAACTGGAGTTGAAAGACGTTTCATTGAGGAACTGAGGAACTTCATCAGTTTCTGGTCGATGTCAGAGGGAACTCTAGTAGTTCTCCTCCTCTAGACCAGGGATTCTGAACCATTGGGCCGCAAGCGCCCCCTAGAGGGACGTGAAAATTTTAAACTGCTATTATTAAGGGCCCCAGGTCACTCGACACTGAAAAAAATGGGGCCTCGGTGACAAAAAGGTTAAGAATCTCTGCTCTAGACCAGTCCCTTCACCACTGGACAAAGGTGTGAAGAGTTGTTTTGGTCTCCTCACCTTCCTATGGGTGGTGAAATTTTTGTGGGTCTGGACGATGCCATGCTCAGAGCACCTTAGTGGCAACCTGGCAGCTGGTGGATTTGAACCTGAGGCCTTGCAAAACAAAGTCCCCGTCTGTTACTCCCCACTAACAGTTAGAACTGAAGGAGCCTCTTGGATGAGAGGAGAAACATTTTCCAAAATTCCCAGTTCCCTAACTGAACTCTTTAACCTTGACCATGATGACTGAGAACCTTCATGGACAATGTCGGCTTCCTTAACCACTAGGCCACCACTGCCGCCTTGTTAGATTTCCAACTTGTAAAACTTTTGTCCCTCTTTGTGCTGTGCTCACCAGGTCCTTCACTGAACGTCTGACGCTCAGATTTTTCTGGGCTCCGAATTTACTGTTGCAATTTTGGGATCACATTACGCCAGAATACAGACAAGCTACATCATATTTGAGGTTGGGTTGACTTTTGATTGCAAAGACGGTCAGTCACTTCTACAGTCTGCTGCGTGGAACTTAATAAACCATAGAAATTGTACAAATACAGTCTGACAGAAGAAAAACTTTGATACTGTTGTAAAACCAAATGGAAAACTAATCTGGTCATCAAGCTGGTCATCTTCTGCTGCTGACTGTCTGCATTTCAGAAGAAGCCTGAGAACCTTCCTGGGTTGACGCAGGGTCTCAGTGACCCAGACTACATGATGTGCATTGGTATGACTCCTAACTTGCTCAGAAGGGAGTACGGTACAGAACATCCTTGTTTTGTCTAGAGCTCTTCTCCCACTGCCGGCTATCTTTACATCAAGGCACCAAACTGTCTGATAAACGAAGAGCTTCTCAAACAATCTTTGTTTTCCTTCTTTTCTCTCTTGCTTTAGTCATCCTCATCCTCTTTTTCCATAGAGGATGAGGTTTATGATGTTTCGCTCATTTCATGTTGTCCAAGGAATGTAAAAAAAGAAAGAAAATACTGTCTGGTTTAGAAGCAATATGGCATTTTCTTTTAATTTTCCTCACCCTTACTCACGAATAAAAAAGTTCATGTCCTCAGCCTCAGGTTTTAGGTCAGTTTAATTTCCCCCATTTTTTAAAACCTGGATCTTCCTCATTCCTGTGAGCGACCTTTACCAGTAATTTACCTTAAGCCTCAGCAAATCTTTGACAGTTTTTTGAAATCCGATCCTCTGAGGGTAACGTCATGTCAATCAGACAATATGAAGTTTTATGTACGTTTCCATTTCATTGGATACAATTGAATAGTTCTGCATTAAAAAAAGACTCAAATACTGTATTAAGTTTAACTTCCAGGTTATTTGACCAGCTATACAATTCCCCAAGTCCATCTCTGAATGATCCATCACCCTGATATTTGATTACAGTAATCACATGACGATTACATCATTTATAAGTACTGGTTTCTTATGTGACAAATCATGTTCCTTGTAAATTTTAAAATTCAACTCAAAATTATTGTTTTTTTTATACATAATTCAACTTACATGTGCCCGTATACACTCTAGGAACAGGAACACACACACAATACACAGACTTCAGTCACCTGTAGACAAGGGGCCGTCACTTTTAATGAGGAGTTCAGATATCCGTCCAAGCTTGGGTTTAAAAAGTTCAAATTGTTGGATTACGACTCAGATGTTTGAAGTCGCAGTGATCCAGCTCAACCTTAAATCCTCTCTTTGTGCTCCGGTTAAACTGGTTATTAGTGCTTAGTGTTACATGAAAAAAATTCTAAATCCTGTCACATTTGTGATTTCTACACAATCCCGAGTCGCTTGCATATTTAAAAGCCTTTGTGTCACTTGTGTCACAGAAAATATGGCAGGGATTATTGCGATTACACTGACATTTAATTTCCAAAAGCACTTGGAATTGAGAGGAGATTTTTATTTTATTGTTTTACAATGAAACATCTTTACAAAGACACATTAAACATCTCTACATCTGCGGCTCAGTTTTTGGTCCAACACTGGTGGTCAGGGACCTCCGAAATATGTCTGCAAATATTTGTAAAGTCTCACGTGTCCAGTTAATGTTGTCCAAACCTGTTTTTTTCTGAAAGACTGTAAAGATCAGTTGGGATCATTTTCGTGCACAAAACCAGACAGTTCAGACACAGAGGGATATTTTTTTTCTTGTCCCAGAGCAGAGAGACGCCAAGTAGGGAAAATAGTGCTAACAAATAAAACTCAAAAAATTTGTGCAGTGCAGAAAAAAATATTAGCATAATAATGGTTGTTTTTGCTTGGTGATGTTGTAATGATGACCAGAATCAGGATGTCGTTTTCGTCTTCTGAATCCCTGTAGCTGGGATCAGGCGTTTGAAACAGGTGTATCACATAGTTTGGCCTTTGCCTTTTACATACGTCACCAGTGAGATCCACGGTGGGGATCTAGATGGGTTCCCACAGGAGAACTATTGACTCGTCTACGCACTTTCCTGTCAGGTGTGAGCAGTTGCTGTTCTGTTTTCTCTACGACGATCCGTGTTGATACCAGTCTGAACACGACCTCAGCGATTGTAAAGAATGACCCGGTGTACCGTGTAAATGAGCTCCTCGTCAAGTCAGAATCAAACACTTTGGACGGATGTACTCCATGATTATTTCCCTGTACATCAAGGTTTTTAACCCCCTGAGGACAAGACTTTTTAATGTGTCTAGACTGGGTTCTTTACTGCAGGGACTGTATCTACATAATCATTGTACTGATGTAAAACTTGGCAAACAGTGTGTCATGAGTTTTTTTTTTCTTCTCTTTTTCTCTTCCATGTGCTGTTGCTCCTCTTTTGTCCCGCCAACGCCCCACCAGGTAAGACCACTCCCTTCGCATTAATCTGTCATAATAGCCATGGTCTTTTAACCAAACCACATGTAAACACCAACCACCCCCCATGCTCCTCAAAAGACCACCTGAGCTTTAGAAGATGTTATTGTCACGGTTTTCAATTTGACGCTGTGTGAACCGGGTCTGCTCTACAGCCGCTCCCCCCAATGGACGCTTTTACGATTCTTGTTTTTGAAGTTAGCTTACTCTTCAGCCAACCTTTGAGCAAGGTTTGGCTACGAAAGTGTACAGAGTGTCCCTCCTGTCTCTGACTCTTTTTTCTGGTCAAATAGTATTAAATATTGTTTTGGTTTTGGGAGACAAATCAAGAGGAAAATATTTCATTAGAATGATAGAACTGACTGATCTTGTTCCATTTTCTGATTGTTTGTCCGTGTAGGCTAGGTGTTTTCTCTAAAGCCCAAGTCAGAACTCATTGTGTTAAACTGTGTGACACTTTAACCGATTGTTTAGAGCTTTCACTAAGAGATGTCGTTGAAAATCAGGTCATCTTTGACTGGAGACATCAATGTCAGCAGCTCAGTTGATGCCAAAAAGCGATGCAGTTGGTTTATTGTCAAATATAGGACAATATTTTTTCTACATGTTGGAGTATTTAGTAGTGGAGCTTTGGTCCAGAGGCAGTGTCTTTGTCATTTATTGAAATTAAAGGTTTGCCTTCTGGGCAAGATCCCAAATCCTGGTTAGGGTGGTTGGTTCCCTTCCAGTGGCCTCACCACCTGCAGGAAGGTTCACGTACCTTGAGTGGTGGTCCTACAGACTGCTGCTAAAGATGGGGAGACGAAGTATTCGGTTTTAGAATTGAATAGCACTTTACTGTTCCCTGTAGGGAACTTTCAATGCGATACAATCAAACTCCAGATATAATTGAGAAAATGTCCTAATAAATTAAAAATGGAATTCAGTTATTGGGCATTTAAACAGCATTTGGACACTTATATAAAATTCTATAAAAGAGCACAGGTGCAACTGCTGTCACAACATTAACTCAAAAAGGTTTGGACGGTAAAATTCAGCTTTCATTATCGTATAATGTCAAACAGCTGAGTCGTACGTACATCTTAACAGGATTTTAATAGCGTCTGTGTTCAGAGGCTCAGAGCAGATTTTCTGTTATTAAATTCCAGATAGACTTATGGGAGTTGACCTGCTTTCTTCAGAGCAAACGCACCTGAAATCACAAAAAAAATTGGAAAGAAATTGGTGTTAAACCCTGGACTGTTGTCACAACCCGATAGCTTTGATGTGTTCCATTCACGGCTGTTAGGCCCCTTCATTGTCTCAAAGGCTCCTTGATTGATGTGGAGTTTTTATGAAAAGCTGCAGTTTGTCAAAGGCAGGAGCTGCCCTGTTTGCCGCAGCATGCCGAGCTCTTCTCCCCGTTTGGTGTGGGATTTCTTTGGGCCTTTCAGTCAAAGTGCTCATTACAATGGCCACATCATACCGCTCCGAGTGAGACAAAACACCTGTCACGCCTGGTCACGCCTCATCATGCTGCCTGTTGAAGTAGGAGGTCCTGTTGTCAGTCAGTACGCCGCCCGCATCCCATCGCTCATACCTCGTTTTAGAGGAAGAAGCTTTTCCATAATCCTTTTCAGGCATCAGAGCCACTTTCTTGACATAAACTTTTTTTTTTTAATTTAATTCCTTTGTACAAAGACTGATGCATTATAGTGTCACACTTTTAAAGCCACAGCGAAATCTTCAGGTGGACACTTGTGATGACCATGTCAGTCCTGGCGGGGGCCTCTTAGGACAATAAGACCCTTGGTGTGTATGTGTCGTGTGTGTGTGTGCGTATGTGTGTCAGGAGGCAGGAATGCAGATTTCATATCCTCCAAGATAATAAGATTAAGGACGAATCATCTGAGGGAGGAATTCCACCTATTCCTTTTTCTTGCCGCAGTCTTCTGCTGCTGATCCAGGAGAGATCTGAGCTGGATGTTTTCTCTCCGGGTTTGGTCTGAAGGGTCTCTTCCCGGGACACTGGGATCTTATCATTAAAGTTGGACGATACAATATGAAAAGTCATTTTACTGGAATAACGTATTCCACTAACACTAACTTGGATGCATTTGTGGAGTTCATTACAAGGAAGTCTGTTATGAACAGTGTTGGGCAAGTTACTCATTACCTTACTAGTTACTGCTCTAAAAAAGTAACTAAAAGTAACTACTAAATCATAGAAGTAACTAAGAGCTAGTAGCTACTTTATCCCGTTATTATTTACTGAGAAAAAGTAGTTTCGGTACGTAACGACATTAACACTAACGTGTTAATCCCAACGCTGATTATAAATCTACTGTTGTGTTAACCTGGCATTTTGGGTTACCACTAAGGTCCACTGAGCATGGCGTCACCTCCACACACTGCTACCTTGGCACTCAAAGCTGTTCAACGTTCCCATGGATTGAATACAGAAGTCACACTTTGTGGTGTGCAGTGGTGTGAATCACAATGTCACAATGACAAGAGGTTTACTTTCCTTCATCTTGCGGTAAATCAGTTGCCCAACGAGTGGCAAACATAAATTTTTTCTTATAAATTATTACCACAAGACACAAAGACACTTCGTTTTCTCTGGTGGTGATTTACCTCTTTTATTACTTCCTATGCAGTTGGTAGGTGTTTTGAAACAACTGCAATAGGTGTATGAAATTTCCAGGGCTGCATACATGGATGCTTAGGTTATTCGGTGTCCCTTTTGGGTATAATTTGCCGAAGATTGTGGGAAAAGAGCTCTCTTAAACCTGTATCTGTGCCCATACGGTCTCTTCCATCTGTGTTTGTTACGACTCATATTAGCTAATGCTTAACTTTAATGTCTTTCCGCATTGTTGTCCTCCAGTTATTGTTGTACAACCATGGCATTGTCAATCATCCAAAGATGAAAAAGCACTTATTGTAAAGTTACAAATAAGGGTTTCGTACCGAGGACTTCCTAGCCACTGGGCCTGGATGTGATTCCAAGAGAGGTAACGTAGAAGAAATATTTCTAAATTTGTATTTAGAGACTACAGATTATCTATAAAAAAAAGGTTAGGTCTATAGAAACAACTCACTTTTATAGTATTGATGTGTTGTCAGTCTGAATGCAGCGAAAGGAAAAAAATGGGAGGTGGCATTGATCTGTTGTAATGAAGGAGCATTCTTGTATGTGTTAATAACCTATGGGATTCACACTTGAAGCAGAAAACAACATTATATCTTTCAGACGATGTCACCGGGGATGATCCATATACTTTTTTTTGTCAGATGGTATAATTATCATCACAAAACATCTCCTGTGTCTGTGTTGTTGTCTGTATTTGTTGGAATGCAAAGAGCTGTTTAGGGAGACTCTTCGCTGTTTGGACCTGTAAAATTATAGCCATCATATCCTCGTCTCCACTCGCTGCTGCTTTCTCTCACACGAGGTTGTAAAATTTCTCTCCCACCGAGGGACAACTATCAGGTGTCAACTTATACAAAACTGAAGAGCTCTCGAAAGGTGGGCAACCTCCCGATAATCCCGGCATGCATGCAGACACAGCGATGACACCAGTGCCCGTGTGTGTTTGTGTGTGAAATGCCGCCTGCCTCTGAGCCAGAGCAGGATGGAGATCACACACCGAGGAGGAGGACGAAGAGCAGTGGGACGCCCACCCACCAGAGGGTGAGATTGTGTCTGCAACCCGAGCCCGTCCACGTGACAGCTCCAGTCACATCCTGCCTGTTACCCCGTTAATGACTGACCCTTCCTGAGACCGAAGGTGTGGGTGACGTCCTACGTGGTTCTTCTTCATCATTCTTCCACAGCCTCTTCCTCGGTTCATGGCTACACAAAAAGAGATGTTGTGCACTTCAAAGTGTTTGTGGCTGTGTGTCAAGGAAGAGCAGGAAATGAAAGGCACACCTAAGCCAAGAGTGGAGATGTCAGGTAGGAATGGAGGAGCTGTGAGAGGCAAGCTTTACAGAGTAGAGCTGAGACAAGTTCACACAAGCCTGCAGCAGATCCTGTGTCAACCTGCACGCATTCCTCTTCCTGTCAGTTCCCCAGTTCCCCCTCTCTTTTTTGTCACTTCCTCTTCATCCCTCTCTCTTTGTCTCCGTCTCTGTAGTGAGAAAAGAAGTGTTTTCCTGGCGGGCTGAATCTTCTCTTTTACCCAACTGATTTGTTTGTCTGTGTGTAACTGCACATGACAGGAAACAGGCTCATAATGTCATTTTAACGATGCCGTAATAGTCTAATAATGAGGAGCCAATAAAAATCATTTGCCTAATGGGCAGAGCCTCAGAGTTAATCACTTGGACATGCATGTGGACCCCCTTCCCTTGCACCCACCCACCTCCTCTCCTCTCCTGTTTGCCCACAGGTGTGACAGTCATCAGGCTGTAAGACAACACGGCTCAGCATCATTAATACACATGAGAAAAGTCATTTTCACAGCCATGAAAATTACAAGTGATAGTCAGTGTTCACCGCAAAAATGGCTACTTTAAAGGCAACTGGACATAGTAGGTTTCTTGAATATGTTTTAAACATATTTTATGTTTTATGAGACATATTTAATCCTACAATGTTCAGTTGCCCTTGAAGTAACCATTTTTTGGATTAAAGGACCTGGCCTACTGAGAACCTACACAGACATAGTGTTTACCATTTGTTTTAAATGCCAATGTAGAACCAGTGGCTCCTCATTTAAAAAAACAAACAAAAAAAACCAAACAAACACATACAGAGACATAAAATTGTGAAAGAAAAATTGGGATATCTCAATCTGTCTATATTTTACACCAGACATGGGAAAACTAAGGCCCGGGGGCCAGATGCAGCCCACTAAGCTTTTTTATGCGGCCCGCCAACCTTGTCTAAATTAAATAACTAATATATATTATTATTATTCTGCCTCATTTGTCCGAGTAGATGACATCATAAAGGCTGTTAGAAATTTAGCGATTAAGGTTTATACATGGCTTTTACATACCATTTATCCTAGCTCAAACTGACGCTCTTGACTGCCCCCTGTGGCTAATATTAGGACCATTTGTAGCCCGCAAGTCAAATGTTTGCCCTTTCTAATAATGCTACGATAGGCATCAAAATTCCTTAGAATAATCAGTACAACAAGGTCCTACAGTGTATGCTTAGAACAAAGTGGTAATATTATTAATATATAAAATCAAAATATAAGGTATGTATGGTTGTATAGGTTGCTTTTACTTTATGACGATAATGTAACTCAAGTTAATCCATTAGCCATTGGGGCATTAGCTTTGGAGCCAATAACAGCTAACTGAAGCTAAAATAGCACGTCTCCCCATGATCTTAGAGGTTTTAACTGTTTGAGAACAAAAATACAAGCTTTAACTTGAACAGTGTTTTTTGTCAAACCACTTTCAGAAGGGTTAGCCTGTAAATATATCATCACAACAAATTCAACAAGTTATATAAAACTTTGTACTTATGCAGAAATGTTACAATGCAATTAGAAGGACCTGTTTTTTACAAGTTTTGGATCAGACCAAGTAATTATCTTATTAGAAAATTAAATTTAATTAAAACAGAACTTTAACTCCACGTAGCACACAGTGGCATTGGGAAAAAGTCTCTCAGAGACAGAAAGTCTGCCTTTAGAGGTTGTTATGTGAAGATGCTAAAAGAGATTGACAGAGACTTCTTGGCGTCCTCCCTTCCTTTTTGGCTGATTTAGACAATTCAATCTTTATTACATATAAAATTTTCTGAGATGAAGTCGACTTCACTTCCAAGTCCTTAAAGTCAGTCAAGGAGACTTTAAATGACCCAATTTGAATAGAGTTTGTTTTTTTTTTGGCTTCACTTCCTGTCCACTAAAACCAGCTGGGACTGCTGGGAAGCCTCGTACAGATGTATATATTTACAATGACATCCCACAAACTTTGTGTGTACTGTAGGCTGTAGGACGCCTTGTTTTCCCATCAGTATTGTCATCACTGTTTCCTCCTCACTGAAAGGATGGGCTTCTTTGCTTGTGTTCCACTTTGGTGTTGTGACATCTTGGGGGCAGAGGCTCAGCTTTTAGGCAGATGTCCAGGGTTTAAATCTTCTAGTCGTCAGGAGCCCAACCTGCTGAAGTGCCTTTGAGTGATACATCCGTCTCCATCCGCTGATCTGTGACGAGCCATGTCCACATTTCTCTTTAAGACAGAAGTTGTCTAACTATTCATGATATTCATTCTCTACATTATTACTTTTTCATGTGTTTTGATTTTTCTTGCACATGGACCTGGATCTTCCTTAATCCCAAATTTGTTTTCATTCTTCCTCTTCTTATAACAGAGATAATTTGTTATTCCTCCATTGTCACCTCTTTCTATGCAACTTAAAAATCACTTCTCCATATGTCTTCAGCAGAGCCCTAAAAACCATGTCTCGTCCTTTAAGTGAAACCTCTTGCTTTTGGCTTTGCTCTGTTTACGCCTTTCAAAGTAATGTACACGACAAAGACTTGGAATTCTCCCGTTCACTGCTGTGTTTACACTTCTACACTGTTGGAGTATTTGTACTGCATTGTTGCATGTCTGCCTTTTAGATCTGCTCTCGCCAAAAGATTGGAGTCGACACATGTGACGGTGTGAGAACAATTGTTTCTGTTTTTTACATTTTTTACTTTCTCCAAAGTTGCATCATCTTTGGAAGACTGGGATTATGTTGCAACAAGGAGACACACAATTCTCCTTGCGGACCATGTTATGTCAGTTTGTGTGTAGTGTGTGTTTTTTTTCTGGTTTGTGTTTGTACAGAGCAGCATCCTTTTCTCTCCCTGTGGTAACATGTGTGGACAGTCTACACAGAATGGGAAGAAAGCCCAAAAAAGTTGTAGGGGGAAACAAGACTCCCATGGCTTGTGTGCGTCTGTAGTGTGTCTCTGTGGAGTTCCTCAGGGCAATAATCCTGTCCAACATGTGCACGCACGGAACAAACACACACCGGAGTGATGGTGGGGAATGAATTTGTGATCCAGTGGTATTTACGTGTTATTCCAAGCTACGTTGGGCAACTAATTCAATTTAAGGTTAGATGTTATTGAATTTGAATGTGTGTGTGTATATTTTCTTTGCCAATTTTTTTTTCTTTTTCTTCCCTCAGAATGTAATCCTTTCACTCTAACTAGTGCAAATGTGTGAGGTGTGTTAGAATAGGGAAACAGTTGTGAAAACCAGCCATGATGTAAGGGTTAGAGAGCCAACTAATACAAGCAATAGGCAGAAGACATGAGGCAGATTCTCTTTAGGAGAGACAAGGATGGACAGGATCAGGATTGAGGTGATTAGAGGGACAACACAGACAAGAAGGTTTGGAGAAAAAGCTAGAGAAGACAGATTGAGATGGTTTGGACATGTTCAGAGGAGGGACAGTGGATACATTGGTAGAAGGAGCACCAGGTAGGAGACAAAGAGGAGATTGATGGATGCAGTGAGGGAGGACATAGAGGTAGTTGGAGTCAGAGTAGAAGAAGGGACTAAAGGAGAAGAAAAAATACAACATATATATATAAAATAGCCTATTTTTTTAAAACCCAGTGGCAGGAAACATTTCTAGATTTATTATTGAAGACTTTGTGTTGTATGTTGAACTGACTAATTGATTTTCCACAAAGGTTCTGACACCATTAAGTAGACATACATGCAAGGAAGACCACCTGAGATGTCGTTTATCAGAGAGTTTGGGGGTAAGACACGAAAACAACTACTTATACAGCACTTCAATATGTTTTTCATGCTAAACAATTCACCCCCCGCGCCCCTGATGTAAGCCAAAGGATTTAAAGGGGTTTGAAGAAATGTCTCTTAGTACAAGCCCAGATGTTGGTTCAGGATACGAGTATTCTCTCAGGAGCATAACTCTCCTGCTTGCCTCTCTGGTGCATTTCAAACAGCTGGAAGTGTATCTAACAGACAAGTGGATTGCTGCTATTCTTGGGCTCTGCTGCTGCTGCTGTTGCTCCTGCTGATGCATTTACTGCTGCTCTTCCTTGTGGGTGTCAATCTTGGTAAACTATTGGATGTTAAATCCAGCTGTGGTCTGTCACACTGTATATATTCTACAGTATCTACTCAAATTAATTTACAGCTCTCTCAGTGCAGCTTTCTAATTCAGGCATCAACCTGTTGCATCAGCCGGGACCGAAGAGTCAGAGGGATTGACTGTAAAGATCCTTTCTGACTGTGGCTTTACTCCCCATCCGGTTATTATTTTAGTCTGTCTCACTGGACCAGTCTTCATAACACAGAGATAAAAAATAATAACCCAGACAATTGTCTATAGAGGAAAACAATGTGCCATGCTAAAACAAATCTATTGGGTGTCTCTTTTTCCATAAATCAACTTCTAACAACTGTATTGTAACATGATGGTCTCTTGTCTCTCGATGGAACTTGTCTCTTGTGGCCATTCCTCTTAGCATTTACACTCATTTGGCCATTGAATGGTGTCAATAATGAACCTTTTCAGCTGTCCAATTGGACGCCGGCAGATACACTTGGATAATGTTGATAAAGAGCAAAGTGACAGAAGTTTTGTACCACAGATATTGGTGTTGTATTGTTTTTTAGTGTGGCTGACAAATTTGTATGCTGTGTTTACGACAACATTTCTAATACAGTTGTAACAGCAGTTATTTTTTTTTGCTCACCATGTTTTGTTCTGTTTTCTTTGGTCCCTTTTTTTTAGTATATTATTTCCAACTCTTTTTGCTTTGACCTGAGTTCTTTGGCTTTAACTGAAGTTGAAGGTTTATCAAATTGTGTCCTGGGGCATTTAGGTTTGAAACTGATCCTCCTCATCCTCCCCACAATACAATACAACTCTGTACGATAAAACACACTACAGAGACAGTGGACCTCCTTTTTGAAGAGACTTATTCAATTCCACATTCACAAAGAACTGAACGGGAAATCCCTCCTAGAATATACCGTGTCTCCAGACAGTCCGTCCAGGTGCAGCTGACAAACACATTCCTTCAAAGTCACATGTGTAGAAAGGTGTAAATGACACCTTCAATGTTACAGTGGTTTCATGTTTATTCAGGTGTCTGGTCAGATTGATCATTTTGGTCTAAAAAATTCTGCACAGAAAAATTATAAAATGATATGAATCAAGAATGAATAGAAAGTGGCAAAAAATGCAAAAGTCACTTAAATTAGTGCATTGGGAAACCGATCAGCCCGTATGACTGCACATTTGTCTTTAGGGATGAGCTAATACCAGTGATACATTATGGAAACTCTGATAGTACACGATATGTAAATCGTAAAAAAAATCCTTTAAATATACAATATAATAATCACTTTTTATCCTTTAGAAAAATCACTTAAATCAGTGATCAATTTATGCAAATAGTGGGTGTAAACACATGAATTACAACTTTGTTTACTATTTTGTGTAACAGATGCCAACCAGCAACCAATAACTATACCTTGACCAAGCCGTGGTCATCAGTAATCATCAATCTGTCACACATTTCATTAGTCCGCTGTGGGACACATCCCCTGCTAACCACTGTTGTCACCGTGCGTTATGATTTATGTGTGTAATGCTTGAGCACCTTGGCCAAGTACAGACTTGTAAGTAAGCGGGTCGACACAGCTTAGCCCTAGGACACTCGGTGTGGAGGCCGCAGATTACTGCTTATGGAGACTTCCAACAGCTGGTTTGGATGGATGAACGAAGATTGCAGATGTAAAATTAGCAAGTCCATCATCTGCGAGCCACACTGCTTATCATCCTGTGGAGGATAATTCCTTTTTACCTCCAGACACTGGAATTTATAGCCTCCTGGATGCAGTAGCCTCTGATGCCCCTCATTTCAGCTGAAATACCTGAACAAATGTCCTGAGCTAAGAGGATTAGAGTGAAGGTATGCTGAGTCAGCCGCCGCCTGTCTTTGGGGTTATTGCATTGAGTAGTGTGTAATAAACTCTTCTTCAGAGGACATTTGAAGATCATGGTGAAGGATGACTGACATATGACATTGACACAGGGTTTAATCGATAAGAACAGGTCTGAGATAAGGAAAAAAGAACAATTTCAACATTTTTAACTCGGCTCTTTGTAGAATGGTGCTCTTTGTTTGATGCGTCATGGATTTAGTCGGATTGAAAGAAGTACAACTGGAACAAAAGAAGTCCGGGATGAGCTCTGAGGATTTGTATGATTGGATGAGGATCTTAGTCTGGTGGCTTTCACGGGAAGGTTTCTCATTACCTGAAGCAGTGATTTCTATCCACTGTGTCTTGAAACACAGGTTTGCTGGTTTTGAACGTTTATTTAATTTACTGCAAATAATTTGCCCTTGGCAATGTAGCAGTAACAGGCTGAGCATTTAAATATTCTGCCTTCCAGTGATAATTAATGGAAATTTAAAATTAAAAGATTTTGTAATAAAGAGATTCAAGACTTCTATAATACATTAGTTAACAGTTAACTCCAGTTTCTGCGGTAGTGTTCAACTAAACAGGCATGAGCAGACCTTCTCAGGGTATCCCAGGGTCCATCCATAGGTTTGTTGGTTCCCATAACACTAGTGAGACTTGTCTCACTCTGGGACCCACAGTTTCCTGTGGTCATTAAGTTGTGACCCATTTTCATAGAATACAAACCAAGCAGATACATTTTCTAAAAAAAAATAGCCATTTTAGTCAGTTTATTCACCAGAGTGTGCCTTTCAAAATAAGAGATTTAAAAAAAAATAAAACACATGCTCAACAGCAGATTCACATAATTTAGTTGATTTTTGACCAGCTATTCGCGACCCAAGAAGAAGATTTAGTTATATATATATATATATAGTTATATATATATATATATATATATCTATATATATATATATATACATACATACATACTATACAACGTTTTTATATTTCTTTCTTAAAAAAATATGGAGCCTGTCTAGGAATAAGGTAATCTCTAGAAACAAATAAGAACTATATTGCGTTCACAATTTGTTGTTTACAATTTAGGAACAGAATCCTCGGGTGTCACAACGCATGTTTTACCAGAACAAATTTGCAGAAATCAGTAGACTGCTTAATGAAGTCTCTTCCATTTTGGTAGAGGAGCCTAGGTGGATGCACTTCATTAACCTCACAGCCATTTACAGCAAACACACACACACACACACACACACACACACACACACACACACCGAGGTTACACAGCGAGTAACCGAGGCATATGTCAGGCAGATGAAGATGGATGGAAAGCCTTTCACTGGCGTCTTTATCGCCGCCCACTCAAGGCAGAAACAAAAGCTTTGTTTACATCCTTTTCTGTTATTTTTTTGGAGACACAATGTTTAATGAATAAAGACGCTGACATTTATGGATATTAATGACCTGTCATTGAAAAGGACAAACGTGTACGTGGTATCACCTCACAAAAACCTGCACTCTTTCAACATTAGAGTTTGATTTGTCTGCAAGTTCATAAATATAATATATGTATATATATATACATATATATATATATATATATATTTTTTTGCAAATTTCTTGTTTGTTCTTCTTCTTCAACTGGCCAGTTATGTTATAATTCTTTTTTTATTTACAAAGATTAAAACCTTGAATTATGTTCCAAATCCAAACCATTCAAATGTCCATTATTTGACTTATTTCTAAAACACATCAGGCGTCTAGACCCTTTAACCCTTTCAGTATCTAAAATATATTTGATTTTCTGTTTTCTGTTCTGCAAATCAGAACTGATCTCTGTTGCCAACATATTAAGCCCAAAAAACCTTAATCTAAGTCAGGACTCAGCGTTTATGACTCACTTATCTACTGAGTGTGAAGAGTTTTCTTTAACCTTGTGAAAATGATGCACAGTTGGCAAGAACTTAAGGAGGGGCTGATGTGAATATCGTCTCCCAAACTTTGCAGGACACTTAAGTAGAAAGAAGTCATTCAGATAATGGACTCTGCAGAAGACTGAAGAGAAATAGTCTTATCTCACTTTATGACCCCCCGTCTTCTTATCAAGTCAAGGCCCTTGGCTTTGCCTGAGTTTGGGTGTGACTGACATTCCTGCGAAATTCTCTGTGGTTAACTTTTGACTGGGGTGTCAGTCTGTATTTGCCTTATGAAATTGCACCACGCTGCCGTTTCATTAACCAGTTCACTGATCCAGCAGCCTTCTCCGCTTCTGTGTGGATACGAATCAAATTTTAACATCCCTCATCTGCAGAACGCCGGCAATCATCAGCATCAGCCAAGGACGTTCGCAGTCTTCATGTCCTCAGTCAATCAGCGGAATCCTTATTTGTCGTCTCTTTCCACTGAGCAGTTTGTCCACTGATTCCATCATCTATTCATTCTGATATGCAGTCGATCCACATGTTAATATTTGCACAGATGTTTATAAGAAACCTTCAACATCTTCTTTCAGATGTTGTCATTATGAACAGGAAGGAAGGACAGTTTTTCCTACGGTGGTTGTGCTTTGATTCTGATTATTTTACAATTTTTCTTTTTAATAAATTCTTCATTTGGATCAGACACAATCGAAACATATAAAACACGAACATCTTGTGTTATTTGTCTATCAATTCTACCATTAACCAGAGATGGTATTTACCTCTGACATTTTACCTTGATAAGCTTTATAAGATGGTTTGGACATGTTCAGAGGAGGGACAGTGTTTAGATTGGTAGACCAATGAACCTAGGGATGGAGCTACCAGGTAGGAGACGAAGAGGAGAGTTGAGGATACAGAGGACATGGTGAGATGGAAATTTTTGACTCTGTGGAAATCCCTGAAAAAAGGGAGCAGCTGAAAGGAAAAGAAGAAGAAAGTTGAAAATTTTTGCCTCATGCTTGCTATTACTATATTATACTATATAGTATATACTATACTTTACTATATTGGGCTGAATTAAAGGCCACTGCCTATGATATTATGGGTTTATGAGCCATCAAGAAACCAGTTTGTCTTTTGCTGTAGATCAAAAGCCCACACGTCTTATAGGCAGGACACCCAATACTAAAGAACGATGACTCAGTGATGTCGTCAGGTTCAGGTAGCCTGGCTGGATGGAGTCATCGTTCTATGGCCAGGTTCCAGTTCCTTCCATTCCACAGTGTCTTTTTTGACTTTGAGCAGAACGACATTAAATGCTCGGTTGAATTACGAAGCACAGCCAGTTGGGACGCTCGTCCATGCCAAGTATGCATTTACTGTAGTGTTGGACTCTTGATCCTAATGCATTTGATGAATACGTCTCATAGTCAGGAGTCATTAGCTGACATGAAAAAGACCTGACAGGCCTGATATGAGACAGCACTTTTCAGATTATGAAGCGTCCTCTTAAAAGCTGACTTTCCCCTCTAAACTCTGTGGATTGAATGTCTGTGCCTCATAATTCACATTACCTTTTGTAGCAGAACAGGACTTTATAACCTGAGATTTTACAGATTGTCACTCTAGGTTGTCTCTTAGATCATCCACCTTGATTTGAGTTTTCTTTTTCTTTCTTTTTTTTCACTCTGCACGAAATTAATCAAGTCAGGTCCAGACTCACAGAGGAGATACAGACCTGCATGGCGTGAAATTACACTTGTGCTTAGGCGAAATGAACCCCTCTCTGCATTTCTAGTCTCTATTACAGCAACACTGCGCCGCATATGAAAATGAGTCATTAGGAAACATAAGCAGCTGAGATCGATGCAACACTGACATCTCCGAGGACACAGCCCTTCACACTTCTCATCTGTTTTTCCTGCAGGGGAAACATGTTTACTAGCTTCTCACCATCACAGAAGTCACAGGCACTGGAGCTAATCAATCAGTAAATACCTGTAGATGTAAGCCCAGGCAGAAGTGCTTGATCTTGGGCTGCCTGAAGGTGGCCCCTGGGTCAAGTTTGGAACTTGGACGGATTATGTGTGACTTTCACAGAAGAGCACATTTGCTATGACTGGAGGGTGTTTTCCTCATGTGGGATTAGTTTTAATGACTTGTTGGATAATTTCCTAATGTAAGTGGTTATTTCGCAGCTGCTATACAGGATTCTATAGGATTATATCAGCTCCTTCCTAAGGCTCTTTAACACTAGCTGAGTCCAGAGGACTTGGTCGGTGAAGGATGCTAAAAACCCTTTTTTTTCTACCTGAAATGCACTTTCTTTTTACCTCCCAGGACCTTTGGTTTCACTGTTTAGATCTTTTTTTTTTTTTTTACTGTTAGCGAACTGAGACATTTCCAGACAGACGAGTGTCTGCACCAAACAAAGTTAGATTGGTTTTCACACCTGCCAGTCAAAAGGACTGTTTGATCCCCATAGCAAACCGAAAACTCCAGTGTGGAAGTAAAAGTACATTGGATCTTTTTTATGTATATTTTATATGTATATTTTTGGCCTTTTGTGTATTTACTGTTTAACAATAGCTACAGTATTTTTTCTCTCATATTTTTCCAAGGGCCAGTCATTTCAAAATCGTTCTTGATTAGACCATTTCTAATTTATTTTCAGATTTATGACCAAATGTGGTGTTAAATGACCTAGGCAAAGCATTGGCAAACTAAGGCTCTGGGGTTGGATGCAGCCCGTTCTCCTTTGTACTGTAACTTGGCCTGCCAAACTTCTCCAAATTATATGATTGTATTGTAACGTGACTATAATTCTGTCTGTTCTCTGAAATGCCCATGTTTTCCCTATAGATGGCACAAGGGAGACCAAAAACAGTTAGCATTTTGGTCTTCCATCTTGAAAGGGGTGCTCCATCCTATCTGCTCCTAACCCGACCCAATGCCAAGTTGTAGGACCAGTGCGCCCTGCAAATACCAAAATGTACCCAGGCCTAAACTCGTCCTTTCAATGGACATCATTTCCTGTAAACTGAGTGCAGTCTGCAGTAAAAAACAATACATGATATGTACATTTTGTATATTTGTTTGCCAGTGTCTAATGCAAAGTCCTAATCAAGGGGACTGGGCATGAATGGGTAAACAAGTGCTCAAGGGTTCCTTCCCTCCTTCTTTCCTTCTTCTCACCCTCTGGCCCATTTCTCAGCCTTTATTTATTCAAGTGCTGGGGGAAATAGGGGAGAAAGGGGGACAGTGAAGGGGTTGTATACACCTCACAGCTGGACACTGATAGGACTTTTTACAACCAACTACTCACACTGCTGTGTGTGTGTGTGTGTGTGTGTGTGTGTGAGAAAATCCCTTGGTCGTTCCAAGTGCTTTAGAATTCTCCTACTTTCTGGGCCTGTTTGCGGCTGACCTTGTGCAGTCCAGATACACATATGTTGCCTGCTCCTCCATACATCGTTCTGAATCAGTTATTAAAAATGGCTGCTTTCATTTTCCCAATAACTACTTCACAACTGAAAAGCTGTTGACTTGACTGAAGGGTTTCCAAGCGTTGTAAGTCGTTCTGATGTGTGAAACTTCTCGGCCAAATTGCTACCTTGACAATACCTTGACCAGACGCCTGTCTGTCTTCTGTCTGTCTGTCATATTAAAAAAAATATTAATATTTCAACGATAGAGATACAAACTCAATTATTATTTTTTCTGTCTGTCTAATTTCTTCATCAATGTATTCACCAATGTGCATACCCACGTCAAAGGTAGAGATGAGTTACAGCTCATTCATGGTGAATGAATTTACATGACATTAAATAAGTGAGTTGATGATGCTGATGCTAGCCAACGGTGCATTTTAAAATATGCCTTGACACGTCAGCACACTGTAAATGTGACTGAACCAAGTTTGAATTAACACAGCCATGATGTTAAAGACTGATTTACTTTGACCTATTTGTTAATTAAAAAACAACACCAGCGAATACAGTGTGTTGTACAATGAGTTAGTGTAAAGTATAGGGACAAGGGAGCATTCATGGAAATGAGCTGTGTCTCACAACCTCCTGGGCTTTGACTCTGACGAAGGGAAGAGAAGGTAGGAGAAAATGTAGACATTATTTAACAACAGTTCTGTGTTGCTAAGTTGTTAGCGAACTTAGCAAAGCGAACTAACCCTAGATTAGCCTGGCAAGGCTAGCTTGTTTTGTCTAAACTTTTGGTGAAAATGCAAAAGTTCGGCTATGTGGGACTACTCTCAGTTTTAGTTACCAATATTATTCGTTTTTTAATCTACTAAATATAATTGTCTGTTCTTTTAAAACATTTATAAGTAAATAAATGTACAAAGATAGTGTGGTCTTAAAGAGTTAGCAGTGTGGCTAAAGACATAGCAGTAATACTAAAGAGATGTGATGAAGTACAGAAATGCAGGAGAATGAAAACATTTGGCATAAACTCACAAATAAACATGACTCTATTATAAATCCATTGTAAATTACTTTTTAATTATTTATCTTTTTTTGCTCCCTTTTGTTTTCTCTTCCATCAACCAGAGCTAAGCTGTTATGAGATATGAGGTTGTTTTACAGTGTTCTCTGTAATTCTATTGTACACAAACTAACTGCAATTTTCTTGTGAGAAAATTCCTGCAGATTACATGAGGAAAAAAAAAAAAAAAATCCTCAGCCAAAATTTCCCAAGGTGGCTCAACTCTTGAGTTGCACTCATGCAGAAAGGTTTGAAGAGAAGGGACTGAAGTAAAATTCCGTAGAAAGAAAGTCTGTTAATGTCTAACCCTGGGTGACAACTCAGCGTGTGTGTGTTCACTCGTGCGTGCATGTGCGTGCTCGTGCACACATTCATTTGCACTTGTTTTGGTGCAGAGCGTTAATAGTGAATTGTCCTCCCATTCTTTTGTGACCATAAAATACATGTGTAGGTGTATGTAAGAGTGTGTATCTGTAAAAGGAAATCCTGTGACCGCCCCCTTCTGCCCCCCAACTCTCCCTGACTTGACTCACATAGAACTTCCACACTCTTGCCTCTCGTCTCCCCCCGTTCATCTCTCCCCCTTGGCCCTAATCACATTAGCCTAAGTGATATGGGAACGGCAGGCCAGACACACCCCCCTCCTCCCCTCTCAGTCTTTCAACCCAAATGAATAGCCACTCCTCCAGGGCTTTAAGTTGTCTTAAGCTCCATCTCTGGATAATAGACAATTTGGTCCAAGAAAAGACTCCGGTCTGGAATAATGAGGATCAGGACAACAGCAGAGAAGGCAGGATGAGAGAAATGCATGAGGGGTGGAACACAGGAGTAGAGCCTACACTACACTAATACTCGCCCCAGGACGAAATCCATCACAACACCTCGTTTTGTCAAGTTGTGTGTTTATTGTGTGGTATTACCAGAGGGGTTTTTTTTCTCTTTTGGGTGCAAATGACTGTTGTTAGCTGGTTTAACTTAACTTGCTAGATTAAGTCTCAATGAAACAGACTCCAGCCTGGGAGATGTTGGTTGGCTGATGCTGTTTTAACTCAGGGTAAACCCACGAGGCCTGGAACGTCTGCACTGACATGATTGACTGTTTCATTGAATCTGTTTTGTCGTTCTGCTGCAGTGTGAGTTGCAAAAGTAAACTGATCCCTTTAAGGAAAGGAAACATAACCACTCATTTTTAGCTCTTCTGTTATTGTTGCTTTTGTTAAGTGTTTTGCAGTTGTAAATTCTGGATTTGATTTTTTCATTGAAAAACTTAAGGTAGGAGTCTTTGTACTTGATTGACAATGTTTAAGTTTAATCATGAGGAGGTTCCACTCCGCTCATCTACATCATTTATCATCATTCTATCACTAATTCATCTTTTACCGCATCTTCTTCACTAACAGCCATGACCAATTCCCCAACTGTTCTGATGCTGAAATGTGTCTTTCCTTTGCAAACTAATGTTTTTTTTTTCTCTTTCTGCTTTTTTAACTTTCCTCTGCTGCCGAAGCTCATAAATATATCGTGGCAGGTAAGCAACTGAATGTACCACACCTTTACTGACCCTTACTGAGTTTGGATGTTATTGACTATTTAATTAAGTGAACACACCATACATGTAGGTTAGTCCTTAATATACAGTCAGGAAAATATTATTAGACCACTGTGCTGATTTCTCCAATTTCTTCTTCGTTATTGACTGGTTTCACTAAGTTTTATTTGGTCAAATATAATGATAATAACAAAAACACTCATAAGTGTTTAATTGGATTTAGCCATATTTATCCATTTTCCATGGTTTTCCTGGTAGTAACTGATATCACTTCAGTTCTTACATCATTAGCTATGGCTTTGGACTTGCAAAAACTTTTAGGGCACTCCATGTGCCAGTTGTAGCAGGCATTACAAAAGAAAGACAGAGAAATTGAAGAAAACAAAGGTGGTTTATATAATTTTATATACAGTATGCAGTACACCTAAGTTCAGTGTACTGTATATATATATATCATAATGTTCTCTGGAATAATACAGCAAGCAAATCAGCAGCACGTCTTTGGACCCTTACCAACAGTTTGAGAAACTCTCTATTCAGTCAACTAAACACCCTCAAGTCTTTCACTTTAATGTAAATTATTTGCGTGGATATATGTACATTATATCCAGTATATTCTTTTTCCAACACTATAAATTGTGACCTGTTTCCCATCCACCCAGTGTGGAAAAGAAATCTCTGTTAATTGCATGAAACAGCCAGGAAGTAGGAGGAATTATTAGTCTGTGTTTAGACAAATGTTACCAACAGAAATTAGTCACGTTTAATGGAGATAACATTACGTTATTAACCTTTAATAAGCCCCAAACAAAGATAGAAATGAGTGGGTGAGTGATTGAATAACACATAACAGCTGCTTTCACAATCTTCTGGGTGGGTTTCACCTGCAGGAGTGTGTGCGGCATCAGCTCCGTGGTGAGGCCTTAAACTTCTCCTCTGTCTTGCGGCAGGTTGAGGGTGAGGGCCAGGTTAGAAGGTCATGTTTGTGGGGTTTACAGCAGTTCTCCACCAGACTGACTCCCTCACTATTGGTTTCCTTGGGGATCTCATTACGCTCCATACAGACTGACCATCCTCCAGCGCAAAACCCTGCAAACAAGCACCTGCAGGGTCTGACTGTGTCCTCAGCACTGGGTCTGTTTATTCCATTTTCTCAGGGTGGTTAGTTTCACAGTGTAAAGTATTAGGAAGAGTGATATTTCTTTTCGGCTGTTTTTGCCACATTTCCCATCTGTTCCAGCTCTTGACTGTGTTGCTGGTGAAATTACTACCCTGTGCTGTGATATTACAGTAGCCTCTGGTTGGGTTTTGAGCAAAAGGAGGTGGAAGTCTGTGTGAAACCTTCGCTCCTGAGCAGGGATTTGGTTATGAATTAATTCCGATCCTGACGTATGCAGTCAGACCTCGCTGTTAGGAGTTTGTGCAAAGATTCCTAGTTATTGGGAAAGTTTCTGAGGTTGAAGGGTTGCTTATGGAAGACATTGTTAGGGATTTGAACCTCTTTACTGGCTGTTGTGTAACCAATAAACATCCTTATACTTTAAGTGAGTGTCAGAGCAGAATAACACCTACAGGGATGGAAGCAGTTGTTCAATTGAGAAGTGCAAAATTCTTTTTCTGTCATTGGTTGGATTCCAAAAATTGAATGTCTTCATTTTTTGGATGAGAAGCTCTGCTTCATTTTCAATTCATCCTTTGGAGAATTTTCATTTCTCTGACCATGACCACAGGCTGGATCTTTGTCTTTGTTTCATTGTCAGTCATAACATTTCCATCGTTGCTCCATCACTGTGTTTGACAACTCCTGAATAGAACGTCCTGCTGTGAGCTGTGAGCATCTTATCATCCATGCCCTTTATTATTCCACACACTGGCATTCTCTCTATTCAACAGTGAACAGGTAGCTTGGCCCTTTTACAAAGGCAACGCACCATTAGCAATGCATGCCGCTGCAGAGGACATCTTTTGTGGAGGTTTGCTATGAATCAAGCAGATACCAGCTCCTTTCCACAGGCGGCCAAAGGCCGATCTGTTGTTTCTCTCGTCCGCCTCACTGATCCCTTTTCGTCTTCAGCCAGAACTCCTTTGTCAGCACTTTAATGTGATTTCCAAATGTGAGAGGACGCAATTATCTGCTGTCTGCTTTTGAGGGAGGTCAGGCTGGGCTGTAACCAGGATCAGATGGACGTGGTCTCTAGAGTGGAGCTCTTTAGCCCTTCCGTCCCCTCTGGGAGGCAGTGTCTCATCCGCAGTGTGCAGAATTGGTGGCCTTTATAAATCTTTAACCTCCTTAAAGCCTTTTTTTCAGTATAATCTCGTGCGGTGTTTGCAGAGGTGGAGGTTGACGGCCTGAAAGTCTGACACTGAAGAGAACCAGGTCACATTTTTAATGTTAAAGACTTGAAGCACAGATTTCTCCATACGTGGTGCTGATGAGCAGCGGCTCCAATTGTTAACTCAACTATTCATCACCAACACCCTTCTGTCATGTCCCGTCACTCGTTCCCATGTTACGCTTCCTCTCTCTGCTCCTCCCGTGGAGGTCAGTTGGAGGCTCCTCCTGGCCCCTGGCTTCCCTCTAGGAGTCCGGCCTTGGAGTGGAGACATCCTCATCTATCAGTCCAAGAGACAAAAAACCCTCCCTGCAGTCAGGGTCGTCCTGACCTTCAGCATCAATCAGTTCTCTCACACAGATAAGAGGCTGCAGGAATACACAAAACTGTGGACTGAACCCAGAGCCCTCAGCAATGCTGGAGCCACTTTTCTAATGTTTTATTTCCCATACTTTAGGGTTTTAACTTGTAAAGACTTGGAAATTAAATGTATTGTTTTTGTTAAGACGCAGTCAGGCTTTCACATTTATGTCTCTCCCTTTTTCCCTGCAAATATGTCATGTTTTAGCTATTTTATCTGTATTTTAATAGCTCTTGTGGCTAAACATAAGGAAATGTGTTGAGACTAATCAGTTGCAGTAGTACCAGGAGTTAAAATAGTTAAAACCACATAAGTAGCTTTTAGCCTATGGGTATTACAGTATTTATATCTGGGCAAATTGAGTGTATATACGAGTCCTCTGAGATTCAGGTTCAACCATGTGTTGTTTTTACTTCCAGGTGTCTGGGTCTTGATCGTTTACATGTCACTTTTTGCAGATAAAAAATATGTGGACTTTTATTCCCCAAGACTCTAAAAGTTTATTTACACAAGCATTAGTTTATTTCAGCCACAGCTGTGTGAACCTGTGTTTATTTCTCTGTGAAAGTGAGTGACCGTACTTATATTAGGAAACCACTCTTATATCCACATGTTCACTGATGAGAAGAAAGAAACAAAAAGAAAAAAAAAAATCACACGGCAGTCATTTTTAAACATGTACTTAGAAGTAACTCTTTGAATTTGTGATAGAATAAAAATGAGAGACCTTTATGTTTATTGTGATACGATACAAGATAGATTGACTTTTAGCCTGTAATACTTACATATTTATTTGGTCAAATTTTCTTGATCAGATATTTATCTTTAGAATTTACATTTTATTCAACCTTGAAAGGTTCTTTTCAGTTTTACAAAGGTGTCACAGATCAGGTTTCTCTTTGCTCGCTGACAGAAAAACCAAACATTTTGCACAATATGGACTATTGATTAATGACTAATTGATTACTTGAAATTAAGGAACTCCGTATCAAAATGAATTGCACCATTTAGAGTACAAACACACTCTCCAGATGTATGGACTCACCTTACGTAATTACAGGTACTTTCCTGGTCACTTTGTGTCGAACCGGCAAAGAAAGAGTGGAGAAGGTCTTAGCTACTGACTGAAACCACATGTCATAATTTGGACTTGATGGTGCGATGACTGCAGGGATTGTGTTCCCTGATCAGCTGCTGTGATTTGTTTTGACTTGTGTGTCAAGATTATGGTTCCTCATGGGCCTGTTTACTGAGCCACAAGAATTCTTTCTGGAAGCTCCAAATACTGCTGGGAGATTGTGTGGTTGGTTGTTAATTCATAGTTGGGGTTATAGTACACACGCTAGGCAGACTGGGTAAATTAATAGACTTGGCTGGAGAGGTACCAAGGGTTTTTAAAATCGGATTATGCCAAAAATTAAAAAGGGAGTCTTGGCCGGGTTTACTGTCCTCTTCCATCCTGTGCTATGATTCCTGACCCATATGCTACCTCTTATCTTCAAGGCTCCATCAGGCTGTGTTTCCCAGCCCAGCTCATTAGCCTGAAATATTCATGCATTGTCCTGTTGTTGTTGTACTGCCTAGTTTCTGCCCTGGCCCTCCATAAACACTGTGACACAGCAAACTGCACTAAACACGTCAGAAATAACTGCCTCCAGTGTCTGGACGTTCCTCTGCTGGACTTCATTAACACGGCTCACTTTGTGATGCTCTGGGCACGGGTTTGAAATAATCACAAAACTTTCCCTCTGCAAGTTTTGCAATCATTTTAGAGACAGAGCACAGATTTTCTTTTAGTATCCCTCAAAGGCTTTAAGTAATAAAAATACTGCAGTCTTCAAGTCAGGACCAGAAGAGAAGTAAATACTCCTAAACATAGAGTATATTGACGCTGGTTCTGATCTGTTGTCTACCCAAAATATATGAGCTTCACCATAAATAAGACTTTAATATCATGAAACTCACATGGAGTCTCTGTGTACTGCATAAGCTGCACTCAGCTAATGAACTCTCTCTCTCTATATAAAATGTCTAAGACGTGATTATGTCTCCCACCTGTGGAGAATTGAATGTAGTACTTGATGCTGCAGTTGCAATTCTTTGAAGTTGCTGCCATCTTATGGCTGTGTGCTGCACACTTCAGCTGCACACTTTATTCTTTTTAATCTTTTTCACTTGGTTTAACTTTTTGAGTGTAGTAGCACAAATAGATATTTTTTTTATTTCTTTTATGAAGTATGTTTGGGAAATCATATTAAACAAGCGATTGTGACATTTTTTTGGTTGTTGTTGTGCTGAAAACATTAGGGCATCATTTATACGGTGATTCACTAGGATGTAAGTCAATTTGTCTGTGACTTACAGTCCTTTCCTGCACTTGAGGATTAGTCCAGTACCACCTTGACATTGATGGCTGAAATCTAGCCCCAAATCGTTACAGAGCCTCTCAAAGACCATAATCTGTCATTGTTGTAGTCATTGTTCTCAACTTAACAAAGCCAAACTCATCAGTATATTTATCCTCCAGGGATGTAGGAATATGTTTTAATATTTTATTAATTTTGACCGTATCTGTAAAATAAGTTTTATACCCAATGTTGCATCAGTGTTGCTCTTAGTTTTCTTTCATTAATTCATTAATTTTCATTCCCAAATCACTCTCCTCCATACTGTGAGCCCACTGGGGGATAAAATTCTTAAACTATTGGAATCTATAATCCAAAATATGCTCTAGTGTAGGCAGCCCTGTTTTGTTAAAGTCTGAGTAATTCTCTTTTCTAGGCAGACGCTGACTTGTTTTCTTGGCGGTTTCTTAATTTAGTATTAAAGCTGGCTTAAATGTTTTGTTTCATATTTAGTTCACAGAGAAAAAAACAAACTTGAGTTTAATTGGTGGTTTGGTGTTGTCCCATAACAAAATCTGTTCTTGCAAAACCCAGACTGCTAGGGCGAGTGCCTACACTAGGGGGTGCAAATGCCTCAGCTGTGAGACTGCTCTAGACGACTCCTTGCATCTCCTCCTCCATCCTTTACTCTATACAGAGTCCAACCTGTGGTTTCCCCCCACCCCCTCGCTCCCTTCTCTCTCAGCTCCGTGACACCTCCCTCCTGCTGCACACTCACACTCCCCCAAACATAAATCTATCACAATCACAACAGACTGGGGGACGTTACCATTTAAAACACCTACTTTTCCTTATGAAAAACAACAGCAGCCGGGGCAAAGAAATATGCTGTCACGGATGTCTTTTTGGTTTAATGGTGTTTTTTATGGTACATCTGCTCGGAAGAAAAGACGAGCCTTTGGAGTGACAGGAATGAGAAATGAGGGAGCGGAGAAATGAGAAATAAGAGAATATATACAAATAAACATCCTTATCATTAATATTAAGAAAAAGAAAAACAACACAACAGTGCAGTGGTGTGAAAACAAAGCTGCCGGTGTGTGTAGATTCATTTTCATATATAATTCTTCATCTGTGCTGTTTTTACATCAGCTGCTGTCATTGCGGTGACTGAGTATTCTGTGCTGATTGGTCGGCTCTGACACGGACTTCTTCTAGCAGAGTTATTGTGTTGCCAAGGGCACACTCTTATCATAACCCACCAGGTCAGAGGGGTTAGGATGTGTGTGTTTGAGTGAGTGCACGTGCCCAAGGGTATACTAAGTGGTTAAATGTGGATGGGGGGGGTTTGCCCATCTGGTGTGTGTGTGTGTGTGTGTCCATCCTCAGATTATGAGGCATGCAATGAATATCTGACCCAGAATTCTTACCCCATCACTTCCCCCACCCTCATCCACTACTCTACCCCCTCCACTAAACCCCCATTTTCTTTTCCAGACAGACTTCCTCCTGGGACAGAAAAGGGGTGAGGTCTCCATTAGCAGATTTGCCCCTGACATGGAGCCGTGTTGTTGCATCTATAGAAATAAATGGGGTTAAAAGCAATAGTGCCAGGATTAGGAGGGGGAGGGGGAGTGGTGAGGATTAAAATGATATTTTGTTTAAAAAAAAAAAGTACAACATTCTGACAAGGCAGACATTTGACATTTATCCAGTATTATCTCATACTCTTTATTGACACATAGTTACTGTGCAGACTATTAGTGAGTAAAATATAAAAATAAAACATTAGAACACCAATTTCTTCAATTTCTTGTTCTTATTAATGCCTAGTACTACTAAATGTATAGTTCCTGACCAATACTATGAAAAACAGCGGTTTTGTCAGTACAATGCCATAGCTACTGATATTGAGGAAATGGCTCAATGTCAGCTCTGAAATCAAACTCATTCATTCATCTTCTTCTACTTGTCCGTTGCTGGATGGCAGGGATACCTGGCGCCACCCAAATCACATTGCACCATATTGTGAGCCTTCCTGTGGGTGGTGAGCCCACAAGAAGTTCTGTGGGTCTGGACATTACTATGCTCAGAGCATCTCAGTGGCAACCTGGCAGCTGGTGGATTTGAACCTGAAGCCTTGCAGACCGGCTTCAAGTCGGCTTCCATAAACACTAGGCCACCAGTGTCGACCCTGAAATTAAACTCCCATGAGCTATTCTGGTTATTATCGATATATTTGTCCAAACAAATATCCCTTTAGTGGAACAAGCATTAAAACGAAGAAGACATTGAAGAAAATAGCAGGGTGGTCTAATGATATTTTCCATGACTATAAAAGAAATGGGCCAAACTGCTGGTTAGAGTACAGCATTAAGATTTAAAGTAGCTCCATCAGTAGTTATGTAAAACCCCCCAGTTGGATATACAGTACTGCATGTCTGCAGCTCTGCCATTATTAAGACATACAGACTATTGTCAAATTCTCTAAAAATAGTCTTGGGGTGGTGAATCCTCACTCTTGCCTGTGTTGTAAATGAGCGCAGTACAGCTTCTTTTCACAACCCATTGTTGTATTTTTATCTCCTTTGTCGTTTTGTTTTTCATCCATTCATTCATTGTCTACCACTTAATCCAGTTTGTGGTTGTGGGAAGAGCTAGAATCAAACCAGCCTGTGGTGGCCAGTAACTTCACCCCATATGAATCACTTTATTTTTCAATTTACTGGATGTTGAATTGTTCTCATGCGTCCAATGGCAATGACGTCAAATGATTAATGGGAAAAAAAAAAGTTTTCGTATTAGCAAGTTTGTCCCATTGTCTGCAATTATACCCAGGCTAGTTGACAATCGGATCAGGCACCGCGTCGGTCGTAAACTTATTTACTCAATCAATTACAGTAATTCATGCGATTAACACATTCATTTCGACAGCTATAGTTAAAATCCCGCAGCGGGCTGCTGTACAGTGGTTACCCTGCGCTGGTTTCTCCTCTGAGCTTTGAAACGAGTTCCATGGCGTTGTACAGAATAACATAGTGTGACAGTGTAGAGGTTCTTCTGTCCCCTCTGACCTTACATACTGTATTCATTTGCTCTGCCTCAGTTACTCCTCGGCTCAACAGTGCCGGCCCCCGTCCCCAATTCACCCAGGCATTCATGCAGTCATCCATGCATCCATACACGGACCTTCTCCTTAGGCGATGACCCACCAGAGGCATTGTTTGAATCCAGGCCACACCCTGTGTAACAACTCCCAGTTCTGAAGGTCTTCCTGAACCTCAGACACCATTCAGCACCAAAAAACACGGTCGGCTGCTCTGTTCCGCTCGGCTCACTCCGTGTTCTGTGTTAAGAGCATGTAATGGATCTTCCTTGATGTCCGAACAATAAGATATGGCTACAATTACATCAAGGAAGAAGATGCTGCTGTTACAGGGTGTGAAGGTTCCCGTGATGCCTTCCATCACGCCGGCAGCTCAGACTCTGACTCCCTTTCTCCCCTTTTCTGTACCAATTATCTCCACTGACAGTGATGAATCCTGATTTTGACATGTTGGCGCCTTTTGCGGTGTTGTTGACACACTGTTGCAGTAAGAAGCCTTGTTTGCTACAGAGTTGGGGGAGGGAGAGTCGGTGCAACATATGGGGCTTTATGATGGAACTGTGAACACCCCAAATACTTTCAGTTTAATGGAATGCAATGCCCCATAAAGTATGGTGTGGGAGCGGAATCTAAATGTCATTAACAGCTCGGCCTCAGCTGAATCTTTAATGACGACATGTTGGTAATGATGTGTCTGGAAGTGCACACAAGTGTGGACAAATGTAATCAAATGTAAAAAAAAAAGAAACAAACAAACAAACAAAAACATTATCTCTGGGTCTTAGCTGCATTTTTCAAGCTTAAAAACTTTGTTTAATAGCCAAGAAGAAGAAACGTTGGACAATAGGTCCAACGTAGGCCTGCCTCAGGTGTCTCCAGCAGCTTTGAAGAGTTCTGCCATTACATCTCAGTCATATCATGTCATCTTTGTATTGAGTTATTATTGATGTTCAGATATTTAATAATTATTAGGTTTGAAATAGATTTTGATCTAACTCTGTAAAAAATGTGTTTCTTCTACAAAAACATAAAAAAAAACCCTCATTTGTCAGTTTAGATCATTGGGCAAATGTTTCTAATGCTGGGCCACTTTGAATCCATATATTTGACATGGGGAAAAATTCATGCAATAAAAAATTATAATGTTTTATATATACTGTATATACATATTGATAAAATCTGGAATGGATTAAATCTCCATCCTCTAGCATGATTGACGCAGTAATGATACAGCTGTTTTTGCTCATAAAACTCTAAATGTTTCAATCTTAAACTTTCGGATATTATTATTGAATGGTTTGCATTTGAATTCAAAAATTAGAAATAAGTTTACAATAAAACCAATACATTTAGCAAGTGTCAAGATCTTCTGAATTTCATGATAATGAATAAATGGCTTGCATTTACTTCACTTTCCTCTGAATTGCTGTACTGTAGGTACATACACCAGACACCAGATATTAGTCCACAAGCACAGCTGCTTTTCTACGTCCATAAAGGAACAACCGAAGGCATTTTTGTTTTCTTTAAGAAAAAAATGTGATTAAGTGAAGTCGTCTAGACTCATTATACTATAATTTGGCTGTCTTCCATGCTACTCTAAATCGAATTGCAGGGGGATTTATTCAACAATGTTTTTAATTTATGAGGTGACTCTGCCCTGTGGCAAGGCTCATTTTTTATTTCAAAAGAAGATTAGAGTTCACTAATTGATAAGATAAACAGGTCATTATGAGGTATTTGCCCCCTTTTTTCTCCCTCCGACCCCCCACCTCTCTCTCTTGTCATGGTTTGCTGATTTTCCTTGCTGGGTTTCAGCGTTAGAGCAGGTGAAACTGCAGAATTGTTGTCAGACTCTTTCAATTATGACAACGACCTCAGGCTAAATATCTGTGTGCGACTGTCGCAGAGGAGTCGTTCTCCTGGACTGAATGAAGGAATGTAATTTTGAGAGTTACATTTAGACTGTGCATCTTCGTCTAAGCAGGTAAAATGGTTAAAGTGGGAGAGAGATGGAAGAGTGATGCTGCTGTACGGATCTATTAAAGCCCAGTGGGAGGAGACCAGTGAGAGCTGCTACTGCTGGAAAATCGTGGAGGTGAGGTGGGAGGGTATGGGCCATGTAGTGGAGGCAGCTTGGCCTAATTGGCACTCTTGGCCACCCTGTCACCTGCCTGCTTAATTGGTGTGCCGGGAGGTTGGGAGGATAAGCAGGGGCTTAGGAGCAGGAGCCTCATGCCTGCAGGAATGTGGGAATTGTTTTCTGCGTGGGCGACATTTGGGATTTGTCTGCTTCCGTGCATCCTGCTGCACATGAGGAAAAATCCTGAAAGAGTGTCATCAGCGTAGAGCATTAAACATTCATATCGACCTACAAACACTGAACCACACCCTGTTATTTCAATATCGTGGCTCACTCACTGTTCCTGCCCCTCTTTCATATTCCGCGTCCCATTCAGAGCACACTCGGCCACAGCTCGGCTGATTTTACAGAAATAGTCGGTGTGGTTGGAGGATGAGGGACAGTGGGCTGTGCTCTCACAAAGAAGAGCTCCTCAGATTTTAGACGAGTGGCAATTCTGATGCTCTTTGTGCTCTACCTCGCCTCAATCACCCACTCCACTCGTGTTCAACAATGAGGCCAGATTTTTCCGCGACCTGCTTTTATTTGGGAGAGAAAGAAAACAGTATTGTCCACCTATTCTCCACCACTGGACATTCTCTCTCCTCAGCCTGATGCGCACCGGGAGACATTCCCTATCTCACTGCTTTGTTTTTTAATTTTCCAATGCAAGCGACAGATTTCTGGGTCAATTTTAGTGGACACTAAGACCATTAGATTTCATTCAAATGTTCCGTAGAGCAGCTGCAGATGTGTCAACTCCAATGTGCGCTTGAGCAAGTTTTTAGCCCGGACACAATGATCAAATATGGAAAGAGTCCATTGGAGATGCAGCAGCTGCAGCGTTTACTCATGCAGCTCTGTGGTTTTTAGGAAAACAAATGGGAGAGATGCAGACTGTTTATCATGATCGACTGCAGATGTCTTTTTGTAGCCAGTGCACTCTGCTGTGGAAATGGTTTGGGCAGTGAAAGGGGGAAGAAAAATACAACAAGGATAAAAAGGGGAAATTAGAGTCTCTCTCCATCCCTCTCTCTCTCTTTCTCTCTCTCTGCCGTGTCCCCTCTCTTTACCGGTCCAACGGTGGTCTGCAATAGATGTGATGGAAATTGATTTCCAGGTGAATTATTTTTTGTGCCTCTCATACTCAAGAGACAATAATATTTTCCTCCTCTCACTCCAGCGGGGGCCTGTCCTTTTGGTGTTTGTCTTCCTAAAACAGACAGCTTTAATTGTCCCTTTCAATTTCCTCTACTGTTTAGCCTCGGGCTGTCTGGCCCAGCGTTAAACACTACCTTTCTATCAGATAACTGATTTCCTGATCGATAGGATTGAGAGTGATGTGGGGAAGGTGCAAAGCTGGAACCAATGGAGAAGGAAAAAAAAAAAGAATGATTTCAAGTGGGAAGTCATTTCTCCGTACACAGCAGCAGTTTTGTTTCCTTCACCTACAAATCATCACCTTGTTAATTCCCCCTTTAAGTCTTGTCCTTCTGGGTAAATGCCAAAACGATTTTGTGAGATGTGAAGGGGAAACCACCGCAGAAAAAGAAGGAAAAAGACAAATACTCCCATTCTTTTAGGCCTTTTTTCCCCCCTTCAGTATCGTGTTCTGTTTTCCTAGGACTGCATCAGTCTGTTGGGGTCAACTGCTTGCTTGGTTTCTTCTTTATGAAGCCAAAGCAGAAGGCTAAAAGGCTTCAGTGTGCTCCATCAACAACAGAGGAAGCACTACTTGATGAGTCGACATTATTGACTCGGGGATATGGGACCGAGAGAAGATGAACTCTGCTCAAGGGATGATCCAGATTACTCTAACTTATGTCTTGCATCATCAGCTATTTGAGTTTTGAAGACAAATCCCTGATTTGAGCCGAGGTCGGACACTTGGGCTTTTCAGAAACTCTGCCGCATTTCACAGACTTTATATCATTCCACAGCTGTTGATGGTTCGTTTCAAAAGTACAATCTGTCTCCAGAAACTAAGGTAGAAAGTAAAGCGGGACAACCCTAGTCTGAGCTGATTGGTTGAGCTGATACCTTTGGAAACTGTTTAGTGTCTGCCAAAAGTGTTGTACTAGTTTGTTTTTTGTGGTACTTGAATGATGATCATTTTGGTCTTTGTATTGAATTCACCATTGCTTTGGCCCAGAGTTAATGCTTTGATGCTCCAAGATTTACATTGTGGGAAGATTGAATCCCAGTTTGGGTGTTTGCTACTTTCTGGTCCACTCACAACTTTGTATTGTATTGTATTTTATTAACTTTATTGTCAGTTTACACTGAAATTAATTTTGCATCTCTGAGCAAGACCCATTCAAGAAGGGCAGTACATACACGTAACAAGAGCAACCAGACATGAAAGAGGAGGTGCATGAGGGTGTGGTACGGTGCAGTGTGACTTGGGTGTTAATTGTGGAGACTGCTGCCCTTGTGACCCAGTACTGGATAAGCAGATAAGGATGGATGAATGCATTAAAGCTCCATCATCTAACACGATTGGTGCAGTATTGATACAAAAGTCGTTGCTCTTAAATCTGTAAATGTCTCGTTATTACTCTTGAACTTTTGGATATTATTATTGAATGCATTTGCATTTAAATTCCACAAAAAAATGTTTCAAATAAAATTAAGACGTGTCAAGATGTTCGGATTTCACGATAATGAATAAATGGCAAAATGCGTTTCAATGCAATTGATTCTTCGATGGTCCCCAGGACTCAGGATGTCCTTGTAGGATTGGATTAGGTCTGACTGCTGTTCTCTTCAGAACAAACACTGATGACAGTTTAGATTGCGGAATAACACAATTCTTTACTCCGGCTGTTGTTTGAAACACTGCCTCAGCAAGAAGCATTGCAGTCAGTGGATATTTCCATCAGCAGTGAATCTGTCTGGTTTGTTTAATTTACCATCACCGGTCATCATTAATCATAAAACAGTAAAACAAATGCCCATAAAAATTGACCAATGGTTCTGTACGGCTGTAAATCACCGGAGGCAATCTTGGAGAATCAAGCTAGTTTCCACATAAATTTAGTTTCGTCTCAATTCACCTTCGCTTAACCTCAGGATCTGCTGGTGCTCAGACGCGGAGCCAGAGCTCATCCAGCTGCATCTCATTTCCTCCACCTCATCCAGAGGTTGGAGCAGGCAGACGATCAGGCAGGAGCGCTGTCTTAACTCAACCCTGGAAGCTCCCTCTGGACGCTATCAGTGAAGCCAAGGTTCCTGACACCAGCGCTCAGACCTGCCAGCGCGGCGTACGAAATACAACACACAGTCTGTACACACCGTTCTTCTCTGCCGACAGAAGAGGCCACGAGGGTCACGCTGCTCAATTTTTTCGCCCTTTTCTTCTCTTCGCTCCGTCTTGGCAGGAGCTGCATGCTCCTATCCCATCAGCCATTAGCTCATCCCCACCTCACCTTTGCTCCTCCACCCTTCAGTCTGCACTCCCCTATCCTCTCTCCCGATACTGTATCTAATTTCTTTACCTGCTGCTCTTCAATCTTTCACTACCTCACTCTCGACTCACACCTCTCTCCCTTCGGCTATCTGAAAAGCTTGCACTTCTTCTCCTCCGTTGGTATAATCCACCAGTCGTCCTTGCCCCTCCGCCCCCCGTCCTGCACCACCCCCCCTCCCCAACCTCTCCATGTACCACTCTGCTCTTTCAACTCGCTGCTAATTTGCCTCCTCCTTCTCCAGCTCAGCCGCAGCTCCGGCTTCTTTTCCCCAGTGATGTGATTGCCTGCAGTGTGTACATGTGATAGAGAGAGAGAAAGTGTGTGTGTGTGTGAGAGAGAGAGCATGTGTGTTGCAGAAAGAGACAGCTTATGAATCTCGACTGCAGGAGTTGAGTTTGTGTAGACTGTCCAGAGCTTTAACCCCTCACTATGGTTCTACAGTAATGCAGTAGAATGCATTAGCAGATCATGGGTGCCAAGGGATATTGGCAGAGGTAAGCCACAAGTTTAAACTCCTCAACCACACACACACACACACACACGTGCGAACACACACGTATGAACCACCACCTCCCTCAAGGGCGATTCGTACTCACCATCAAATCATTTATCAGGCAGTAATGGCTGTGATGATCTGCCCTTTTTTCTACCTCTCCTTCCTCTTAAGGTCTTTGCCATTTTCAATCAAAGGTCTCAGACTACCCCCTTGCACACACACTGACAAATACATGGGGATTACTAAGGTCAAACATATGTTAAAGCTGTTCAGGGGACCACACGCCACCAAAAACCGTGAATGGGGAGCTTCAGTAGTGTATAGCGTTGGGAAAAAAAAGGAGAGAAAAAAAACAGCATTTTCTTCAATTTTCTGTTCATTTTAATGTCATTGAATATTTTTTTATGTGGACAAATAACAACAGCTTTCCTTGGTTTACTTGATAGTAAACAAAATCACCTCAATCAATAGATATGGCAGTGTATTGAAAAACAAACAAAAAAAAAAACCAGTGCATTTGGATTAGAAAGATGCTATGTTTTCCTGTCCATGGTATTCTTCCGGGTCCTACCTTTATTGGAACCAGACATTACTGTAAAATGATCTTGTGGAAGAAATTGAAGAATACAAGGGTGGTCCAATAATTTTATCCATAACTGTTGATGTAGTGCATGGTTAGAATGAACTGTTCCATCCACTGTTATGTTACAAACATTGTTGTTTGGCTTTTTAAGGTTTTCACATAGTAACACCTTCCAAACTCATGAATATGAATGTGAATTTCTTAAATTGAAGTTTTTTTAAAGTGATCTAGTCGGTAAACTCTTTTCTTCTTTGTTTTGTTTTAATTTGGATGTTTTTGTCAGATTGGCTCTTTTCCATGGACCCATGAATTTTCTGAGTCACATAATTTAAAGTGGAAAAAATTATGATTTAGAAAAAAAAAAAGCTGAGAAAGAAATAAATAAATGGGTGTAAGTTGCCTGGATCTGCCTTCATCTGCTGCAATTTCCCAGTATTACCAGTGTAGGATCATGTGCTGTGGTCCTGTGGCTTTCCCCCATTAGTGATGATGGCATAGCACTCATCACAGCCAATCAGGTGAGCTTCTGACTGGCTGCTTCATTTGTTGCCGTGGAAAGGCGAGACACACGATCTGTCTCTGGAGTCCCCTCGAGAGCCACTAGGCCCTGCAAGGACTCGTGAGGGTCAAATGGCAAAGATCTGGATTAGATCAGGAGACATTGTTGGGGCGGGGTTGGGAGGTTTGGTGGTTGGAAACCTGAGTGGAGGACTGGGATTTGGGCAAAATGGATGAAAAGAGAGACTACAAAATAAGAAAATTGGGAAATGGTACACTTTTTCCTCTCTGATTTGAATGCAGCTGTTGTTTTTTCCCGGTCCAAGCTTTACACCAGTGTGGAAATTGCCACTGTGTTATCATTCAGGAAATGTAGTGGCATGTGAAGAAATGGAAAGGAGAGGTAAAACTGGCAGAATGCAAATGACTTGCAGGTGTTGGGATAGAATTGAATGGCAGATGAGCTGTTTTCGCTGGCTGTATAGTAATCCACTGTGAGTGAAGTGACCCAGATTGTCTAAAGCACTGACGCCTTGTTTCTCTTCTCTCCACCATCCTTTATGTGAAAGTTTTTTTTTTTTTCTTTCCTGAATGTATCTGAATTTCTCATCTTTCCCTGTCACTCCTTCAAATTTTATTTCCTCCATCTTTTCATCTCTCTGTCGCCCCCCTTTGCCGGAACGGTTTTCAAAATGAAATCTAACAAATCAACATGTTTCTAACCACGGCGTGATGTGTTCGGCATACGAGGCGTTGCCGTAGCAACAGGGCAATAATTCTTTCCCCCTGCTGTCTAGCACAGATCGTGTTGCATGAATTTGGCATGACATGTGAGACCCATGATATCATCTCTGCTGCCTGTACCTGTTCTGCTAGGCTGCTCCAAGTGTTTGGTCCATCAGCTTCAACTGAAATAAAGATGACGACCCCCCCCCAGTCCATATATTCGATAGCGTAAAGTGTCAGATATAAAGGGTGTTGGGTGCAAGTGTTAGGAGGATGATTGACAGTGTGAGAATTGGTTGCACAAGTGATGGTTCCGTGTAAATAACATTTTTGTCACTTCAATCCTACTGAGTTTTTTAACCATTAAAAATTTGTTTATTTCCTGAAAAAATAGTATCACACTTATTTGTATGTGTTTGTTAGGGACAAAGAAACTTTTAGTTTCTATATAGACATGGAATAATGGTAGAAAACTTCATGGTATATGTTTATATATATTATATTATAATGCTCCATCACACATATTTGTAAATGTTGGTTCCATATATCTAGTGTTGTAAGTTTTCTGAGTTTCCTGCTGCCTTAATGTCACTATTAGTGTTAGATGCGATTCCATCCACATCTTATTTTTTCCAGAAGTCTAAATTTATTCCATAAGTTTAAATTTATTCTCATTCTAATTTTTCTGAGTAGAAGTTTTGAAAATATTCATACAGCTGCATGTGACAAAACCTGAACCTTGTGAGTGATTCATGACCTAGTTCGAAGCCCTTCAAATATTTACAATTCTACATATAAAATGTAATGTTAATCAAATAAATAAATAAATAGGCTAAAATATTAATTCAAAAAGAAAACCTCGACGGGAGCCTAGGTGCGGTTGACAATGTTCTTTAGCTTTGCCAGTGAACTTTCCCAATTCTTGCTTCTATCTGCTGCTCACAATGTTCGAGTGAATTGCTAGGGATGAGTTGTTCCCAGCCCACAAGTCAGGTTTACAATATGTGATTGGACAGGTCACACTGTACGTCCATACGTGGTACATACAACTACTGTAGCGTAACATTTTTTTGATAAAAGCAACTTCCATAATGTAGATGTTTGGGATATATGCTAGTGCTCACAGTTAAATATTTAAGACACACACACAAAAAAATTTAAAAAATCCAGGCAATTTGTGTCGTTCAGTGCGCAAAGACAAAAAAAATAAAAGGTGGTCTGTCAAATCTGCCATGCAAATCTGATTTGTTTACTAGATACTCCTGCATAACTATGTTCACATATGTGCAGTCTGGCAGATAGAGGTAATTGTGGGCAAATTAGCAGTATTTCATGTTTCCTTTTCATCCGATCGATCGTGAGATGATAATCATTTGTCGTAACACCCTGTTCAGTAGATAACAAGATGCAGTCAAAAAAAAATCTCCAAAATGGTTTCATGGATATAGATTTGCACAGTGTAGCGCCAGGTTTAACTAGCAATTGTTGAGGAGTTGTGTTTAATAGGTGTATATCTAGCTTTTGCAGGTTAACGATTTTATGATGATAATTATTTGAAAAGGACACTGAAGTCAGGAAAGTTGACCATCAACCTAGAATTCCAGCACAATCATAAATGTCTTTCTACATAAGTGAGATTTTAAGGAATTAAAATACTGCTACTATTAGTAACAATATTAATAATACCAATAAAGGACCTTCTGTTCACACACAGTTTTAATGACAAAAATACAAATAAAATACCAGAGGTCAGAGCAGACTGATGAGGGAGCAAATCACAGTACTGACCAGCCTTGCTTAGGTGAAGGATCTCTGAGCTAGCTGCTAGTTTCAGTGGAAACTTCCATGCCTTCACAGATCTGCTCCAGCTCATTTTCTATTCTCTCTGTGAAGCTGCAGTTCTCTGTGGCTGTGTTACTGCTGTAACAGATGAGAGCGGCGTGCTCTGACCCTGTGTCCAGACTCTGCTGTGTCCCTGGCAGATTAATATGCTCCTCATGATGCCACTGGTGCTGCCAGCTTCTAAATGTCTCTTTCGGTCAGTCGGCGTGGTTTTAGCTGCCGTTGTTCCTCTTCATTTAACTCGTTTATCACTTTGTTACCCAGATGAATAATGCATGAGGCTGCTTGTTGCCTCGGCGACACGGCCGGCTCATCATTGTTGCGCGTTCTGCTCATGAAAAACTTGTCCGATGACCTCCTTCATCTTTCTCCTCCACCCCCGAATCTCCTCCAAACCACTTCTGAGTGACGCAGAGCTCTCCTGCTGGGATGGAGCCCTGGTTGTTCTGAACAAGCTGATGAAGATGGAGAGGTTTGGCCGTGACGGGATGTGTTCGCGCTAGCACAGACAAACTGCTCTCCGTGGGGGTCCACACAAGTGCATGTCTGCCCCTTTCATTGATTCACTCCACATCATTTTTAGTTATTTACCCCCTGTCCTATGTGAAATGGCTTTCAGTGGCAACTTTCATTTATCCCATGCCTACGAACTCAAGGGCACGTAGGAGCAAAGCAGGGAAACACACTGAACATGAATCTCTTAGATTGCCAAGCTCGCACTTTCACAGACACATTTCATACCAGTGGGCGTTTGGAGTTTCCACCACGCCGCGAGATAAGTTGTCGACTATGGCAGCTTGCAGCAGTATTCATAGCAAATCTACGTATGGAGTCTGACTTTGTTCTCTGACAAACAAATCATAACAGTTGCAGTCATTACTGACTGCAGCGTATATGCTGTATTGTTCTGGGCCTCCTCTGAGTCAGACAGGTCAGCTGCCACTGGTATTCATCTTCATCCTCTCATCCATTATTGGGCTGCATGGGGCAGTTGTGTCCATAACTGCCACACAAATCACACTGCACCATACTGTGACGATTCTTTTGGTTGGTGAGCCCGCAGGAGTTTGTGTGGGTTTGAGCACCACAGTGACAACTTGGCAGGATTCAAACCTTCACCACCTTTGCTGCCCTAACCTCACAATTGCAAAGGTTCTTCTTTTCCTTTCGTCTTCTCCCTTTTTGCAGGGGTGACCACAGCGAGTCAACAATTTCCATCTCCCCCTGTCCTCTGTGTCCTCAACTCTAACTCCAACCACCTCCATGTCCTCCCTCACTGCATCCATCAATCTCTTTGTCTCCTACCTGGTAGCTCCATCTCTAGGGTCATTCTTTTACCAATGTATCCACTGTCCTTCCTCTGAACATGTCCATCTTAATCTGGCTTCTCTAGCATTTTTTTTTCCAAAAAATTACACAAATTGCAAAGATAAAAATAACAATTGATGTACGATCCTTGTCATACAAATACTTTCTGTCTTCTGTTATAGTAATAACTCAGCTAACATGTTTCAACTGATGGCCACACGAGGGCATGTGCCTTAATCTTTAATTGCTGGTTTATATGGAAGGAACAGTGGGCTGATTAAGAG
>JAFBJS010002909.1:62848-151565 GCA_016785265.1 Paraplagusia blochii
GGCTCATAATTCGTTTTTATTTCAGAGCTGATTTCTGGCCATTTTGCATGGTTTTATTGACAGTGACAAAAATCACTTCCGTTCCTACATCACTAGCAATAACATTGTATTGACAAATACAGTGCTTTTAGTCATTGCTTGGTTTTGTGTTCATTGTTTCCCCCAGGTGATAAACCTTTAGTGGAACAAGGCATTAAGATGAACAAGGAATTGAAGAAAACAGCAGAGTGGTCTAATCAGTTTTTTCCATGACTGTATTTCTGTTGTGATAAGAGTAAGCCAAGAAGCATTGTGTTTGTGTTTATTCCTTTTCTTTTGTCCTTGTATCACCCACAGCTTTTGTTTTTTACTTAGATCGTAACCTGGCAAAGGTTAATGCAGTTATCCAGACACAGCTGTGAGAAGCCCTGGCCTCATTTGTTGCAGGATGACTGCAGGCCTGATGACTGCAAATTCTGTAGATGTGTTGGAGGGAAGTCTGACTTATGATGATTGGAGTTAATATCTCAGGGAGACAATCGACTGACCTGGTATCATGGCTGCACGGCTCGGTAGACATGACAAATTCAACATGTCCGCGCTCTTCTGATGTCGTCGGCTCCTGAATATATGCCCTCGCGTTTAGGGTTTTGTTGTGTTGCTGGGTTGTAAATGGTCTCCTGAGCCATATGAAAATATGCCATAAAATAACTGTCAGTTGCTCCTGATTAAATTTTTAAAAGCCATTAGCTGGGGAAACTATTATTAGAGCAAATATAGAAGATATATACTGTTTAACATCTTCATTTACAATGGCGTGCGGGGACAGATGATCGCTGAAGCCATTAGAAGAAAACTGCTTTGCTAAAATGGACAGAATTGTTCTCTGGGAGGTCATTGGTGTATTCATTAACAAAGATTTCTGGCCACAACAACTACACAAAGGTCCTTTAGCACTGGTGTCCTTGTCTACTTTTCTGCCCCAAAACATTTTTAAACATTAGATTTTTTTCACATTTCATGACTCATTATAGGTCTGTCTTTGTGGAAATAAATGGAATTTCCTACTTGACATAAGTGAGTCATTAAGCTGACAAATGCCATTAGATGAATTAAGTGACTGTTGTCCATTAGATGAATTATCCATAAAGTGCACTGTTCTGGTACAATGGTTCAGCTGGTTTTCTGCCTTTAATTCTTTGACTAATTGCATCTGGCAAATTAACATTGCATTAAAAAAAGTAAACACTCACTAAGAGTGAAGAGATTGGCATAATAGTTGTGTTTAGAGCTTCTTCCACTGTTACCTTGATATTACACCTAAACCATTATATTATTGTGACATTACTAGACTAGACTTGGCTTTCACACTAGCACAGATACATAAGTCATTGTGATTCACACCACTGCACACGATAAAATTCAACCTCTGCATTTAACCCATCACCAAAGTGAACAGTGGGCAGCTTTGAGTGCGCACTCAGAGCATGGCACCGAGTGGCCACTTGGCAGTTGGTGGATTTGAACTTGGAGCCCTCCGGTCCCCTTAACCACCCGGGCTACCACTGCCCCATGGCTGCCAATTGCTTGATATGTAATAGGAAAACAACCTTGTAACCAGAATATAAGCATGGACTTCAGCTTTGACGAAAATAAGGTTAAATAAAAAGTGAAAAACACAAAATGCAGTGTTGAACAGTTACAGAGGAACTGAAACAACATTTGGAGAACAGAGACTTCACTTACCGACCACGCTGTACTGCATGCGTAATGTAGCCTGGATGGCCTGTAGACCATATATGCTGTGGTCTGGATACTGCTAATTAAGGTAGTGTGTTCTTTATGGTCTCAGGAGTGCTGTTCTTTCCTTATCTCTTTTACTTCAATGGTGTTTTTCTCCGTTTGGAGGATCATTGGGTCTAAAACTGCTTGGACAGTGGGCCTGCATTGGAACATGCATGAAAACACACACACATACACATTTTGGTAAAGACGTAACTGGTGATCATTTATTAAAAATGACATATCTCTCACTCTCCGCTTAAGGAGCTACACACATGAGTGCATTTGCACTCACTTTCTCCGACTCTTCAGCTTTTACTCTTGCCATACCATTAAACAATAGATCTGCTCCTGTAGCCTGTGATATGCCATTTCAAAGCCTTCAGAGAGAGAGGGAGATGTTAACCCCGTGTGTCACTCTGAGCATTAAAAATGAATCCAAGTAGCCCGGGCTACGATGTCAACTGAAGATTGTATTTGGGTCGCGGCAAACAGCGAGGGATGACATTCTGACTCCCTCCCGCCCTCTGCAGGGAGAATCTGATATTTCATTTGTGATAACAGCCAGCGATGCCATGCTTTGATGCCCTTCTTCTCTGGATTTCATTTGATTTAACCCCTTGTTGCACCGAGAGAATTCCCACTTGCTGAGACATTCAGGGGGATGATAGAGACACTATGGATAAAAGTGAAAAAAAGGGGGAGTGAAGAGGTGCAATAAATAAGACGACAGCTGTTTCCCTTTTCTAGGCAGCCACCCCATCAATCAGGTATTGTTATGTAATGTGAGAACTGATGAATGAGAACTGTCTGGGTTGTGAATTCTGGAAGGTTTTTTTTTTTTTTTTATTCAGTGGGGCGGTGTATTTCTGGTTGGGTTGGTGGTTTTTATAGTTCTTGGGGGGTGAACTTCTGACCCTAAGCAGAGAATGAAAACCACACCACCCACCAATAAGAGATGGCTTCAGGGTCTGAAATGAAGACTGTTTTTTTTTTTTTTAAATGACAAATGACGTAATGGAACAGGAATTTTTTGAGGTCAGAGTGAGAACTAAGATGGAGTCAGGTTGGAGGTTAATTGCAGAACATAAAATAGCACTTGATAAATTCATTGCAAAAATCTTTTTTTTATTTTATTCATTGTACCAATAACTTATTTCCAGATGAATGTGTTAAACGGCTTAATTTCAACCACTAGGTGGTAGTAGAACAACTTCAAATGAATCAGTGCTACCATTAAAACAAAAAGAAGAAGATGCCAGGATAATACTGATGCAAGGATTAGCTTATCTCACTCAAAACTCCATACAAAATAATTTTTTTAATCAATTACTTTAATATTAAACTCTAGATGTGTTAAAGTACACTATGTTGACAACATCTGAGTGAAGTACAAAATGTCTCTAAATATTTTGACCAAACTAGATCCCTTGTCTATATATACTTGTCTTTGTTACACCTATTGAGGCAGCAGCACCCCCTGTAGGAAAGAAGAGGTTAGGCAGATTAGAATAGATTAGGTTGTTATGAGTTATTTATTAGTTACTTTCTTGACAGATACGGGTGGCACAATTTTGTGGTTATATAAGTGCCAAGACAAAAATGAATATTTAAAAAATTCTTTTCCTTGTGTCCAGGTTGTGTTTATTTGTAGGCAGCAAAAAGAGACAGTGTTTGGGAGGAAAAAAGGCAGTTGTGCCTGTGTTTGTGTGCATTCATGCAATTCTTCTGTGGATGCAGCCTCTGTGCGCATCTCCGTCAGTGCACGTCTGTGCGCACCCTTGTGTAAAGCACAGAGTGGGGAGGAGAGTGAGTGGCAGAGATGAAGATGGAGGAAGAGATAGAGAGAAAGAGAGTGTAAAAAACATAAATAATTGATGGCAGATACCGCCTTGCATCTGCTGCTTGCTGCCGTTGAGTTCCTTCAAAGAAGATCCTGATGCAGGATCCTGCCAAAACAGTGCAACCACCTCTGTGTGCTGACCTCATTATCTCATTAGAATGGACAATAATGCATTACATTTGAAAAAAAGGCCATTGACTTAACAAGACATCAAGCATTTAATGGGCTTTTATTGCAGATCTCTGGATTTACTATTTCACCATATTCTTCAGCAAAGGTTGGTGAAAGAGAAACATATTCTGGTTATCATCAAAAAAAGAAAATCACATACACAAATAAGGAGAATTCTCTAAACAAGATTGTCGGGATCTGGGGGCTGAGCCACCAATTTGGCCCCAAGGCACCGTAGGAGGTGCCTTGGAAAAACAATGAACCAATCAGTGCAGGTTGACCTCAGAAACATGACATTTCTGACCTTCTGAAGGAGCACAAAGTCACATCATTTCATACACTGAAGCTTCTCTGTATCTCCATAACGCTCCCTGCAGAGCACAGTATTCAGTCAATATGAATATCATGTAGAGATCATCAAATAATACAATTACACTGAGACGTTTTAGATGGTGCTTTAGCCCATGAATCAATGTCTTTCATTTTGTGGTACTCGATGGGTCACCTTCTGGGCAAGATTGGATCCCAGTTAGGGTGGTTGCTCTTTCCACTGGGCTCCACCCACATGGGGGATGGGGCTGGGGCGGGGTTGTCCTCCCACATTGGGCACAGTTGTGGACACTGCTGCCCCAATGACCTGGTGACTGATTAGCAGATGGAAATGGATGGATTGACAAATGATCTTGAATTCTATGATTCCATTATTTCTATTATCCTAATTTAAATTGTCATGGTCTGATGGAGTATATGGAGCACTATTTGTCTCTTCTCTAACAGAATCCATAAAACAAACTGCTCCATATCCTGAACTCTGGGTTCAAGTCTTTGGAAATACAATCTGTCATCTTTTTTTGGACAATACTGCCACAGCTTCCCGTCGCTCTGCGTGTCCTCTTCACCCTAATCCTGTTTCCAGCCCATGTCCTCAATTAAATCACTGTCCAGAGTCAGGTTTTCTTTGGACAAGGCTGTAAACAAATGGAGGAGTTTGTTGACATCTCCCAAGACGACCGTCCTCTATTCTTTTGCTGCTGAAGCACCACCCCCCGCCCCCCGCCACCAGCAGTGACAAGACTTGATTGTTTTTCCCAAAAGCCTTTATTCTACTCATTTTTCTCTTGTTTCCTCCAACCTCCCTCCCCCATTCTGCCTTTGTTGATGCCACCCCCCACCTCTTGCGCTTGCTCTCTCCCTCACCATAGCTCTCCCCCCCTCATTATGCGCTCATCCGTTCCGCTGGCGGAGAGCAGAGTGAAGTGTAGAGTGTTTGGGGGAACCATCGACATGCTGCTGCTTTTTGATCCCCCTTTCTCCCTGCCCAGAAACCCCCCAGAAAGGTGGACCAAAATGTTGTGAGCAGCTTTTATTTTTTGCCAATACTCCTCCCTCATGTTTACTCCCCTCCCTCTCTCTTTCGCTCTCTCTCTCTCTCTCTTGCTTTCTCTCGCTCCCTCACTGTGTCTGTTCGCTGACTTCTCTCATTGACTCAGTCCTCCCTGCTCCCACCGGCTGGCTGAGCGCATTGACACAGGGACCACTACCTGCTGTCTGAGGATTATACACGCTATGAATACCCGGACTCTTATTTGTTGTTTTGGCAGCCGGTGAATGTTGGATCCTCACAGGGCAGAAGCCGGAACATAAAACCTTGTGGCTGGGATACGGGGACCATCTCTGGACTGTGGCAAGACAGAGGTGGTTGCAAAAGCGACTGGATGCTTGATGGAGCATGTGAAATAGAGACAACAATCCAGGAAAGGAAGGAAAAGAGCGGATAAGTTGTTTGCTCATGGGCAAGAAAGAAAAGAAGCAAAAACCACCCCGAGTCTTACTATGATCAGGATCCAGTGAGAACAGTTTCCTCTCATTAAGAGGCTGGGGTTTTCTGTCAGGATGCTGACATGAGAGAAGAAAGCCCAACAAATCTCTGCCTCAAGCTTCTTGGTTGATTCCTGAGCGCACACCGGTTTTCCTCCTTTTTCTTCCCGGGTTATTTATCACACACTCTCTGTGTTTTGCGGCTCATCCGTAACTGCTTTGAGGAGAATACAGATCTTCACTGACAGCTCATGCCGGGATTGTAATATCTCTCTGTCTACCAACTTTTGTTTCTCCCACATCTGCTGACTGCCGTGACACTAGCAGCTGCCGGAGCGGTGTAGGGGACAGTAGCTCCGAGACGCACTAAAGGTTGTTGAACTGAGGAGGTGTGGCAGAAACACAGGAGGGACAAGAGAAAAAGAAATCTCTGTGGTCCCGGGTGCATACGGCTGAGGGAGAAGCAGCCAGCTGCTTCCCAGATAATCACCAGGCAGGAGATACAAGTTGCTCCGCTGGTGGTGTCAGGTTTGGACGGATCTCGCATGCAGAGCTCTTCAGTGTGAGAGAAGCTCCCGGACCATAAGCAGAAGAATTCATATAGCTTGTTTTTAACAAGCAGGTCTTTTGATTTAGGGGGCAGATGATTGTTCAGGACGACAGCTGAGCCTTGTTGCTCCATCTGGCATCTGCTGCCGCAAACTTTCAGAAATATGCTCAGCTATAACTTCCTAGGAAGATTTCTGTGACAGAATTTTTTTTGGGGGCGAATGATCTCCAGGCTTTTGCTGATTTAGTGACGCTAAAAAGAAGGACGTGTACGGTCGGAGCCAGCACCAGCACACCACCTCCACGTTTGTTTTGTACCCAGGAAGGCTCAGAGGGAAGAAAAGAGGATTTTTTTCCGTGGATTTACTCTTGGTCTGCTATGGAAGTTTTCTGCTTGGACGTCTGACAATTGAAAACACCTACAATATAATGGCCAATTTACTGGCTTAAGTGCATCTCACACACAAACATAATCCAAAAGCGCTTCCGCACACATTTGCCAACACATTATCAACACCCACCTAATTCCACACACACACACATTTGCTCAGTAAGTATAAGCCACTGCACAACAAAAGGAACACACTGACACACTGAAAGCCTGTCAGTTCATCATTTTCTCAGCGGGCTGTGGAGATGGAGGTCTCCTGGACAGGAAGAGGGCTGTAGAAGTTCAACATCTCTGTCCTTCTCGCTGTCTACACTCCACAAATGGATGTTATTTTCTGTGAAAATGAGTTACTCCCAGACTGCTGAAAGCCTCTCGCCAATCTCTGACACCAACAGTCACCGAGCCAAAGCTGCGATGCACAACTGGAGCCGCAGCTGAAGCTCCCCTCTACCATAACGGATCTCCTCTGCCTGTTACATTTTCTTCTTCATCCACGCTTGTATCTCCGCCACCATTTTTTCCAACGGGTCCTTGGGCACCCCTCGTCGCCCTGCTCGCCCCGGTATCTCCTCCACACTGGAGAGGAGGGGGTCAATGGAGTGGGGCATGAGTGGGTGCCACTACTCCTCCTCGCCGCCGCCGGAGCGGGAGCGCAGGTACCAACACAAGGTGTCGTTGGTGGTGCGTTACTTCATGATCCCCTGCAACATCTGCCTGATCCTGTTGGCCACATCGACGCTGGGCTTCGCCGTCCTCTTGTTCCTCAACAATTGTACGTTGGTTAATATAAACAACAAGCCTGGTCTTTCACTTTGCCAAAAGAAGGTGTCAGTAGATTTGATAGATTTCTAAGTGTTTTAATCTTAAATTTGTCATATATCCACTTTCACCTCATTGTCTATTTTTTCTCTAAACGTGGTAAGATTTTCCAGAACTGATGAATTTCTTAAAATATAAAAATTTGACCACTATACTCAGCAGAATTAAAGAACGATCTGTTAACTAGGAAACTTTCCAATGACTCCCATTCATAATCATACATCAAAACCAGTTGTGTTTGCCATTGAAGCCTCACCTCACCTCACCTGACAGCTTTGTCTGCAACAGAGTTTGGCATCAGGACGAGGCTCAAGCCCGACTTAGTTTGATTGTTTGTCTGTGGGCTTTAAAAAAAAAAAAACTGCCTCACATTAACCCACCACAGCCTTGACATTTACTTTGAAGTGGAGGATGAAGTATTAACTGCTGATTAAATGCCTAAAGAGGATGAGGAAAATATCTTTCGGAGTGGAAACCCCAACCTCTCTTGTCATCTGCAGGCACATTACTCACATCCCAGTGAATACTCAGAGTGCAGTGGCTCAGAGTGTAGAAGGAGGGTGTCTCTGAAGTCTCTGCCCATGTCAGCTTTGGCACTTTTGATATAGACAGAGGTGTCAAAGAGTTTTCGGAGAATTTAAAGCTGGGGAGTCCAAAAAGTTTTCTTTTCTTTTTTATGGAGCAGCAAGATGCTAAATTAACCAAGAGACAATGTATAATCTTAAAAGCACCTGGGAATGTGATAGAAATGCTAAACCTTATTTAGCTCACGGCAGATGATTTGGCTTTAATAATAGATAGAAGGTAAAGAGTTAGGGTTAGAGTTTAAACTAATGGTTAACAAATGTACCAGCAATAAATAGAAAACTGGAATCAAAAGCTCGACATTTGTTCAAACTACTCTTCAACTACTGCAAACACAGGTCTTTTGTGGTGCAAACAGCTGATCATACTGTAGATCATTGAAAAAAGTTAGAGAGCTAAAACAAATTTGAAGGAAAATACAGTGAAAATACACGTTCTAGTAATGTGACTTAGTTTAGGTTCTTCAATTTCTTACCAGCTAATACTGTTAAGATAAGACTTGACATTTGCCTGTGAGTTCATGGCGACTTGTTGCTAATTGTGCTAGTTAAGTTACCTTATCATCTTGGCATCAGTGAACCGACCAAGCAAACTCCTTTTTTTGTTCCCCTCTTCGTTACGGTCACTTTTTTTGTCACTCCTTATCCACCTTTGACATTCCCTTCTCTCTCACTCAACAACAAAATTAGTATTTTGCCGTGTCATTCTTGTGTTCGAGCAGTTACTCCTCTTAACTCGCCAAAGTGCACTGCTATTACTCATGCAAGACTTGTGGCACATAATCACTTGCAAATTGCCCAAGGTGGGAAAACACAGATGAAAATAAGCAGCGCTGCTCTTTTTCATGCCGCAAAATTCAGTTTGGTGTCACATTTGAGTTACAATTTTCAGAGGAGAGATTGCGTTAATGCTCATAAGTCATGGTTGTTTTCCCATGTCGCACATTCGTCTCTTCACGTCTCTTATCGGCGCGTTGATTTGTACGGAACAGACTGCACGGCCTTGAAGATGCTTCTGCGTTATGTCTTCACATTCTCCATTCCTTTTTCGCCCCATTCTCCTCCTCGGTGAACGTGTGTGACCAGAGAGGATGGTTTATTTGTAACCTTGTCTTGTCACTGAATCAATTCCTGTCAGACAGTTTCTATTTGATTTAATGCGAACACGGAGAATAAAGCAAATCTTCGCTTCTCAGACGACTGGGAGGGGGAAATATGTGACCACGTAAAAGTGGAGTCTGTTATTCTGCCCAGAAGAGTCCGCCATGTGGCCACAAGGACAGCTGGGTGGGATCGTGATAGTGTGGTTAAGAAATGTGTGTGTGTGCGTGTGTATTTGGCTGGAGGAGGGGTGTTGAAGGAGTCATGGAACAGCAGATTCACAATTTCTGCTGTTACCATATGGGCTGTTGAACACTCCCGTACACATACATCCAGTTTGTAGCCCCTCCCTGAAACCCTACTCTGTTGAACCGTACACCACCACAACAGAGGTGACGCTCACATAGACATGCAGTACTTTGGGCACAATGCTAAATGTCACGATAGAACACATATTGATCTGCTGGAGATATATAGTGAATGACGACCGCGTCGTGACATTCACACGGGAGAAGGAACTGGGGGAGGGTTTCAGAGAGATGGAAGCGGCTGATATGTTCCCGCAAAGAACTTTCCTCCCTTTTTTTGTCATGGAAATTAAGAAACCTAATTGACTTTGGTTTTAGCAATAGGTTGACCAATTCCAATTTTTGGTCCCAACGTGTGTGACAATATGTCTTATGTTAGTTTTTAAAAACCTGTGCTCAGACATGCTGATAAACCTGAGAGAGGGAGTGAAGACTGCATAGATGTCTGGCATACAAAACCTCCCCAGATGGAAATCAGTTACCATCATGACAGACCGGGAAAAGGCTTCGGCAGACACTTCATTATTCACATGGATCACCTCCTACCTTCCCTCTCCTCATCGCTCTCTCCCTTTCTCACTCCAGCGTACTTTTTCCTTCCTGCCCTGAAGCCCGGCTGTTGACAAGCAATTTTAACTGAGCCTAAATTTAAAACTCAACTCTGTCTGTGGATGCCGGTGGGTATTGTGCAAGTCCCCAGAAAGGCCCCAGCGTGGAAGTTGATGAGGGGGCCCGGAAAATGTGTTAGTGTTGTAATTGATGCGATTTGTTTTACCTTCCTCATTATCCCTCAGTGTAGAGACAGTGCAGGAGAGGGTAAGGTGGCTGAGCATGCTGACTGACTGACTGTGTGTGTGTGTGTGTGTGTGTTGGTGTGTTTGTTGGTGTGCAGGAAGCTCTGACAACTCATCACAGCTCTGCTCAGTGAGTCACACAGACAATCTGACTGTGAGTGTACAGATAGTGGTTGTGATGGACCGCCGTCACCGCTTCTGGGCCGTGCTTTCTCATGCCGAGTGTTGAGGACGTTTGTGTTTGACTGCTAATTTATAGGTGATCTTTAGCTGACGACGACATCTTATAGTCACGGAATTGGTCACTGTTCACTCGTCACTGTGTGACTCCAGTGGAATTTTTTTTATGACAGCATTAGTTAATGTAGATGTCTTCATATAAGTTTATTTTTTTCAAATAGATTTTTCATCAAGAAGGAAAGACTTGATTTAGTGTTGTTGTTTTTGCTGCTAGCATGCAAGAACTATATTTAAGGAAAGGAAAGCAAACTCCTTGCCATTGTGACATTGTGATTCACACCACTGCACACAACGAAATGTCAACAGTGGGCAGCTTTTGAGCGCCCGGGGAGCAGGGGGTGTGTTTGATACCATGCTCAGTGCACCTCAGCGGTAAGTTGGTGGTAGGGGGATTGGAACCGGGGGCCTTGCAAACCTAAGTCCACTTCCTTAACCACCAACTGCCCCACCATCTGGGAATATACATATCTATATATCTATATCTATATATCTATATATATGTGTGTGTGTAAATAAATATAAATATTTATATACATATATACATACATGCAGTGTATATATATATATATATATATATATAAAGAAAGAAATACATACATATATTCTCCCAGAATATGCAGGGTAATATATATATCCTCCTAGAATATGCATGTATTTAAATGTATTACGATAATTATATATTTTTACATTTTGTTGGACCTAAAGAACCTAAAACAGGTCACCTTTATCTCTATTTATATTGTTAGTTTTTCCGAGATGCTGGATCTCGCATAATTTCTGGACTACCGAGTCACCCTGGAGTATAAGTCGCATCTGTCAGTAAATGGATTTGATGGTGAAAAACAGATATATGTTATACCAGTCTTACAGTTTGATGAAGAACAACTATTTTGTTTCTCGTAAAAACACAGTTGAACTAAAGTTCCAGCGATTACAGGATTGTTTGCGATTCTAGTTTAGCTCCTTAGGAAAATCATGGAAGGGAGGAGGTTTGTGCTCGCACTAAACACAGGCATGAATTCACAGCAGATATTGTTAAAGTGACAAATCTATAGACATTATGTTGTACCCAATGCATGGTTAAAATGTTTGACTTAGCTGGAAAAACAATAAAATAGCAGGGAAGTAATTCCTTGGTATCCTCTGAACATGCACTGTTACTGATCCACGTACATTAGCAGTTCTTGTTTGCCCTTGTTTTCTGTCATTGAGGTGTCAACAGTGCCAGACTCAAGTTTCATGAGATTTCCCCTGAACAGCACTGTGCAGCCAGTCATATGATACAGCGGGTTTGTCTTAATGTTCCCACACCAGCAAACCATGATGTCATCCATTGTTGGGTGTTGACCAAGAGAGAATGATGTCATTTGATATATCAGGGGGGAAATGTTTGATTCATTCTGCATGTGTTTGCTTGGAGATGTGGGACACCTCAGCACGTCATCACCGCTGTAAAAATTTCAAATCCTTTCTCACACATTTCTGCCCCAAAATTACCGAAAGCACCTGCTGCTCCGTTTCCCCAGTGTTTTTTTTTTTTTCGCCCAAAGTCGAAGAGTGTGGTTTTTGAAACAAAACCAATGAGAAACAATGGCGTATGAAACAATGATACTGTAGTCCTGCTATCACTGAAAGGTAGCCGTCTCGACTGGCTCAGCTGGGCTCCTGAGGGGCCAGGGTCGATGCATTAGAATGTGTTAGACAGAATAGACACCCCATGTGGATAGAATGTGTCTTCCTTTTTTCATGGCGACTCAATTACTTTGCCTTTACCTCTGGGAAGTCTCTGAATCCCCCAAAACTAAAAACCTATTTCTTTCTCCTTTTATCTCTTTCAGACAAACCTCCTCACTTCTCACCAGTCCAGCCTCCTGATGGTAAGTCCGCTGTGATTTCGCTCCACTTGCCTCCGATGACCACTGCTGTTTGTGGGGAGGGGGGCTGAAAATAATGACCTCAGACGGCTTTCTGGTTTTTTGAAGGGGGCAGACGCCTGTGTCTGTTGCAAAATCTTTTTCCTTTTTTTCCCTCCGATGTTGGTATGGGAGGCATGTGGCCAGGTCTCCTATGAGCCTTGAAGTAAAGATCATTGTTTGATGACTTCTTTTTCACAGCCCTAGTTAAGCCAGTGCTCAATACCTATTAGCTCAGCAGTATTCACATTCCCTTATAATTGGGTCTAATAGGATGTTTTCCTCCTTGTCCTGAAAGAATCTGCATGTATAACCTGAACTGAATTACAGTATTTGGTTATCTTTATAACCTTCTTGCAAATAGATGTTTAACCTTGTCAGATGCACTAAAATATTGGAATCTAAAAGGTTGGAAATACAGAGTTATTACTATTAATAACTTAAACGTAGTTCATAGTAAACCCAAAGAAAGTATAAGGGTTACAGATCCTACTATCTTTTGTCTCAAAAATTATTTACTGCAGTTAGTTTCTGAAAAGAGAACATTTGGATACAGTTTTTTTCTCTCCAAAACTCTGAATCTCAGGAAGTTTTAATTGGAAGAAAAACAGCTGGTTTTCAAGCTGCTGTCATGAATATTTATCAGCAGCGACAGTGTGTTTCATGGACTTGTGTCGGCGTTATAATTCTCCTCTGTCTTGACGGGGACAAGCTCCCACTAGTTCAGACGGTGTCATAACGCCTTGCTGCCGCACTTGCTACAAAGACAGAGTTTTCTGCTGGATACAAGCAAACATAAAAAAAAAAAATGTTTCTAATGACCCCAGTTGCCCTGCTGATGCCGGGGACAAAAGGCCGCAGTGGGAACTCACTGCCTTTTTCTGGTAATTGCTCTACGGGTCATTTTATTTGGAAAAGCTGTTTTACAGAAAATGTCGGGTGGAACAAACACACACAATCAGAAAGGGGTTTAATATAAATGCAATTGCTCGTACACAACAATTAGGACAATGGATTTGTTACTACCTCCACTTGAATGCTGTACTTTTTTCCAAATAGCCTCGTCTCAACTTAAGAGGAGTGGGCAATGTACTCCCTCCCCCGTAATAGCAAGATTCAATTTCATCTGGCAGGGTTTGAAACAGCCATTTGTTTTTGTTTTAATGACAGATGAAATTGACTTGACAAATCATTATATCTCACTGAGAGGTCTCCATTTGTCTGTTTTTGAAGCGAACGCGTCCATAAATTTCAGTCCTCCACGGGGAAAATGAGAAACCGTATGCCGCTGCTGAAACAGCCTATTTATGTCTCCCTTTGAATTTTCCTCCACAAAAGAAGTAACGTCCTGCTTATCGATCCGACCATTCGTTCCCCAAGTAGTCAACTTTTTTTTTTCTCTCTCTCTCTGTGTCTGTGGGGCGCACTTTGTTTCTGCACAAGTCAACCGTTTAAAAGCTGCTGGTGGCCCTTAATTACTTTTGCAATATTACAGTAGGCTCTCCATCAGCAGCCTGCGTTGCTTCAATATACCAAACAAAATAAAAAAAAAAGCTAAATCCCCATCCAGCGGATAAGCTGGCGCCGTGGGACATAGTTTCTCTGGGTCATTTAACGCTAGAGAGATTAGTGAGACAATTAGTGTTGGCCCAAATACGACAGTAGACCACTTGTTGGAGATGTATGGTTTAAGTGGTGGTGAAGGGGCAATTTAGAAGACGGTGTAGATGAGCACAGGGCTGATAGGGCGCCGCTTTTAGTCAAAACTGCTTCAAAGTACACATTCGACCAAACTTGTCCTTAGTGCCAAGGACTCTCCACTCGTCAGTACTTAATTACAGAAAATCACAGACAAGATACCAAGGACTCTGCATTTTTAAACAGCCTCGTTTGTCTCTGAACTGGGCTTGATGAGACGTCCTTATTAGCATGAGGACATTCTGTATGAAGCACAAGGAATTTGTTCCGAGCATTAGAGCAAAAGAATCTTGGGACTTAGTGTGGAAGAATTGCGCGTTCGGCATAACATGAGCAAAAGCCGTTTGGGAATATTTATGGCGTGAACCACCCGCAAATAGCTGACGAATCCTCCCCACTGAACGGCCTATAATCACCAGTCAAAAAGTGACAAAAGTCACAAAGAAGCCTTTAATTAGGCTCCTTTTCTGCAATCCCAGAGAAGCACTTGCTTGGCTCGGGCCGTACTCATTATTCTCTGACTTCTCCTGATAATAAGACAGTTGTTGCACTTTTGGCCGGAGCTAAAAAGCACAGAGAATGTGCTCCTCCAGGGATTAGTATCCAAGTGCAAGAAATGCTGGGTAAAAAGGGGCTTCTGGGTCTAATCTACTTCCATTATCAGTGTCCACATTCAGTGAAGATAGCAATGGCTATCTGCTGTCTTAATAAAAGAGGTAGTAGGTGTCCAGCATTTAATAATTAGGTCCGGCGCAGATCACATTATGTTTGTCCTCTAGTGCTGGTCAGAGCCATTCATTATTCTAGGCAACATATTTTCCTAAGTGATTTTTGATCTTATCATTTTATCGTTGTCATTGAATGAGTTTGCCAAAAAATGAACACTGTGTTCCACCTGTGCTGAGACGGAGACATTAACAGTAATACTACATGGGAATTTTATTAGGCTCACGATCCTAACCCGATAAAGTTGGACAAAATAGATAATTAAGAATTGTATAACCTGACTTTTGAGCAAAGCTAAGTAAACAAAGCATTTCAACTTTACTTTGACCAAGTACTCGCCGTTTCCAGACGCCATTTCTGCTGGATTTGAACTTCTGTCATGCAGTGTAGTGACATCACACACTCCCTCATGGGGACACTGCCGTGTGATTGGCTGCAAACGAATGAGCCTACTGTTTGGCCGCTAACGGGCCCCATTTACTGTAGGAAAAATGCATTTGTGGATCTGGACTGCGCGAAAATAGTCTTGAAAATCTACACACGAATGCACGCAGTTTCACAAATTAAAAGCATGATTTAAATGTGCGTTCGACAATTCACGATTGTAGTTTGAGGAATTCACAAATGTATTTTGATTTGTGAATCAATTTTTGTGTATTTTTTGATAAAGTACATTTCTGAATTTCTCAAATATATATTTGTAAGTCCGCGCTGGTGCATTTATTCTGAAAGTGCATTTGTGAATTCCTCAAAATACATTTGTGGATCTGTGCTTGTACATGTTTTTTTTTTTTTTTAGACTAATCTGGCTCCATACCTGGAATTTAAATGTATTTATTTCACAAATTATTTATTTTCAAGCCTGTGCTGCAGAAGGATAAGACTGAAGACATGGTTTGTCCCGCGCAGGCAGAGAGGCTTGATAGATGCACAACAGGGAGAAGTCATGATAAATTGCAGGCTTTGTGAAGCTCCTGTAATCAACACATAGTGCTTAGCACTCTTTGGTTTCTTTCATGTTATAATTGCTTGTCATCTTCAAAATACATACAGCTTTTAAGCAGTGGGCTGTTCACACAGTGACGTTGGAGTTAAAATTTCTAGGGCAGAACTGGCAAGACAAGAAGGATACAATAATATAAGTAGCAGAATGGATTGTAACTACATCAGACCCAATGTCAACCTTAAAAATGTCAATGGAATCCCAGCTTGATGATAAACCGGCCGTAGTTTAGTGGTTTCGAGGAAATCTAATAAACGTAAAATATCCTGCATAGATGTCACACTATTGAAGAGCCGCGTCTAAAGTTCTTTAGCTGCGGATGATTCCTAGGAGGAGTGCTTCCATTTGTTATAGCACAACCTTAAGTGACAAAACACAGACCAGACAAGATCGAAAAAGAGCAGTAAATCACAAGATTTAAAGGGTAATGGACAATCTGAGTCTCTGACAGTCTTGAGGTCTCCTGTGACTTGAGCCGTCTGCATCACAACCTGCCTGGCAGGAGCCCATTTGCTGTGAATCCTTCAATTTTGCATTTGTCAGTGACGGTGCTCTCCGGAGGATGCTCCTTATTGACAAAGTGTACTCCCCCCACTCTAATGTGATTTGATCAAAGATGGCTGAAAGCTCACAAACACTTAGAGAGCACCAGCACTCCCCCCTAAAGAAGTGACATAACTCCTTGTCACCTCTGAGACAACAGTTAGCAGGCGTCCCGCTCACAACAGCCACCAGCTCAGATGGGCAGGAACACGCACGTGCACACGTTAGACGTGCACGCCTCAACATTGTTCATGTAATTTATTCCGCCACAGCCTATTCCTGTGTTTCTGACAGTAAGCCTGACTCTACGCGAGGCAGAATTAATTATGACTCCTCAGCCTATCTTAATTAAATCTTTTCACATCATAGATTTCACACAGCAGAGGAAAAACAATATCTACCCCATCGCTAAGTTAGGTGTGGGAGACGGAGGGTGGGATGGGGTGGGGGCACGGATTGTGAATGTCTGACATCAAGATATCAAAGGTGTGCTGTAAAGTTGCCTCTCCAGGATTACGATTTCACAGACGACTTGTCATGTCCGGCTCTTAACAGAGAGCACCTTGTTATCCCGCTATTGTGAAGGCAGACTGGGGGAAGTGCCAAGGAGAGCAGAGCAGAGCAGTGCGGGGATCAGTGCAGCCTTGACTTTATCAACAGAAAGTTTGTTGCCCTTTTAAAGTACACAGAGCTTTCAAATTGCTCAGCTCAACTCTTGGCCCCTCGCTCGGTCATCGTAGTCTGTCTGCTAAGATCTCTGTGGATTCAGCACTAGCTTTTGTGTGCATTTGGAAAACTTAATATTTTTTTCCCCATAACCAAAGGTCAGAGACAAAGGCAAATGTTTCATCACCTCCTACATTAAACTATTCACAGGAGCGTTCCTTCTTGCCTTTTCTAACCACTGCCAAGTCGTGAATGATCAACTAAAAATAGCTGAGAATCAGTCGCACAAAGGGACAGAAAATGAACCCAGTGTCACCATGCGGCGAGATACAACTGAAGATCTGTTTACAAGAACTGGTGATGCTGCCGTGTTTGTCCCCGGCTGTGATGTGACCCCAATGGACTGTTAAGGCCTGTTATTCCAGGACCCGAGCCTTTGTGAGGCTCAGCAGTCTGCTTTAATGCAAATGGATGCTGGTTGATCCACGGCTGTGATCGAAGAGCTTTCAAATGTCAGCCCTGATAGCTGTCAGCAGCATTAGAACGCTCTGTTCCTTAAGGCCAACTGCTCCTCCCTGGAAGCGTAGGACTGTAATTAATAAGAACGGAAGTACATTACGTTTTAACAACCTAAATGAGGCCATAATAACAGCTTTAGTTTAACTGGTAAATAAATCAAAGGAGGAGGGGGAGGTGTCAAACTCTAATAAGTTGAGGGCAACTGCCCCCACTGTCATTTCACCAAAGGGCAGCATCAGCTAGTAAGGTTTAATACAAAAGACAAGATTCTCTGTAATACAACAGCGCACAATGCCACAATGGCACAGTACTGCACATCAATCTGTGAAAATGCATTTATAATGATCTATTACAGTTGAGATCATTGCAGTAAATGTATTTTTTCTTATAAACATGCATCACCGACACTTTACCAACCCAGTAGTTGAACGACACTGGTCTCCAAGAATGAGAAAACTGTGTTGGATAACTGTGAATAGCAGAAAGTCTAGCACTTTATGGGGCAGTTGGTGGTCTAATGGTTAAGGAAGCGGACTTAGGTTTGAATCCCCCTACTGCCAAGTCACCACTGAGCATGGCACCGTCCCCACTCACTGCTCCCCCGGCCCTCAAAGCTGCCCACTGTTCACTTTGGTGATGGGTCAAATGCAGAGGTCTCACTTTGTTGTGTGCTGTGGTGTAAATCACAATGTCACAATGACAAGGAGTTTGTTTTCCTTTCCTTATATGCATCCAACGCTAGGGCTGGGTTAAAAAAATCAATTAATCAATTTTAAACGATTTTTTTGTCGATTCATAAATCCAAAAAATCGATCTTTTGTTTCCTTCTTTTCCCAACAACTTTACGTGACCTCATGCACCACAGGCGATTACGTATTTACGTGGTTACGTGCAAGTTAACACACTTGCACGTAAAACAAATGTAAAAACAACATGGCACTAAAATCTAAAATCTAAAAATAGAGTCTGCCTTGTAATTTTGGGTCAAGTCATGTTAAATAAAAAATGCATGATGGATTAATATGACTGCCTTGAGTAAATTTGTGATGGAAATAAATGTAAAAAGGATACATTTTTTATTAGCAAATGGATTGAGTTTCAATTTTAGCTTTGATTCTTCTGCGAATAACGTTGGTAATGTTGGTAACTATAATTGACAAAAACTGAATCGAAAACCGAACCGAATCGTGAATTGAATCGAATCGATTTGATTTAGAAAATTTGAATCAATACCCAGCCCTATCCAACGTTAATATTTTGGCCATTGATGACCTTCAGTAAAACACCTCTTTAGATCTTCTGGAAGGGACCACAAAATGTCATTTCACAGTTTGCAAATGGCCTGCAGGATGGAAGTTTGAGACCCCTGTTTTACAGTGAAGTAATGTAAAAAGGCTTTATATCCAATATCTATTATTACATATATTAAGTTTCACATTGTTTTAACCGCTGGTATATGGTACCAGCTGGTACTGGTTGACTTCCCTTGATCCCTGGGCCTTAAAGATTCTTCCAATGACCAGAGTGTGTTCAGAATTCCAACACATACATTACACATTTCCAGATAAGAAAAAGTAGAAAGAAAATCCTGAATAAATGTAATAAATGTATTTTCTTGTATGTCGTACTATATTGAAACAGTTGGAATGACATGAGCAGAATAAATAAAAACCCTGTGGACAGTATAAAACCATGGGAGCTAATTAAGAGCTTCTAGCTGCTTATCACAGCTCTTATCACACAGCATGACAGAGCCAAGGCAAGTTTTAATACACACCTGTTCTCAGCTGCTTTGTCACACATTTGACATAATTAGCCTGCAGATTTACGCACTTCTCTTTATTCCCACATCAGCGCCAGTCAAGGTCGAAGAGAAACTCGGAGTTGTTGGTTTATTTAATCATTTAAAACAGCACCAAGTTATTTTTGTACTCTGACACAAGTCGTTGCTGTCGCTGTCACAGGCCGTGACGGGCAGGCGATAATTTAATCGTTGGGTGGCAGAGCCGGAAAGTAACTGCACTGACAAGTGTTAGCAGCGCAAACACTTTCCATAGTCTGGTTCCTAATTAGAGGACAATAAGCAGCCGGTTGTGTCAGCGTCTTGTTGTGTGTTATTGCGTGGAGATGTCCTGCTGCAGCTTCAGCTCAGGCCTCTGTCGCCGTTGTTGTTTCTTCACCTCATCATACAGTGTGAGTTAATGGAGCGTTTGGTTGTTTGTTGTTCACTCAAGGTTCAGCCCCCAGTTTTGTGCAGAAGTGATAGTTTTCTGGGACTCAGACGTCGGTACGGCGTCTCACCTCACCACCCCGAGACACACACTTACTCACACTGTTGTTCTCCCTGAACATTTCACCCCTCGTTTCCTCTTTTTCTTTGCCCTGCCACAAAGATTGTGTACACTATTTTAGGTGAACCTCCATCAGGTTGTGTGCATGGACACACTTTTCTACACACAGACGCACACAGAGCACTATCATTCCAGATCCTACACCTCAGTTTATTATTTTCTTTATAAAGAAAATACAAATATATTTCTTTCAGTTGTCATCAGGCATTTCTGTCCATTCTTGTCTTCTTGTCTGTTATCCAGGTTGTTGTTTCTGCAAACATCTTTAAGTACGTTTAAAAATCACCTGTAAAAAACATTTATTGTAACTGTAAGCTCAACTTTCAGTGGGCTCACCACCTACAGGAAGGGTCACAGTGTGGTGTGGTGTGATTTGGCTATCAGTAATGGAGACCTCTGCCCTTGCGACTCGGGCAGGGATAAGCAGATGCAGATGATTGCGTGAGTGAATGAATATTTTCTCGTTCAAGTTGAGGTGCCACCCATTGGAAAAACATGGGCACTGCAGGGAAAGTAGCAGTGCATAACAGTGTATTTTTGCTCTTCTGCAAGTCACTAAAAGATATTAATTCATTCATCTGCTTATCTGTGACAGCAGCAGTCTCCGCAACTGCAACCCAAAGCACACTGCATCCCACTGTAAAAAAAAATAATAGTTTAATTTCAGAGCTGATATCCTGCTAGCTCTATATCTAGTTTCCATGATTTTTAAAGGTCACAAAAATCAATTGAGTTTTTTTTACATCAACTTGATGGAGCAGTGGTGTGAACTAAGTTAAATGTAAAACTCATGCATAGAGAATAAAATGCTTCCAGCCCAGTGGTTCTTAACCTTGTTGGAGCTACTGAACCCCACCAGTTTCATATGTGCATTCACCGAACCCTACTTTAGTAGGATGAGTCGGTGTGTCTTGACCTCCAAACCCCAGAGACCGACTCAACAAACGCCTAGGGTTCCATCGAACCCAGGTTAAGAACCACTGTTCTAGCCTATTCTATGCCAGCTGTAGGGCAAACATGGGTATTACAAGGCAAAAGCAGGGACATAATCACAACATAAACCCCGCCTGGGCAAACAAAGGCCCGGGGACCAGATATAATCTGGCCAGTCTTGTAATCTGGCTCGCCAAATTTATAATGAATCGCTGTCAGTACAAGTGTTTGCTGAGTGTAATGTAATGTGATTATACTTCTGCCTTTGTTTTCCCAATAGATTCCGAACACTAAACGTGTTTTAACATTTAGGTCTTTCTTTTTTTACATGTCAATTATCTAAGTTCACATGAAGGGTCCATCTATCGGCCCCTAATCAGGCCCACTGACTAGTTGTTGGACCAATTGTGGTCCAAAAGCCAAAATGTTTGCCCATCTCTGATATAAACCAATTTGCCTATGCTTAGTCCAGCTCCTTCCGCATGTCATATCATTAGAGAGCCATAAAAAAGCAGTCTTTTCTTGATACTAGTGTTTTTTTTTTGTTTTGTTTTGTTTGCTTGTACTCCACGTTGTTACGTGGGTACTGTGGTTTTCTGGCGCTGTCAAGCCGCTTTCATGCAGGACTCAGTTCGTTATTCACCCTAACCATAGATATATTTTTCTTTTTTATCCTTGTGTTCTATTTCTTGTGTTTGTGGACCAGAAAACAAAAAAAAACAAAATACAATTCTTGGCCCGAACTTCCACACTTGTAAACATGTATTGATAATTGGCTGCTCATATGTGTGGTCCATCTGTCGGAACCAGGACATCACCTCCTCCTCCCTGATTAGCACAGACCCCCACCTGTTAACTACCACATGCAAACACATGCGGTCATTCTGTTTGACGGCAGGTCCAAAAGCCAAACGGAAATGGGCATCAGGACAATACATGTAGGCACATGGCTTCCCACTGTGTGGGTGTGCATGTGTGTCTGCCTCACCGTATTTGTTATGAAAAAAAAAAATAAATAAAAATAACCCTACTGGGGTAAGCGGTGTAGCTGACATGCTGCTGCACCATGTGTCTCTGTGTTGTAATTGTGTCCACTGGAGCGAATACATACGGTACATTGTGCGTCCTTTACAAAACCTGCGTTTTCATCAAATTTTACTTTGATTTGTGTGCGCACGGGTGTATTTGTATGTCCGCGGCGTGCTGAACGCTGCCCTGTCGCTGAGCTTTAATAAGATTTATGACAGCAGAAAGTGAGACAGAGGGCACAAGCTATTGAGACAAAGAAGGTGGGAGGAAAAAAAAAAGAGCGTAAATTGCTATTACTTGAATGTTTCTGTTTGGCCTGCCTCCCCTTCAGTGTAAAGAAACTCATAAAAATGCAGATAAAATACAGTGCATATTATTTTCTATAGCTCCAGGAATGAAGGGAGACAACACATTATGCCACTGCACAAAGCGGTGATATATTAGCAGGCACAGTTTATTCCAGTGTCTATGTCTAAAATATTTATGCATGTTTCTAATGCCTTGATTTAAATTGTGTGTCAGTGGAGGACTTGACTTTGCCCTTGGTCGATGCCCTGAGCTAACATTTACATTGGTCTTGGGGAGTAAACCTGGCCCTCAGTCTGAGGCAGTCTGTTGAATATCTCGATTTTTTTTTTTTTTCTTCCCAAGCTGCACTGACTCCTGACAGGAATCTGGCATCACATCATGAATACCACACACTCTGTGTAAATGATATTTGTCTTGATCTCCTCGTTTTGGACTAAAACCTTCAGTTACTTACATTACTCGTAATAATCCCACTACTTTCGGAACGTTTAACACTCCTCAGGGCTGGGGCTCCAATGATACCATATGGTAGGTTAATATCTACAGAATCAGATAAACTGTAAGTATAGACCTGCTGTGTGTGAATATGAGAGTGACTTCTCATTTTAACAGACCGAAATGTATTAAATGTCAGAACTCCTGGGAAAAGTAAATGGTTTGGCAGGTGGTGAAGGTTCGTCATTGGAAACTGCAGCCAGGTGCTGCGTACACAGGCACAGTGGGTGGAGTTGATCTTTGTGTAAGATATATACAGTATGTATACAGTATATGTATATATATGTCACATATGTATGTGTCACCATTACTACTTATGGTATAAACCAGGCCTGGGACAACCTTTAGTCCAGGCAATTATTTCGATTGTGGGCCACACATGGTACCAAAATTTGAGATGCGGGCCAGGTCAGGATCAGAGAGATTGAGTATTTGCGTCAACTAAGATAAATGACGAGTAAAGTATTAAATAAAGGTGAAATGCCTTAAGTCTCTTTGAGACCATCTATTGGGGAAATGCTGGCTTTGCAGGGAAAATTTAGAAGGATAACGATAATATAATTTAAAAGTATAATTTGGACAAGTTTGGTGGACCGGATTAAAACGCCAAACGGGCTGCCTGCGGCCCCCGGGCCTTTGTTTGCACCAAGTCTGCTTTAGTCCTACAATGCAACATGGTTGCCAACTAAAAGCATCAATGTTAACTAATGTAAATGTCATGTGAACGTTATGCATAAAGGCGTAAAAGCTAAAATGCTATTAGCTTTCTATTCATTCCAGGTAAAAGGAAAAAATATACTCACAATACTCAAACCAATTATGTAGTTCGGAGAGTCTTGGTGGACCAGATTACGGACATGAATGGGCTGCATCTAGCCCCCGAGCCATAATTTGCCTTTACCTGGTACCTTCTTATCTTTATCCACCTCCTCGTACTTCTGTATTTTCTTGTCCATGACTACCCACCTACTTTTACATTTCTAAAAAATTACAACTTACTGTAAAATCTCCCTCCCTGCGGCCTAGTGAAAATAGACTCCTCATTTGCAGCCCAATCCTTGTCTTAAACACATACTAACTCCCCACCGAGTTACACCTACCTACTAACTATATACGTATCTCCCTTAACCTGTCCACCCACGGCAGACATCCATCTATTGATTATACGAATCATTTCTCTTCTAAAATTTAGGACAAACATTTAACTCACCATTGTGTAAAATCAACCTTTTAACCTTCGGCCTTTAGTGTGGGTTAGAAAAAAATAAATAAAACAAGTGTGTTTAGAATTGCACCTCCACACTTGCACCTCCTCATTTACATAATGAGAGAGGGAGGAAACACAAGGTGACAAAACAGAACGGACAATGGACGATTATTTTATTTTATTCTTTTCAGGAAAGATCCATTGTTTTCTTTTATTTTTCACATTGCAACACATTGCAAACAAACACACAGTATTTCCAAGGCTCTGGTGTTCAGTCATATGTGCAAGTTCTGCATGAAACCGACGTGACACACGTGAAGTGTCAAAGTTTCCTATAAAACTCGGGGCAGACAGGGTGCAGTGAGATCCTGCAGTATATCTTCTCTGCAGACAGGGTGTTTTTCTTTTCCTTCACTGGAGTCTCATGCACCTCAGTACATTCTGTAACTCCATAATTAGGGGTTGTGGCAGTGAAGGAAAAAAAAAAACAATATGTGTAACAGTTGGATTGTTTTTGTGTGTAATCCACTCTGAGATAAGCTGCTCTGTTAAGTGGAAGTTTGATGCTGTTTTTATTCTTGTTTCGAGGTTTAATTTAAGAATTTGATGTTAAATAATCCGATAATTCTAATGTTTGATCCATTTTCACATTTACGAACCAAATCGTTTGCAATCCACAATTGCAGTTGACGCTGTTCTGGCAGCGACAAGGTCTCAGTGTCTTGACAAGATAATAAAATCTCAGCCTCTGCAGAAACACTTTTCTCTTTTGTTGAGCCGTAACACCACGAGTTCCCACCCTAATGGAATTGCAACGACAAATCTGCAGCAGGTTCCCTAAATCAGGAGAAACGATCCCTGATGACGCTTTTTAATACATCCTTGGAGACGTTGTTTGCAGACTTGAGCGTCTGCGAGAATTATGCGTCCTTTGTCCACTAAATCTGGTTTAAACATTTAGGCAAACACCTGCAGACACGCATGAATCTGTGTCGGGACGACGAGGTATTTCTTTCCCAATGTCTCACTTGATGTATGTCTGAGGGGCTGCTGTATCGAATGACTGGAAGGCACTCAATTCCATGCACTTAACATGTGCTGCACATATGTTAAGTGCACACAATGGAGTTTCATTGCAGATGAGCTCACGTCTCTCACCCTCTCTTACACACACACACACAGCAGACACACTTGTAGAAAACAAGGCAACCAGTGTGAGGCTGTCCCTCCACATGTGATTTGTATTAGCTGAGACATTTCCCACTGGTGTCAGACAGCGCTCATCCCTCACAGCTGTCTCCTGTCACCGCGCAGCCAAACGTCGTCTCGCAGCAGCAGTTGTGTTATCACTTACACGCATTGACGACGCATTACTTTTCTCTACCCCCCCCCACCGCACACCCCCCTCCGAACTAAGCGACGGACGCACTCCGATGCCACTCCATCAACATCTTGATTATTATGAGATGTTGTACTTGAGCTGATGCCTGATTGTATAATTGTTCAGCTGTAAATGAGTAACCATAACATCTGTGGAAGGAGAGCTTCTCAGACAGGATGGGCTGTTGAAACTTTCAATCATTTCTCAGGGAGTGTCCACACCGACCTTGTGGAAAGTGAACCCTCCAGTTTGTGACTCTGGTTGATGTACATAACAGCGTTAACCTCTGTGTGACCCTTCTCTGGGTTACCTCAGATTAGTCATCTTGAACTCTTAACTCTTGATTGGTGTTCTGCTCGAACATTTGGTATAGTAATCAGTGAGCACTCCTCTTGTATTGACAACATGCGTTTTATTGGAAAGTTTGAAATTTATTTTTTACCCATTAGAGATTCTGTTTATTTTCTCTAATTAATATTCCAGCCAACAATCTTCATTTTTAATAGTTTTTTATTGTCACAACAATCATTGTTCGTTTTGCCTCATTACAAGCTGCTGTCTTAATTGCTCTCGCTGAGTAAATATTTCATTTTGTGTAAACATCTGCAATAATGATTTTTTCCGTACCTCAGACAGTCACGTGTCTGCTTGGTTGAAGTCTGCTAACATCTAGTCTGCATTTTAATAACAGAACAGAAGCTGCTGTTCCGTAGAAAACCTCTTCTGTCATTCAATGTTAGATAAGAAGTCGTGGCACAGGGTCTACATTCAGCCTGCAAACCTCTCTCATCTCAACCAGGATGAAGCAAATAGTCAATAATTTTGCTTTTATGGTATTTAAGAGTTGAAGAGTTGAGTTTAAGGCTCCTCTGTCAGAAGGCGTAGCTCTGTAGCATCTCTGGTCCTGGATCTTTTAACAAACTATGAATTAAGATGTGAACCCAGCCATTAAGGGCTGTTTTTTTTGTTTTTTCTTTTGCAAAACCAACAACACAAAAACACACGGCAGAGAGATTTAATTCATGCTCCATGACTCCAAACACCAAAGCAACACAGCTGCTCTGGAATCACTACGTTTACGCCACATTGCTCTAGAATTAAAGGCAGAGGACGCAGGGAAGAGACGGTTGCAAAGACGTTTGTGTGCGATACGTGAAGCTGAAGATCCCCGGTTTCCATCTTTGTCAGAAGCAAGACGCATAACAAGTCAGTGAAAGGGAGAGATAGAAGGAAGAAAGGCTTGGAAAGACAGAGGGGCTTTGGAGAACCCACAATCAGGGGATAAATGTGTGCAGTCTGTGCATGTCTCTGTGACTTTGCCAGCGGCATATGGAGAGGTGTGATTGGAACAGATTGGTCCAATATGTCCCATCTCTATTAGACGGCTCTGTTTGGTATGTTACACAATTATTAGCTGTGTACCGTGGACAGAGGAGGGTTCACTCCCTTCTCTCTAAATGGTTCCATGATGGTTTGTTCAAAAGTAAGGGATCAAAACTGGCTCCGCGAGGACCATAAATCCTTGCCGATCTCAAATGTGCATTACCAAGTGAAAGGTCATTGGTGTCGTCTCGCGCTGGGACTTTATCACAGCATGGGGGTCATTGCATTTACACCTCCATGAGGTTAGGTTTAATTCACAGCCTCAATACCGTATAACACTCATCAATCCCCAAGGAAGAAATGCCATGTACAAAAAATGAGACTTTTATGATTGAAGCAAAGGTGAAGAGGAAAAAAAAAATAGAAGGTGCAATTACCTCAGTGCCATGCTGGGTTCATCTATGCCATACTACGATTCAATCGCTTTTCTCCCCGCCCCCCAGCTAGTTTCATTACAGTCTAGATGAACAGTGGCTGAAGGAATGCCGGTGTGAAGCCCCGTATTTGTGCCAGATAACAACGTGTTCAGTAGTTTTCCACTCCTCGTCAATCCTGTCCAGATTTCCTGTGAAGTGATACAGTGGGAGCCAAGTTCACTGACCCCCACCACCCCCAACCCTCTTTTAGATGGCGTCACAGGTCAGGAGTTGCTACAAAGAGACAAGAAGGTAAAAGAAGGCAGATGGTAGCCAGCAGCACCCATGGTCACTTCCTGGGGCCGTGTTAGATTGGTCACAGTGCTTCCTTCTGAAAAAAAAAGATAAGATATGGAGTTGGGAGATATGATGCTGACTGGCTGCAAGGGATTGAGCGCAGACACATACACACCAACAAAATCATTATTATGCACCGGCACAGCGTTCAGCCAAAGCAGGTTGACAAACAAGGATTGTGTTTGTCTGAGGATGCACCGTAATGCCAACTTAAGTTGGAGGTGACAGCTCTTCCCTCTGACCAAACACACTTTTCATGCAAACCAAAGTCAGCTCCAGATGTGTTTGTTTGTTTGTTGAATTTGATTTGAAGTAAATAGCGATACATGCAAATTACAGTATGTTGTATTGCAGGCCCCGTGGAGTGGAGGCTTTTGTGAGTCTCACAGTCTCCACAGAGTTGGATTAACCATGCATTTTTTTCAATAAAAACCTTTTTTTAGGTGAAGCTTCAGAAACCTCAGATGCTTCATTTGCATATACATATATCCATAAATAAATATATGTATATTTATATATTCCTTCCTGTTTTGCTGCCTGTATGTACCATGGTTAATAATTCAGTGAGTATCCAATCACATCTTCAGAGGTTTTACTCAGCGCTTCTTAACTCAGCGAAAAGTCTCTGTGGATGTGTTTTACATAGAGTTTGTATTCAGCTCAAGTTTACCTCTCAACTTTATAAAATTATAACATAAAATTGCTCTAAAACTCATTTCACTGTGGATTTCCCTGCACAAATGAATTCACGGTCGTAAAAACTACACCTCTATGCTGACGACATAACAATGTCCATGTGTCAATGTCCCAGTCATTTCCTAATAACCAATACAGGTCATTATATGTCATGTGTCATATATTGATGACTATATTTGAGGTTCAAATACATTCGTGTGGGCGAGATGAGAGTCGGCAGTAGTGCATCATTAGCAGACGTAGCCCACATCTCTTCATCTTTCCTACCGTTGCTCCTTCAAGCTATTTCATGTTCTCTTTCATTACACTCATGTACCTTCTCCAGGGACTCCCCTCCTTTCATCATCTCCAGCAGCTCCATGTCCAACGTCCATATATATTTACCTGTCATCTTTATCTGAAACCAATGTGCTGCGTTAAGTCCATCAACCAAAGGTTCTCACTTCATCCTGACTGGCTCATGAATAAAAGTCTGGATTAATGCAGTGCTGGTGATTAAAACCATGTTCAGACATGGGGGGAAATAAATAACAACTGCAGGAAAACTAGCCAGAACAGTTTGGTCATTACTTAAAGTGACTCGGTATACATAAATCTTCCATAAATCCTCTCTTCCTAATGATCTCCCCCATTTTTCCTCACTGAACACATTAAGCTAATGGACGGAGTTAAGGCCCGCTCTGTCAGGGAGAGACACTGCTGCTTTTAGAGGGAGTGTTCAGGTTCATCAAGTTTTAATGAGCTAAGAGAGAAATCAACACAGACAGTGAACACTTGACTTATTCCGGGACATTCCTCCTCCTGCTGTTTGAGTGCAGGGTGCAGGTATAGCACAGTTTTTCACTGGCTTGGAATTTCCTTTTCTTTTTTAAAAAAAATCCATCTAAATAAAATAACGCTAAGATAAAATCAAACAGAGCTAATATTCCACATAATGAAAAAAAAAAAAAAAACAAGGTTATCACACCGCTGCCTTTTACTATTATGTAAAAAGCGGTTACTCAGGTGTTTGGTAAAAAGCTGAAATCAAAGCATGCGATTCAATCCCTGAAGTCGTTGTTTCTCGGTGGCGTCGGGGAAAAACGCAGCTCTACGTTAAAAGGGTGTAAACGTAACTGCTAAAAGGGAATCAGTGAGTAAACAGGGTTATCTTTCAACCAGAAAGTCAGTGGGGTTAATTCTGTGCTTAAAAACAACGTGTCCCGGAGCGAGAAACTTCACCTGAACTTGCCTTTCCTCCCCTCAAGGGCATTTTAAAGTGTCACAGACTGAAGAGACGCTGAGCGAATGCAAATAAAACAGAAGTATCCAACTGTGACACTTTTATTTAAAGAAAAAAAAAAAAAATCTGTTTACACGTTTCTCAGTCACTGTCTTAAATGTATTGTTCTCTCCTGCAAACATCGACTGAGCTTTGGCAACAACAGGATTGTTTTGTTTGTCTGTTCTCTGTTTAGATGAGCTAAACAGGGCCGGGGTTGTTTGGTTTGAGGAGAAAACAATGCATCAAAAATTTAGCATCTATTTAGAGAGTACCAGATGTGGGTAGATTTTCTGAGAGTCAAGTAAATTTATGATGTGCCTAGTGATTTAGAATCCATCTCCGCACCATCTTTGGAGTCTCTGTAGCGTTACGGTTCCCGACGTGCTCAGCTCATGTGCAGTCATCATCAGAGTTCCAGGGAATGAGCAGCATCACTTCACCGGGAGAGTAGGGAACGCTGATTCATCCTCCTGTGTGATGAACCAGAAATAATGGAAGTGATACAAAAGACCTCTCTTGATTTTGAGGGTTTTTAAAAATTTATACAAATATATCGAAATTTACAAGATACATAAAGCCCTTTTTCAAAACGATTCCAGTTTGTCAGGAGTAGTTATGTCACCCAACCGAGTGCCTTTTAAGTGCAGCCTTGTCATACACATCACCGAAAAGAAGTTTCTAAATTGTTGTTTATCGCTGCTTTTATGGCGACATGTTGACCTATCGTCAATCTATCATCCATTTTCCAATTTCTAAGTCTGCCTCAGAAAAATAGTCTTAAAAAAACATCATCATTGGTTCAGTTCACCAACAAAATGTTATTTGTCAGCCCTAATTGGCAATCTGTTTATGTGTGACAGCTGTTACAGGCAAGTGGAACATACTTTGATGTTCTTCTCAGTCGGTTTCGTTGCAATCTAAAATTCTGATGCTGATTTTATCCCGTTTACTTTTATATTCTGCAGTTGTATACTTTATCAGCGGGCCACATCGGGTCTTCCATCCTTCGACTTTAATCACATTATCCAATTCCCGGTCCTTCAGATGTCTCTAAATGACATCAGTATCACAATCTAGTAATCTCTCTCCTTGGATCAAACTTGTCAGATATGGAAAACTGCAATAACACGTCAATATCTTTATCTTTTTTTGCTTGATTTTTCTTTTTTTTTATTAATTTAAGACCAAGATTACCTTACATACCCCAGTCTGTCTTCTTTGTTACTTTGCCTTCAAATATTATTTGACAAATCAAATCACATCACTGCATACTTTTCCTCTCATAAACACACATTTGTATTGAAAGAGCTAAAAAAAAAAAAAATCACTGTAGTGTTTACTTCCTACAATCACATTTCGTACACTAATGAAAAAGTATGTAGTTTAGGATTATGAAGAGACTCACACACACACATTCATACATACAGGCGGCTGGCTCTAGGGTGTCGTATACTCGCGGTGAAATGTTTCTCCTGCGGTTTGCATCCTAATTAACTTAAGATGGATGTGTATTTTTCAGTCTGGTGCTCTGCTGCCATTTTGACTGCCCCGGCTTTACTCGCAGCTCTGCGAATGTAAACATATGTAGGCCCAGGTGGGAAGTGAAGCCATAACTCAGATGGTGTCATTTTAAGATGGGCCCCACACTTGGAAACCCTATCTTAAAAAGAAATATTGCAGTCTTTAAAGCGAGTGCACCGTGAGCACATACAATATGAACTGCACTGAGACCAAGGCAGTATCAGTGAGCAGAATCTAGAGTAAGTATCACCATTTTTCTTCCTGCAGCCTCTTGAAACGCACAGAGACTCGCACGGTTCTCCTGCATCCGCTGCAGTCCAATGAGCTTTGCTTATTTGGACTGATGAGCACAACCAAAAATTGCTATTAAATTATATCACAGATGAATATATTACATAACCATACAAATATACATCCTTTTTTATGTGTTCTTTAACCTTTGATGCACTGAATTTTATAATATATTCTGTGTATAGTTTGTGATATAACACAAAAATAAGATATGGTAATATTCAGTGATAAAAAAAATTGCTTGATTCTTTGTATTAACTGTGTGGCAGAAGAATATTTTTAGGCAAAGAATTCAAGTGCTTCCATGAATTGAATGAAAATGAAAGGCTTCTGCAATTACAGGTAAAAAGCTTTAGTCCCTTTTGAAGGGAGTTCTTACAAAGATTTTCTCACAATTTCACCATGGCCCTGCGCCACTTGAATTTTTTTTTAATTGTAGAATTGTGTTTGCCATTTCTCTTTTGTTCTGTTACCACACATAATATACTAAGAGAAATGGGATTTTTTTTTTTTTGTGCCACTTGTACCTGTTCTTTCACAGTTTTCTGTAGCATTTAAGCATCAAATCATCCCTGCAGGATGAGGATGTAAGCATTGTGCAGGATTGCTGCTGCATTGCATAAGCTGGTATAGATTCTTATTTCGCCTTGTGTGTGTTTGGGAGTTAAAAAAAAAAAGCCATATGCTGCGGCCTGAGGACCTACAGAGGGATCAGAGCCCGGCAGGTAGTGTTATTAGTACCACAGGTGTAAAAGTGTCCTCCTGAGAACTGGGGTTTTACCTCGTCTTGTCCTAAGATAGTTATGTTAGTGGTCGTAAACCTGGCAGATTGTTTGTTTGTATGTACCTTCCGGTGGAGTCGCCGCTCACAGGAAGGCTAACAGTGTGGTGCAGTGTGATTTGGGTGGCAGTTGTGGAGACTGCTGTCCCTGAGACCCGGTACCGATTGTGCAGATGAAGATAATTGACTGAATTATCTGTGTATATACAGTCATAATGGAACTAGTGTGACATTAGTGTGTTTATTGTCCTGATCTGTACCTCAACTGAGGTTGTGGAGGTAAAACCAGCTGCAGATGTTGATGTGATTCATGTCACCACTCTGACATACAGTTTGAATGAACCCTGATCTCATTAGCTGCATGACCATCTTGTCCGCTGAGTCAGTGTGACATTAATGCCCTTAATAACAGTGTAACAACAGCTGAGAAAAGAGAGAGAATTGGTGTTAAGATTAAAAAATAACACCCCAAACCTTACAGAAAATGAAGAGAGAAATCAAAGGTTGGATGGAAGAAAGAAGGTGTCACATATTGGTATAAATCTTTGCACCCTCCGATCTGAAAGTCTGGAAGGAGTCATAATCCTCACACCATTACTGTAAAATCTTCCAGCTGATATTCCAAGGAGCGCTGACGGTCTTATCCATCCTTCAAATTATATGGATCAACACGGTATCTGTTAAAAGCAGCTTGTGGTTCAGAGGGACGGGTTGATCGTCTCTGAGCCAGAAAGGGGGAGTCTTATGTCAGGAACGGGCCAATTATATTCACCAGAACTTCACCTTTTTTGACTCTCGACGCCTGATATGAATATGATGACATTTACAGATGACAATAGAGGCAGTGGAGATCAGAAGATCACATCCAGGGCTGATTTTAACATCCTTAGCACCTTCTCTGCCCGTGGTCACATCACATGTGTGGTGACATTTATGTAAATAGTTGTCTGCATTCAACAGAAAAACAACAACAACATACTTTTCAAGTCTTGAAGAGGAAGGAAAGAAAGAAAATTTCTTGTCATTGTGACGTTGTGATCCACACCACTGCCTGTGTATTTTAAACCATCACCAAAGTACAGCTTTTAGTGCCCAAAATACAGTGAGTTGGGATGATGCCTTAATGTTCACTTCAATGTTTACCTGGCAGTTGTTGGATTCTAACCTGGAGCCCACCGGACACTTGTCTAGTTCCTTAACCACTAGGCCCCAGAATCAACCAGAATTACCTTTTTTTTTTGTTAAAATCATGAATAATAACTTCCTGTACCACAAATAATAACAGTTCCTAGCTTCAGCATTAAACACACATCACATCCCCTTTTTTTAGACGTGCTGTGAACTGTCAGACACTCCCTGACTCCCTAATAAACAGATGTGACACATCAAAACAGCGGTGTGGCCCTTTAAAGCCACAAATTACTGCAACACTGTGGTGAAATTCCATCCTTTGTGGTCATTCATCTTGTAAAAGTAGCAGCAGTGTTTCTCGTTGCTGGTATTGATTACTTTCTCTGTGTTACGTTCACTGCGAGGCAGTTTAAATGACTCCCAAATCACATCTACGCCAAACACCAAAAATGTTCAACAAGGCCATTTTCATTTACTTCTAATTGATATTCATTTTAACAAGTAATTTCCTTTGACGATAATTAAATGCAAATAGCTGTATTGAGTCGTGGGAGCATAAAAATAATGAGAGAAATCATTTTATTCATTCACATTATGACTGTTATGTCCTGCATTGGGATAAAAAGACTGATTTCTCCCAGTGAATTGGCAGTAGTTCAGCTGTGATGTCATTTATATGCATTCCTCCCTGCAAAAACAGACGTGAATTTTTTTTTTTTCCCCTCTTCAACAATTATTAAATGTCAGGGCAGATGGATGTGAACAAAATACGTTACCGTGACAAAACTGTTAGGAGTTATGTTCTATTAGATGAGATCTTCTGTCTACACATGGGCTTGAATGAATAGTAATTGATGAAGCAGCTTGGAACGTTGTTTTGATCTTTTTTTTTTTTTTTTTTGTCTCTAATGCCATCTGCTGTCAGCGTAGTTCACAAGTGTTCAGTTACATTACTCCCAGGACAAAATTTGGTCAATGAAGACATTGTTAATCCCTAAAATTAGAATGACTCACTTTGACAAATAGTCCATGTCATCATTGAATTATACTACAGTTTCCATCGATGCCTAATGAAATACAGACTGGCAAACTCCAGAATGAAGTATATGGTATTATCAGAACATTTTAGAACAACACATTTACAAATCCATTCGAATATACGAAAAAACATTGTTTAATTTGAAATTTAAACATTGATAAAATTTAAAAAACATCACATTCCATTACAGGTATATTTAAATATTAATATATTATAATTTTTTTTCAGTAAAAATATCAATTCATATCAGGAAAATAATCTGAATTAAGGTTTGGATTTAACCTGGTGTCGTGGTTATGACATCTGGGCCACGTCTTTGAACTCTTCCTGCATCCAGGGCATCAAGCCCCTCCCCAATCTTCAATAACCAATTAGGACTCTTCCTTTTAACGCTGTGCAAACTGACATCTGTGCACACACACACTTGTATAATTGCACACAGCCGGGGTCAAAGGTCCAAGCTCCGCCCCCCAAGACTGCCATTATTTTCAGCCTAATCTCCAAGGTTGCAAATGGACGCATGTGGAGCTGCATACTTATGGGGGGGAGGTTGAACAATGAATATGGAGAGGTCCTTTTTTTGTCAACCTGTTAGTTCTCCAATCCCAACCAGCTGGAGATTACCTGCAGGAAGTGATGGACATTAAAAAACCTGACCCAACCACTCTCATGTACTATTCATGCCGACCTTTCTTTTAGCCCCATTTTCCTTTATGCCCAATTCAAACACACTTGCATACACACCTCTGTGCACCTCAAACCATTACGGGACGGGTCTACGCTGTGAAAAGCTCAGTGTTGCTGTTGATAACATTTTAGTCCAAGTTCCTGTAAAACCAGCACAGCAGTGGGTTGACAGAAAAGAGCAGAGTGGAGCAACAACCACAAGGAATTTAGTGAAGGCTTAATGGATGAGGCGGGGACACATTAGGAACCAGGTCACATGGGTGGATGGAAGGATGGCTGGAATGAGGAAGGATGGGTGGATGGAAGGAAAGATGGATATATGGAAGCATTGATGGATGGATGATAAAGGAAAGGAAAGGAGGAGGGAAGGTTGAATGGTGGATAGGTGGAAGGATTGATTTATGGATGGATTTGAGGAAATATGGATTGTTCATTGGATGGGTGGATGGATGGGTGAATGGATGGATGGATGGAAGGTTGCAAGGAAGATTGAAGGGATTGGATGGTTGGATGGATAAATGTATGGAAGGATTGATCTGAGGATGGAAGGAAGGATGAAATGTTGAAAGGATGGATGGAAGGATGGAGGAATGGTTGAAGGGATGGATGAGTGGAAGGATTGATGTATGGATGAAATGTTGGATGGATGGAAGTATGGATGGAAGGAATTTTTTGGTGGTTAGGATGGAAGGAAGGAGGGAAGGTAAAAGGGATGGATGGAAAGATTGATGTATTGATGAAAGGATAAAAGGAAGTATGGAATGTTAGTTTGATTGATGGATGGTTGGATGGTTGGTTGCAGTTATGGTTACCCAGACTTCACAAATTCATATTAACCCAGGTTTACATTATAACATTTAGTAACTGACCATAGTGAGTACGAGTCCATTAGTTTTACAAATTTGGTTTTCTTCATTTAGATTTAATGCTAACAGAAATCTAACATCTGTAAGCCTAAATATGGTTTACAGATGTTAGGACAAAATTGGGGATCACTGCACTAGAGGATTTATACATATATATGAATGGAAACCTATTGCAGCGGTTCCTCAGGCACAGACATTGACTTATACTATCACACACACACACACAGACACACTTGGAAAGATTGATGTATTGATGAAAGGATAAAAGGAAGTATGGAATGTTAGTTTGATTGATGGATGGTTGGATGGTTGGTTGCAGTTATGGTTACCCAGACTTCACAAATTCATATTAACCCAGGTTTACATTATAACATTTAGTAACTGACCATAGTGAGTACGAGTCCATTAGTTTTACAAATTTGGTTTTCTTCATTTAGATTTAATGCTAACAGAAATCTAACATCTGTAAGCCTAAATATGGTTTACAGATGTTAGGACAAAATTGGGGATCACTGCACTAGAGGATTTATACATATATATGAATGGAAGCCTATTGCAGCGGTTCCTCAGGCACAGACATTGACTTATACTATCACACACACAGACACGGTTCAAAACTTAAGACATTTCCCAGAAGTAAATGATAATACACCTGAGTGATGAACAGTGACATATATTCTGTCATGTTGTCCCACAAAAGGTCAGAAAGAACTAAGAAATTATTTATTTTTATTTTTTTTTTACCAGTGACGTAGCCTTGAATAGAAATGCAAATCACACTTGAACCATGATGACGTTTGGTTGACGTTTCAATATCTAAGGTGAAATTTATGTTGCACCGTAGACGTAGTAGCATTTAGTGGTAAATAGCTGCAGTTTTCACCACCTCCTCCTCCTCCGCCGCAGCAGCTCTGTGACGGCCTCAGAGGGGCGGTGTGATTGTGTGAGACGAAACGTCAGGATAACACAGAGAAAGTGTCATTTTTCTACTTCTTATTTCGTTGTCATGCACCTGAATAAAACAGTACGCCCAGGGTAAAAGAGAAGGGATAGAAAAGTTCAAGTGCGACGGTACACGGTGACAGCGAGACAATATAAAAAGCCCCTCAGCGCAGTTCCTCCTGTGTCTAGCCGTTATAATGGTTATAATGGCTGGGGGAAACCCAAGCTGCTTTAAGACAGTGATGGAATGTGATTCTGAAAAATGGTGTGAGGTGACGCGGGATGAATGGACAGACTTGGTGCTTGATGGTTTTGAGTTTTTAATTCTTCATAAGAGTCAAGTGTGCCATGCAAGTTGATGTACTGCTCAGCGGCAACTTTTTTTTTTGTCATATTTACCGGATTCTGCAGATGGTAAAGACAGTTCCTCTGAGTCAAGCCTGTCCAAACTTTTTCAACTAATAGTCATTGTGGTTGCTGGGGTTTGTTCCGACCAACCATGAGCTCATAATTTCACCAATCGCCTGTCTGATGACTGAGATGGTTGATAATTGACTTATTAAACCATGTACTGTACTGCAAGTACTTGTTACTTGCAATAGAATGAAGTGTTTTTGGATTAAATACCACACCCAGTACTTTATTTCACATGAGGAATTTGTCCCAGAGCGAGGCTTACACAGGTACAATTATCGTTACAGTTGTAATAATAGTCGCATGCAGTGTACAAATATTAAATGACAAGTAACAAGCCTGCTGTACAAGGTTTTTCCATGTTGTTCTGATTATATGTACAATACAATACTAATGGCAGTGTTGTTGCAGTAATATATACTGTACAGTATCTCTATGGAATATAAGCGACTTATGGAAAATTAGATGTGCTCCGATGCTTTGAGGCAGGGTTTATCTTGTGTTTATTTCCTTTGGACAGTGAAGGTGATGGTGTTTGTTTATGACTGAATATAAAATGTTCACTAAGTTCGTCCTCACTTTTGGCCTTTGAAATAGGTATTTGGGGGAGTTACTCTGACAGTTTTAGGGGGTAAAAGGAAAATAGAAAAATGCGTTTCTGAATGTGTTCGTCATAGATGAAAAAATGTAATCATATGTTTTGGCCTGGGCTGCGTCTCCTCCTGATATCTCCTCAAATCATTTTCAGTGTGATGATTTCCCATGTGCCTTCTCATATATTTGTTGACGTGAACGTTGCTGCATCCAGCAGTAATTTCTTCTATATTTATTTTCTGTCTATCAATTTTGCCTGGTTGGTATTTCCTGACACAAGAAAACTGAAATGCTTAAATGCTGGTTTAAAGGCTGTGGTATCGCTGACAAATTCCATGTCCCAGTGTCACTCCTTCTCTAACCTCCGTCTCCACACAGCAGCAATTGTTTGGTACAGCAAACAGCCTCATAATCTGTTTTCCTTGGCCCTCGTACAGCAATGTAATGTGGGGGCGACACCTAAATGGCATGTAGACTTGCAGAATGTGAGACTAAATGTGAGATAAAGCTTGGCCAGACACAGTTGTTTGTCTCCATGTAAGGTCAGACAGAAGACATCTTTAGCTCAACTTTGGCCACAAGTTGGCCGCATCCAGAATATGGTATAGGTTAAGAATAAATCAGGAAGAAAATAAAGAAACAATAGAGGAAAAAATAAACCAAAAAAGGAAATAACAAAAATACTTATGCTTGTTATCCCTTTAGATTTATAAGGAACATCTTTTTATTTCCTTTCACCTTCTCACTTGTCAGGGGTGTCCACAGTGAATCAATGTTTTCCATGTCCCCCTGTTCTTTGTATCTTCTACACTGACCCCAACTACCTCTATGTCCACCCTCACTGCATCCATCATCCATCAATCTCCTCTTTGTCTCCTACCTGGTAGCTCCATCTCTATGATCTCCATATATATATATATATATATATATATATATATACAGTCATGGAAAAAAAAATATTAGACCACTCTTTCTTTAATTTCTTGTCCATTTAAAAGTCTGCTTCCACTTAATCTACATTAATCTGGACAAATATAATTATAATATAAATATAATATAAAACAACAAAAAAAGGCTCATAATTCAGTTTATTTTAAGAGCTGATTTCTGCCCATTTTGCATGGTTTTATTGACAGTGACAAAAATCACTTCCGTTCCTACATCACTAGCAATAACATTGTACTGACAAATACAGTGCTTTTAGTCATTGCATGGTTTATTGTTCATTGTTTCCCCCAGATGATGAACCTTTAGTGGAACAAGGCATTAAGATGAACAAGGAATTGAAGAAAACAGCAGAGTGGTCTAATCATTTTTTCATATATATATATGTGAGGGACCGAGCGGCGTCCAACACTTAAAGGGATCAGGGCAAACCGGAAAAGGTGGTAAAGTGAAGAACGAGCAACAAGAACTTAGCTTTGGCCAGCCGGCTAGTTTTAATTATCTATGACAAAAGCAGCAGAACAGTGATTCACTTTAACCTGGAACTAGAATTGTTAAATGAAATACTGTTTCCATGCCCTTGTGTTTTTCATGCAAGATAGCAAAGATAGATAACTTGTTATGTTGGTTGAAATCAAACTTTTCCACATACCAGTTATTTTTCTAGATTTTCTTTTTCTTTTATTTCCACTGCCACTCACTGTAGTTTATGGAGTACAACTGCACCAGTATGCACTCTACAAGGGCATTAACAACAATAATCACGAAAAAAAACTCGTCACAAGGCTTGGAGCTGGACTAAATCATGGCCCTGATGACAGCTGAGCTCCATTCACCAGATGCCAAACAATAAGATGCAGTCTTGGCCTTTTCTCTGTCCACCAGATGTACAACTAGTCCGCTTGCTGCCACACACCCGATCCGGTAGCTTTTTTTCCACCCGGTGTCTCGTCGTCCATCATTGTGTGTAGCTTTTCTGCCCACTTTGCTCTTAAGCCCCGCTAAATCACTGCAGAGGAGATTCTTTTACCCCATCAGCCCCGCACCGAATGTTCATTGCAGCATTAATCGCTCTCCATTAAATCTCGAATCAATCTTTATAAACCATGATAGGCTTTGGCTACAGGCACATTTACTGTACTGATGAACAGTATTTAGTTTTATCACAGACTCACCAGACACATTGTATTTACTTAAACCCCTGAGAACACTTTAGCAATAGAAGCATTAACATTAATCTGTTGTAGGCGACGTTATTATTTTTCACATTATTTGGCGGCTTAAGCGGTCCTCTGTAGGGAAAATCTTCTCCGAAATTAAATGATAATGATAAGGCAATGCGACGTAGACAACTGAGTGTCAAGTTAAAGAAAAATGTTAGTTTTTTTCAGTCCACTCACTTAATGGTTTTATCCATGTTAATTACCAGAAAAATAAAAGTATTTGTTTTTGCTTCTCATTCTCTCTTTCTCTTTGTCCTTTTTCACAAAGACTCAAACACAGTTGTATCTTCCTCTGCCTGTTGTGTCTAAAAATGAAAATGCAGCTTGCATAATGGGCATGGAGACCCTTGGGTATCTCACTCGTTGCTGTTGTGCTGTTATTATTATTATTTTTTTTTTTTCCCTGATGAAAGCACTCACTGCTCCTCATATCTTTACGGCACAGATATCCATAACTGCACACTGCACAAATACACACCTAGCATTTACTGTATGAATTGCTCTGCATTTGACGTAAGTGATTCACGTTAATGCAGCCTGACACTCCATTATGGCAGAAAGAGAATCTGATGCAATCTAAATTCTGCCAGTGCTGTTTTTGTCCTCCTTGAGGACAAACTCCTCACTCAGTCAAAGCTGCGCCAAAGTGCTGCTGCTGCCGCCCTTCGAACGTTTGACGGGAGACGTAATTATGAGGTGACAACCAGACAAAGGACATACCATAGCACTGACATGTGGAAATATAATGTTTTTCATCATAATAAATGTTTTAAATAATTATTATATTGGTGGTCAATGGTAGCCTGGTGTAATCCACCAGCTGACGTTCTCCCAGCACAGCACTGTCTCCACCCACATAACTTCTAGTGGGCTCACCACCTACAGGAAGGCTGACAGTATGGAGCAGTCTGACTTACTGTCTTGACAACAGATAATCAGATGAAGATGAATTGATGAATAATCATATGATTGGATAGTCAACGGCAATGGTGGCCTAGTGGTTAAGCAAACAGCCCTGGTTTCAACAGGTTCTAGGTTCAAATCCACCAGCTGTCAAGTTACCACTGAGGTCCACTGAGTTGCTCCCTGGAACCTTAAAGCTGCCCACTGTGGTGATTGGTTAACTGCAGAGGTCACATGCCCTTGTGGATCACAATGACAAGGAGTTTGCTACCCTAAAATGTGAATGCCATTTAAATGGTTGTAAAAAGAAGCCATATTAAATATGCTGTGGCTCTGCCCTCTGTCTGTGCTTTTCTCTATTCTTTGTACTTGTAGTAAGTGAATCCAATGCAAGCAAACCAAAAAAAAAGACAGAAGATCAGACAGCTATCTCAGACGTGTCATATAAATGTATTTGCAGATTTATTTTTAAATTACATTTTTTTGGCCAGAAATGCAGTATTTTGGATCTCCTGGTTTTAGCTGTATGTGACTATCTTTAAAAAAAAGCAATTTTTTTTCGCGATGTAAAAACAGGACACAAACATAACTTTCTCTACGCTTGTGGAAATATAATGTTTTTCATCAAAATTATTGTTAAAATTAATTATTATGTTGGTGGTCAATGGGTCTGCAGGGCTTCAGGTTCTACTCTTTAGGTTCTTTACATCACTTTTCATCCACTGCTTATATATATATATATTATTATCATCATTATTATTATTATTATTATTATTATTATTATTGTGTTTTAATAATTTCCTGTCATTTTCACAGAAGAGTTTCTGAAAATAAACAACATCCAGGAAGGTCATGGCACGACTTCTGTTACATGTTCAATTCGGCTGTTTATATCCAAGAGAACCATAGTGTCATTTAGCGGTCCTGGAATAAAAAGGACATTATGTGAGAAATCTCACGACACTGCAACACCTGAGCAGCGAAATCCTTTCAAAACAGCACTCAATATGAAAAGAAAACAAAAGGCTACTGACATGAGCAGTAATGTTTTCCTGAGGCAAAAGCAGCCTCATATCAAAAAGCATATGAAGGACCGGGAGACAGGATATTGCCGTGTGAGGTTCACCTGCTGCCCCAGAATGACTTGCAAACTTGTAGTTTTGTCTAATTTTTCCTCGGCAGCTTGGCAACGGAACGGAAAAAACACCATCACGGAAACCACAGTAGACCCCGATGTAATTTTGCACGTGATCAGTTATGAAGCCAGACTTGCGATGTCTCACCATCCAAACATGTCTGCAGCCCACCTGAACTAATGCAGCCTGACGTGATCCCTTTTGGTTTGTTGTCAGGATGCGACATCATAATCCGATTCAGACATATGTTGTTGGGGCTAAGGATCATTAACGTTCCCTGAGGGTATGGAACATATCGTGCAGTTGAGGCGATGATGTTTCAAGAAATTAATTCCTTCCCCATCTTTCCTCTTCCTGCTCTGCCCCCGGTTGGAATTAGGGTTAGGGAACGAGGAGAAGTGCCAAAGTGTGGAGACAAAGACGAGGTTTTATCAGCGTTTCCATGTGTGTCTAACACAGGGAGATGTTGAATCGTTCAGCCAGAGAAAACTCTTTAATAGATGAAACAAGTCTTTCTATATGTTTTAGAAGACGTTTGGCTCCACAGTGTTTGTTGCCCCACATTAAAAATGTTTTCCATATAAATTGGATGTTTTATGGCGTAACAGATAAGCTGCAGAGTAGAAAGAGACAAAATGAGCAGAGGAAAAACCTTCTGCGGCTGAACCACGTCCTGCCTCCTATTGTTGCATTTTGTTTTCATGCATTTGCATATTTTTTTTTTTGACAAATACGAGACAAAGACATAACAGGGTGAATTAAAATCTATCGAACTGTTGTTTTAATTAGGGCTGCTACGGTAACTGTGAAGACGGAGACCACAGTAACAGGGATACAGCAGCTCAGCTTCTTGTTAGTGTCGATGGCTGTACATAGTGTTCTGAGTGGATTGCAATGCATTTACATGTCATAATATGTCAAACCTTCAGTATCGAGGCCCGATCTTATCCATTTATAGCTGCTGGTGGGGTCTGGTGGGCTCAGACGTCGTCCCCCACTCTGATATGTCTTGTCAGTTAGGAAAGAAACTGTGGTCATGTTTCACAATAACTGGCATATACAAGTATTATGAAATAAGAAGGGGAGTAACTGTATAAGTACTACTAGGAAAGTTTTATTTGTCGCGTTTTGGCTGATCTTCCCTTACCCCCCAGAAAAGTTAGGAGACTGTTTCACTTTGGTAGTAATGTAAAAGTACATTTTTGACTATCCCTTCCTGGATTGTACAAATCGTATTATGGTGGAATATTTCTAATAAAGTGAATATGAGCTTTCTGCAGTGGTGGCTCAGCGGTTAAAAAAGCAGACTTGGGTCCATAGAGCTTCAGGTTTGAATCTGATTTGCTCTGAGCAAAGCGCCATCCAGACCAACATAACTTCCAGTGGGTTCACTGGGCTGACAGTATGGGTGCAGTGTGATTTGGGTGCCGGTCATGAAGACTGCTGCCCCTGCTTACTGGTAACAAGTATCAGCTTGGAGATATTGATCTCTAAACAATGAGTTTCGCTGAGTATTCTCTCCACTCCAGATATTCTACAAATCAATGTAACTGCTCCTTTTCCAGAAGTACAAAGGACATCAATGTAGATCCATTACCAACCAGGACATACATTTCAGCAGCGACATTTTTTGAGTCTTAACATTGTTATTCCTGCTGCGTTGCTCCTTTGTCAGCAGTAAGATTTAGCGAGCTCAAAAAGTAAATCACCGTTTCCTTCATCTACGAAGAAACAGCGTCTATGATGATAAGGAAACCATTGGGGTCAGGAGGGATTGGATGAGGGGAAGGTGCAAGTGAAAAGAACATTGCACAAGTAGCAACTGTATGTATAGTATATTCAATACTAAAAACACAGTAGAGACTCATCAGCTTGAAATGAGAATGCATTGTATCTCTGTACCGGGATGTACTGTAGGTATGTAATCATGCCTACAGTACACACATACAGTAGAGTAGTGTTCCTCAACCCCAATTGAGCCATGGACCGGTCAAATGGCTGGCAACTTTTTCACAGACCGGTCTTTGACATGTAGCAGATAAATACCATTAATGAAAATTAAATGTACGACATAAAGTGGTATTTTTTAAGTATAATAACAATATATTTTATGCAGGACTTTTCACCTCTAAGTGGCAAAGTAGTTTTAAGGGATCATTCCCTCAGTGAAAAGCCACTACAGTGTGGACGTCCTCTATCAGACAGAGAAACCCTACCTGTGTAGGTGGCACAAGGAGATATTGGACTTGGCCTAGATACACAAATATGAGGGGATCTGTCACTGTTCAGCGTCAAATAATAAATAAAACATCAGTTGTGTAAGTTCTGCATCATCTCTCTGCGGCCCGGTACCAACTGCCCAACGGACCGGTATCGGTCCACGGCCCGGTGGTTGAGGACCACTGCAGTAAAGAACAACAGTCGAGTTCCAGTGGCACACAGAAGCTCCCCTGCCTTCATTTCTGCCACAATTCCTTCCAGTGAAGTCATGGGTGCCCCATCCAATGAGAGAGTTGGTCAAACTTGGCTACAATACTTTCGGGTTGGCCCACCCTAATTTGTTCGGGGCCCACACATTATATGGGTTCTGGCTACGCCCCTGCAGTTGACTGTGTGTGTTTCCCTTATAAGAGTCATTTTCACCTTAAATATTAAAAGCCCTCATACCCAGACATGTACATAATAAATTAGGCCAATGTTGGTGATAAGATTGTCACCTATGCCCATGGAAGCTCTTTACAGCTTCAAATGCTTGGAACCTACTGTACACTTAGCGCTGACAGTTAATTTCGCAGGGTTAGTGTACATGAATGACTTGACCACTTTTTTTTTTTTTTTCCTCCAGAGAATTGATGTGCCACTCGGTGGGACCTCAATTTATGTGCCATCCGAGCTGGACTTGAAGGTCGTTCCGAGACTTGTTTAGCTCCCGTTCCTTTTGTCCTGGCAGAACGTGGATCCATGCGGCCACTGTGCCGTTCTGAGCGAGCAGTTTGCTGAATTGTACATTTTTTTCTTGAATGAACACCGCAGCCATAAAAGTCACCCACAGAAACCGGCTTCATTCTGACAAGCGCCGCTTTTAGCTTAATTGAAACTTTACTGCAAAAGCAGGAAGGTTGAGTCTTTTCAGAAGTTGGGTGCACTTTCGGAAATTGTTCTAGTTTTCCCGTGGACGCGTTTCATGATTAAAGGTGGAAACAGTCTCTGTTGAATATTGAGCCGACTGCTTCTGCGACAGATGAACAGACAGATTGTCACTGACGATATGCTGTTGGTTGACTGTTTCTCAACAGCTGCAACTCAGAGGTTTCAGTTAATCCTTTTTTTTTTTTCTCCAGGGTGAACACGTTTTTATTTATTATCTCCTGTATTCCCAATGCTGGAAGCTTTAACGCCCCATAATTCCAATTTATGTGGAAAATAGTTTCACTCTCAGCTTGCAATAATGTAATGTAATCCTGTACATTGAAATCGTTGTAAAGTTTAGCAACTGTACACAGAGGCTGATAACGTAAGGAGCTTCCAGTCAGTTCTGGTACTTTTGAAATACTTTTTTTAACAATTCAGTAAATGAAAGTAAAAGTTGACTGGTCAAACTACAGTAGACTATAGATGGGTGATTGAGCTAAAGAGACACTAAATTTGAAGCTGCAAAAATGCAAACTGCAAAACTGAAGAACACACTATCTCTGATTTGGCATTGTTTTTTTTTTTTTCCAAGTAAATAGTTATAACACTATTAAAAAAAACAAAATAGGTAAAAGTGCCTTAAAATATATAATAATTACCTCACAGGGAAATCACCCATCCTAAATAAACAGTATTGTATCATCTTTTTTTTTCTTTAATTTACTATAAAGAACAGACTCTAGATATAAAATAGTCCGGCATGCCAACCTTTAAAAATATGTATATATATATATATATATATATATATATATATATAATTTATTTTTTCCTCCCCTGGCGTAGTGGGGAGCAGACTTGGGTGGGCAAGGTTTCAGGTTCGAATCCACCAGCTGCCAGCTTGCCACTGGGGTGCACTGATCATATCATTGTCCCGGACCCGCATAACATCCAGTGGGCTCACCACCCACGGGAGGACTCATAGTATGAAGCAGTGTGATTTGGGTGGCATTCGTGGAGAGTGCTGCTCCTGCTTTCAACTCTAAACATCTCGAAATGTTGTTTTTCTAAGTTCCCAGACAAGGAGAAAATGCAAACACATTTAATTACAGATAATAGTTGTTGAGTAGTGTTTATCATCGACTATATGTCTGTTGTTTATTAATTGTGCAATTGATTTTTTCCCTTTTTTTTACCCACAGAAAATCAAGGCTGACAACACTTTCTTTGTTAGAGTTTAAAAACATTTTGTTGATTCTTAAAGAAAATCATGCTGTTTGCTGAGAATACATTTTTTAATTGTGGGTGAAATTGTCCAACAGGATTTAGTTCAATTTGAGCTTTTGTCTTTACTCATTAAAAAAGCATGTAACATCAGATTTAGATGGATGATTGGTGATTACATTGAGGACGTGTGGACATTAGCATCTTTGGTCATGGAAATTGATTTTACAACCTCTCACCTCCTCCTGTGTTAACAGGAACATGTGCAGCGACTGTAACGCTGCCTGTGTTAAGGTCAGTGTGACAACAGTGGCATAACAAGATGAATTTATGCAACGCCGGCACGCACACAAATGGCCGACGCTCAGATTTACCCTATGTCAGTGTTAATTTAACCCGCACTCCCACCTTCCCACGCTCACGCCGTCTAGAAAACTATTATCTTGGAAGTGGAACGGCGTGGCAGCCATTAATTATGGTCAGTGTTCAACGCCTCTGTACTCCTCGGTGTGAACGACCAGGTGAGAAGTCATACACTGCATGAAACACATGGCAGGCGTGCATAGGGGCAAATGGATTTCTCCGAGTCCAGTGTTGTTGGTGGAAGAAAGGAAAGCGAACTCCTTGTCACCGTGACCGAACGCAACAAAATGTGACTTCTGCATTTAACCCATCAGCTAAGCTAACTGTGGGCAGCTTTGAGCGCCCGGAGAGCAGCGTGTGAGGATGGTGCCATGTTCAGTGGACCTCAGCAATAACTTGGTGACTGGTAGATTTGAACCTCAGGCACTCTGGACTGAAGTCTGGTTCCTTAACCACTAATCCATTGTTGCCTGGGAGTGGAACGCTTGCCTGCAGCAACACATGGTGTTGCATGGTTTACGTCGTCGCTGCAAAAAAAGATTTAATTCAATTATCCATCTTCATCCCCTTTTCGTTACCAGGACTCAGTCTCCACCAGTGCCACCCAAATCACACTGCATCATACTGTGAGTCTTCCTGTGGGTCGTGAGCTCACTGTAAGTTATGTGGTGCCATGCTCACTGTAGAGCACCAAAGTGGTAACCATGCAGCTGGGGGATTTGAACCTGATACTTTTCAGACCCAAGTCCGCTTCCTTAACTTTTGTTTTGTTTTTTTTTTGAAGTAAACATAAATTTAAATTTGGTTGGAATGGTTTAACCAGTCAGACCAGTAAAGTCATGTTTGTGGGCTTAACATTAATTTAATTTTACAGCATCTCCATCTGTGGGTTTCCCTGTTGTGGTAGAAAATAAATTAATAAATTAATGTAACTTATTGGTTACATCGTTAACTGCCACAGAGTGACAGTTACTGACTTTTTATTTGACAGTTTCTATCACTGTGTCATGGACTGTGATTACAGTTACATGCAGCCTTGGGTCAGAACCGGCTTTTTCTTCGAGTTGATCTATAGACCAAAGCATATATCAGTGTCACTGTGGTGACACAGTAACCACAGCAGGCCAGTGCAGTGGACCTTTCATCCAGTGATATGTGATATATTGGAAACAGATATCCTCCTGCCTTTAGAGCAGGTGACACATGTTCCGTGAACACCCATCATCTCCAGGCTGTAGCTTGATATTCTCCCAACAGGGACCAATAAACCGTCACACACAGTAGTTATCACATTACTAACGCTGTCACTCAGCATCGCCTCTGTATGCTATGCATGGAACTCCACTCGCGCAACTGTCAGCGCTCAGACCTGTGAGCTTTTGTCCCAGATTATTGATGTGTTTTTGTGAAGCTAAAGCTTGATGAATCCCACTGAGGTATTCTAATGCAATCAAACGCAGACCTGATCTCCCCAACCAATCACTGTGGGACTCATGTACATTTTTCAACAAGTCAGTTGAGTCCTTTCGACGAGTAAAAGGTCCATTTACTGTAGTTGGCCAGGCCACTAGCCATTTATACAACAACATCCATCCATCCGTCATCTTACAACTATTCCTGTGCAAGGGCACCAGAGAGGGAGGTGCCAGTTCTTATGGAATGAGGTCCATTGCAAGAATAGTCTCAAAGAGAACACGCAAACGAAATTGCGGAATTTACTAATTAATTTCAGAAATTTCATAAATGCACGAGTGAGGACCCACGAATGTGTCTTGAGGAATCCACAAATGTATTTCAACAGTAAATACACAAACAACAATTCACACATCAAAATACATTTATGAATGATTCAAAATACCTTTGCTCATGCACCGATGTTGAAAAAAAAATATGCTAAGAAAAAGAAGAGTCTCAAAAATACACACTTGTCTGCAGGCAGTTTTACAAATTAAAAGCACAACTTGAATATGCGTACGACAATTCACAAACGTAGTCTGGGGAATTCACAAACATATTTTGAATAATTAACAAATTGATTTTGACGTTTGTGTATTCATCATTAAAATACGTTTGTGAATTCCGCAAAACACATTCGCGGGTCCGCGCTCCTGCATTTATTCTGAATGTTCACCACCGTAAACACAGACATGATTAACCACTGCTGGCTGGTGTTTTCCTATTTGCAGATGACATTTAATTACACGTGCAAGACTGGGCAAATTTTTGGTTAATTACAATCACATAAGGGAGGAAGAGGAGGGGCAATTTTATCGTCCAACCATGCATGACCTCCATTGATCCCATAATGTTTGCGATGGTGTGGACAAGACGGCCTAGTGGACAAGACGGCCACCAACCATTTACCATTTTTTATTATGAAACTAAAATATTTACTGCATAGGCAGCAGTAGTGGCCTAGCGGTTAAGGAAGCAGGATTGGTCAAAATGACTGTTGTTTCATTTTGAAACTCCCGCCATTTTAACGCTAATGCGCCTTATAATCCTGTGCAAATGGTCCACAAAAATATTGCAATATTACACAAGGCTTCATGTTCCAATTGACCAGCTATCAGGTTGCCACTAAAATGCTTTGAAGGTAGCACCATCCCACATAACATCAAGAAGCTCAACATTATCAGAAAGAATCACAGTAGGGTGCAGTGCGATTTGGGTGGCTGTCGTGGAGACTGCTGCCCATGGATAAGAGGATAAAGATAAATGAATGAATACTGAAGGGAGTTAACCTAGACGTCTAAAAAAGAACCGGATTTGTCCTGGAAACAATTTTTACATCTCTCTGCAGCTTCATGCTGAAGCCGAAGCGTAGGACCAAATGACTTGGTCTATGAACCAGATACAGGAAATGCAGGTTTGCTTTCCTGTCCAGTCACTGGGCCTGCGGTCTGTGAGTCCCTGAGGAGGGATAAACTTAAACAAAGAACATTAATCAATATAAAGGTACACAAACCCCCGTGAGCTCCTTAGGACCACACACTGGATCTCATTGCATTTATTACAGTGAGTAGCAGTAAAAGCAGACAGGCACAGCTCTCTCCCTCACTGCACACACATGCACATGCCAAATGTCAATATGACTCTGCTGATATCATTAGGCAAAGCCTCCTCTCTCATGTGTTACAGCACCTGCGAGAATAGCTTCATTAAAGGGCCGAACGCTGCCTTTATCTTCACGTGCACATGAATGGATCTGTTGATTTGCATAATGGAGCTTTTAGTGATGCATGGAAGTGATTTTTTTTTTTTTTGTCCTGATGTGTGTCTATGTTTTGATCCCTGTAAAAATACCTGGACGGCACCGAGGGACTGAGAATCTAAATTGACAAACAGGATATTGATGTCACGGGGGCCATTTGCCACACCACTTAATGATAATTCCCCCTCAGCTTTTACTCCAGCATGGGCTTTGTTTTCATTATTTTCTTTCCTTAAACCAACCCCTGTGTACTGCACTTCCCCTGCCCTGCTAAACCCCCAACAACTTCAGTCAGAAAATGATGCTAATGTGCCCAGGAATATGCTGAATATCACGATGGAAAACGGGGAAGGTTCTCTGCTTCTTCTGCTGGGCTGCACTGAATTTTAACAAACCCATTTAGAGCATGACAAATTGATTTGTCGTGCTCTACATGCTCCAAAAAAAAAAAAAAAAAAAAAATCCGCAAATTGTTTCGTCATTTGTGGTGATGTAATTAATCTGATGTAGTTAATCCAAGTCACCCCCTTAGACATATAGAAAACAACTAATATATTGCATGTAATAGATCATTCCTTTATTTATTCATCTTCACCTGCTTATCTATTACCAGATCACTGGGGCAGCAGACACCACCCGACTCACATTGCACTAGTTCTATCAAGAAGAGACACTTGAAAATAAGTCAAAAATGAACGAAAACATTAATTTAAAAAGGAGTCAAATACAAATAAAATGGCAAAGAACATCGTATAAAAAAAATGATGTTTTCTTGTACAATATTCATTCTAGTCTTAAGGTAATACCTCATCAGATCATTTTTTTCTATGTAAAATAAATCCTGAGACCCTGAGACAAATCCAAAGATAGAATTAACTCAGACTGTCACAGTCTCTATTCTGAGTTAATATATATATAGAGTTATTTATATATATATATATATATATATATATATATATATATATATATATGAATATATTTTTTACGAGGAAAAAAAAGTGAGCAGCTATAACAGAGGGATCAGGAATTGAATCATTTCAGCAATGATTCCATAATTGTTAATTATCCACAGTCAAAAGAATGCAACAGCAGCCAGAGCTGTGGGGGATAACAAGGTGTTGTTAAAATTCTTGTATTTATTTAAGTATACAAACACTGCCTTCAGGAATCAGCATCAATCTCTAATCTTAATTACTGTTGTTGGATGTAACGTTGGTGCAGGATCCTTAAACAGATGTCTAATCGTAATTATGAAGGAATCAGGCGGCACACTGACAGCGGAATGCCAGTGAAATGTGGTGTAATTTAACCATGGCATCCAATGATGTTCACAAACACACAGGAGGACGGAGCAGGAATGATGTGAATGTACACAAGCTTCGGTGTGTACAAGCAGAGGCTCAGTTGCCTCGGGCAACCACATTGTAATGTTTTTTTTTATGGTCTGTATTTTCACGTTAAAAACACATTTGTAGGTGTTAATATGATCTAAATCCTCGACATAACGACCTCGGCATCCAATAATTCTGCAGGGTGTTTTTTTTAATCAGCAGGATATAATAGACCTCATTCTTTTAATAAGATATATTTGCATCTTTGAAAAAAATATATTTACATGTATTAAGTCTGAAACACATATTTTGACTACTCAATATACATAGCTATTCTGGATAGGGTTAATAAGCAGTCCAATAACAATTACAACATCAACATAATCATAATGACATAACAATAGTAATATAATAACCATTTTAAACTCTTTTTTACTCGATTTCCCATTTTGTTCGTATCTTTTTTGCTATAAAATTGTAATACATATAACTCGCTCTTGCTTGTTTCGCTGCGTTTTAAAAATTATTTTTGAAGGTATTTTTGGCAATTTTGTATCTGCAAAATTTACCTTTTAAATTATATTTTGTCCGTCAGAATTTTTTATTTCACCTTAATTATCCATCATATTTGGCTTTTCTAACCATATTGGCTAATTTTACACTTATTCCAAAGGTCTAAGAAGCATGATTCTCTTCTGTCCAACATTTTCTTCTAACTTGACCTGTAATTTTAAGTTAGATGTGATTTCAATGTTATTTCTTCATCAAAATCAGAAAAAAAAAATCCCTTATTAAAGTGTGAAGATCATTGTTTTATAATATTGTGTAGAAATATCACTTAATCAGTTGTAGTTGTTGGTTTGCTGCAGCATATGGACACCACCATATCTCCTTATCACTTGGTTACGACCAAAATATGGAACAGAGCAAAGTAAACCATTAGTATTTTAGGAAAGAAATAAAATATGGAGACCGTTCTGTCACAGTTGCCTCGTTGCCAGTTTGCCAACATTTTGTTCCCCAACTTTCTGCCTGGTGTGTGTCCCTGTGTTTTGGCAAAGAGAGACAATCATATACCAGTTCACACGGTGTAATGAGACCGCTTGGCTCAGACAGGAGAATTCCCAACGTATGTGTGCAGAGCAGCATACTGTACGTGGCTTTAAAGTGGCGGTCCGTATCCAAAGTGTGTGTTTGTGTGTCGTGTGGGCAGCAGTGTGCACGCGCACAGCTGTTGTGAAGCAGAGCCACAGCGTTGTGGGTCAGGATGGGCTAAGCGTTCCAAAGAGAGGAAATGAAGACAAATGAACAGAGAGGAGCTAAACACACTTCCAGTATGCTCCACATCACTTCTCCTCCACAGCTCCTTACACCACCTTCTCCTCTGCTTTGGTCCCTGACGCTCTTTAAAACATATCACAAGCCACACAGAGAGACCCACTACGGCAATAAAAGGTGCAAAAAAGCGTAACAATTTTTGTGCTACTTCCATGTCACTGACAATTAATTCCACAGCGTGGTAGAGGACGGCGGAGCCTGTGCTGCTATTATACTAATGCTAAAGCCAGCAGTGCATGGACCTCTGGAATACATTTTTCTGTCTACATAAGAGATTTTTTTTTCTCTTCTTACATGCACTGCTGTTCTGTGTATGTGTACAGTGTGAGAGCTTATGGCCTGGGAGGCAGCCCTTAAGAAGGGGCTCGGGGTGATAGATGGGCAGCCGACACTGCACTTTGATTTTTCTGAAAATAACACAATCATACGCTGCATTCTCCTTGCAGGACTATTAACAGGTGGATGGAGATATAGAGAGGTGGAGAGTGAAAGGAAGAGAGGAGGGGGAGACACGAGAAGATAAAATACAGTCATGGAAAAAATGATTAGACCACTCTGCTGTTTTCTTCAATTCCTTGTTCATCTTAATACCTTGTTTCACTAAAGGTTTATCACCTGGGGGAAGCAATGAACACAAAACCATGCAATGACTAAAAGCACTGTATTTGTCAGTACAATGTTATTGCTAGTGATGGAGGAACGGAAGTGATTTTTGTCACTGTCAATACACTAAAGGTTTATCACCTGGGGGAAACAATGAACACAAAACCATGCAATGACTAAAAGCACTGTATTTGTCAGTACAATGTTATTGCCAGTGATGTAGGAACAAAGTGATTTTTTTCACTGTCAATAAAACCATGTAAAATGGCCAGAAATCAGCTCTGAAATTAACCTTAATATGAGCCTTTTTTGTTGTTATTATATTTGTCCAGATTAATGTAGATTAAGTGGAAGCAGACTTTTAAATGGACAAGAAATTAAGGAAAGAGTGGTCTAATAATTTTTTCCATGACTGTATATTAGAAAAAAAGGAGGATAAATTAAATTAAATTATACTTTATTTAATATTTTCCCCATGGTTACTGTCCGTGATGAGATGTACAAGTTAAAAATTCAGGCGAAACCAACACATGGTTTTACTAAGTCTATCACACGCTGTCAAGGAAAAGTTTTCATTGACGGTATAAGAATCTGACGTTAGAACTTGGTTGCAAAGATTTCTGGGGTAAGGAAGGTTCCAGGTTCGAATCCACCAACTGCCAAGTTACCCCTGAGGTCCACTGAACATGGCACTGTCCCCTCTCACTACTCTGTGGGCGCTCACAGTTGCCAACTGTTCACTTTGGTGATGGGTTAAATGCAGAGGTGACATTTCTTTGAGCAGGCAGGACATTAAGACAAAATAGAAATGTAGGGATGTAACTATGGTCAATTCAACTCTAGTATTGTGGTAGAAATTATATGGACTATTGTCCAATCCTAGGATAAGACAATGTACCAACTCCCTATAACAATGTAATGAGTTGAGGTAATAGACAAATGAATGTTCATTTCCAGGATGTGCACAGTTCTATGGGCCCTGGGTTAGAAAGAGACATGTAGATATAAAAGCATATATCAATAAATTAACTGTAATTGAATGGAGATAATGAAGATGAATGAATAAACTGTCTAATGGTGCGTGAACCTGGAGTGAGCTTAGCTGGAATTGTCTTCTTAAACCGTTAAGTCATTCGTTGATCGTCATCCTCTTTGTCAGTCCCATGTCCCAAGGGCCCCATTCTCCCTGACTGCCACCCAAATCCCACTGCTCCATATTGTGAGCCTTCCTCTGAGTGGTGAGCACACTGGCTAGGCTCTTTGTCGTGGTATTGGCTGTGAGGGGAGTTCATCAAAAAGGGAGGGAGGGGAGAAAAATTAATATTGATCAACAGGTCAGAGCTATTGATCAGAGAGAGCGGAGAGACAGAAGAATAATAGTGATCTGATGATCTGAACAGAAGAGAGCTATGAAGCCCATCCCACTCCCCAGCCCTCCGACCAATAAGTGACCTGGCTGTGAATGGGGTTCATAACAGTCGGTGCACCCACAGCTCAGCCATCGCTGGCATCTCCCCGGAGCAGTTGTGTCACGATGGTGTGGAGCCTGATGCTCAATATTTCCTCCAGGATTTTTATTTTTTTTTTTTAGGAAGGCACATCAATATCAATCTTTCCACTCACGGCTAAGATAATGCCCCCCTTTTGCCACCTGGATCTCAAATTCACTTCTAAGTGTAGACAACGTGTCCAGTTTTCTCCTTCTCCATATGGTGGCACTAATTCCTCCTGGCAAAAGCCTAGTTGGCTTTCTCTTCTGTTTTAAATACAATTCAGCCTGATTTTGCCTGCAAACACGGTAATTTGCTTTTAAACTATCCTGAATTCCCTCCAGTGACAATGGCAATGAGCCTGTGGGCTCCTCATTGTGATTAGACCCCACGATAAGCAGCATATGGAGAAGACCGTCTCCCCTTTTTTTCACTGCAGCCCAGCTCAGCACTTGAGAGCTGCTGCTTCCCTGGCCGGCTTTCCAAGTTCTCCCCAGGTTGTCTCTGAGTCTCATCCTGCTGCCATCTGCCACCGACTGTCTTGGGCTCTGTCCAGATATCCAACAGAAAGAAAAAAAAAAAAAGGCAGAGGCCTCTTTTCCACTTTTCTCTGCTCTCCTCATCTCCCTTCACAGTGAGAGCCAGCATGAGGGCCCACATCTTGTTCCAGAAATTCCCAGCAAAAGATCAAACTTCATTTTTCTAAATTTAGGGCAGACTCTGTCATGTGAAATTACCCATGAGCCAATAGTGACGGAGGAAGATGAGAGGAGTACCTGGCGTGAGCATCAATAGGATACAGCTGTTGCACTACTTAAAGCTCAAAAACAACCAAAAAGTTCAAGTTAAAGTTCGAAGAATCCAGATTCCTGAGGGGAAAAAAAACTCTTATATTCACATCATTTCTTTAAAAAGAAAAAAGTTAACACCTGACCTTAAAAATAGAACACATGTCTTTTCTATCTTAGGGCTGTGGAGAGGTGCATGATGGGTAAGACAAGGACTGTTGCTTTACAGAGGACATCCAGCCAAAAAAAAAAAAATGTAAACTTTATATAGACTTGAATGTGGATTCATCTTTATTCTACATCATTAAAACAATGGGATTAAATAACCAGTCATTAACTAAGCAAAAAATGAAGAAAAAATACATTAAACCTATTTGGTTGTTGACTGAAACCTGGAACAGTTACTTAATCAATGTGTAGACAAACGGGGACATCCATCCACCCATCAATCTTTATCCGCTTATCCGGAGCTGGGTCGCGAGGGCAACATCCAGAGGAGGGATACCCAGACTTCCCTTTCCCCAGACACTTCCTCCAGCTCATCTGGAAGGATCCCAAGGCGTTCCCAGGCCAGCCGGGCAACATAGTTGATCCAGCGTGTCCTAGGTCTTCCTCTGGGTCTCCTCCCAGTGGGACATGACCCAAACACCTCCCGTGGGAGGCGTCCAGGGGGCATCCGATGTAAATGCCCAAGCCACCTCAACTGACTCCTCTCGATGTGGAGAAGCGACAGCTCTACTCAGAGTTCCTCCCGGGTGACAGAGCTCCTCACCTTGTCTCTAAGGGAGCGCACCACCACCCTGCGGATGGATGGATGGATGGACACACTGACACATTTTCTTTTTCTATCTGCGATGTCATCACCATGCAATGCATGTTGGGATACATTGCTCGGCTTCTGTGCGTCGGATGTGCAGTAGATGTTGCGGGACATTGTGGGATACATTGAGTATATAGTCTGGTTATAGGGGACAACTCTGCTCACTACACCTCCACACTTCTTTGTTTAACAAACTCACATTTAGGCGGTGCTTTCCAGCCTCTCACATCACCTGACGGTGGCAGCAGCAGTGATGTAAAAGTGCAGAGGTGACTGAGATAGAATACAAAGCACCACCTTTGACTGCAACTCAGCCGGAGCTGTTAGGAAAAGTTTGCAGGTGAAGACGTCCCCGCAGCCTCTCCTTATATATATATATATACGGGCTGACCTTCTAGCCCCAAGTTTAATAGGGAAAAAAAAACCACAAACATCTTATTTTTACCTCTCATAGAGTACTTGTCACATTCTGAGTAAAAACAACTGATTTTTAAATCTAAAAAAAACTGAATGATGAACTCTGGGAAGATGCTCACATCTTCTTCTTTAATTGGCTTTGTCAGAGAGAAAACACAGAGTCTGACTCTTTGAGCAGTTGTCGTTGCTGCACTTTCTTTCCCCGTTTTTCTCTCTCAGTAATGTTAGGAGTGCGTTAGCCTTCTCTGTCCTTCCTCTTCTTAACAAACAACAACAGGAGAAAGTGTTTACTTCCTTTTTATGCTGCCACACACATCCTAAAATACACGCGATATGGTATATGTGTGCAAAAATAAAGCCATATTGACGATTGATCTCGCTCCAGCGTCTGGGACCTGCAAAATCTTAAGTTCATAAATAGAATGAGTTAAGTTGGATTTATGGCATCAAAAAAAGTTGGATGAACAATTCTGTTAATTCTTTATGGTAAAAGCTTTTATTTTGAAACTAGAAGTTATAGGCCGTTGTTCGTTAGTGGTGGCATGTGATCAGGAATCAGGATCAGGAATATTTCCTGTAGTCCTAACAGGAAATAAACAAAGAATAAAAACCTTCTGGTTGGTTGGGTTACAGGAAATGCACTGTCTTGCCCTTATGTATTTATTTTTCATTGTCTAAGTCAGGCATGGCCCAACTTTTTGACTCGTAGATGACGATTAGTCCCAAAATTAAACACAGGGGCCGTGTCAAAATCCGAACATGGAGCGTAACGTGGAACCAAGATAAATGGCATGTAATAGTAATCTATAAAACGTAAAATCCTACGTTTCTAATATCCGTAATGATGTCATCTATTGGGAAGACACGTCATTTCAGAGAAAGTATAATGATGTTATAGATAAATTATGTAATCTGGACAAGGTTGGCGGGCCGTATTAAAACACTCAAGTGGCTGCATTAGGCCCCCAGGCCTTAGTTGGAAAATTGAAATTGAGGGAAAACATGTTTGTTTCATCCAGCAGTTTGAGCATCATCCACCTCATATCTCAAAGTCCAGATTTGACTCAAGTTCAGTTCGGATGTCCATCGTGTTAGTCCCCGTTAATGGAGCTACATCTATAGAAAACCCTGTGATTCAGAATTGAAAAGCTCATCTGGACACATTGTATTGGTTTAATGTCTGCAATCGCTGAAAATATAGTTTTGCGGATGTAGCCATAATTAAATGAAGCAGAGCAAAATCTGTCAGCAGCCTCAGGCTACGGCAGGAGTGACAAGTGAGCAAGTGTCTCTTCCTCCACCGGTGCATCATCCTCTTTGCCGCCTCCTCCTCCTTTGCCTCCTCCATGTCCTCCTCCTCTTCTTTTTTTTTTTCCTCTTGGCTTGTCGCTTTTTCTCAGTGCTTGCTACAGCAAGTCAACAATTTCCATCTCACCCTGTCCCTCAATGTCCACCTAGCACGCAGGAATTGTAATGCCCTCTTGAGGGAGAAAACGCTGGAAAAAAAAAATGATTGTGTTGGTGTAGATACAGTGAGATAGAGAGAGAGAGAGGAGAAAACGTGAGGAACATGAGCCGACATTAGCTGCTCTGGTGTCACATCTGTGTCAGCCAGTGTGTGTGTGTGATTACATGTGTCAGCCAGTGTGTGTTTTTGCATCAGGTAAAAATACAGTACGCGCGAATGAGGAAACACAACAGTTCTAAGGAAAATAATGGCGATCTCAGAGATGGAGAGCAGCAGAGATGTGAACAAAAGCATCCAGCGTTCCTCATAACAATAACTCTGAATAATTGAATGTAGACACATGAAGGCTGGCGGACACGCTGGTTCCTTTCTTCATCTTCTGTATATCTCACAGCAGCGACGCTCTGTTGTTCAGAGATGTCACTGACGCTCCTGCTAGTGAGTTTACCACAGATCTGAGCTGACAGAATTTTCTCTGTCACTCTGGTCTGCATTATTTATAATTTCAAAAACCAGCAGCGAGTGACTTCTACAACTGGCCTGAACCCTCCTCACCCACACCCACTATAAACGTGAGTCTGTGTCTACGTCTGCGCAAATGTAAGATCAATTATGGCAGAGGAGTTCGAAATAAAAAAAGTTGTGTTTCAATTTCTCTGCTGGCTTTAAGGTGTTGAGAGATGAAACTGCATGTGTGAGTGAGTGATTCGGCAGCTGTGCAGCCTCCCTCCCTCCCTGCCTCCCTCCCTCAGCCCGCAGGCCAAGAAGTGTGTCTTCCACAGCTCTCTACCCTGAACTTACATGTTGTCTTGATCATTTTTACTTGACAGAACTTGTGATTACGTCAGTACGGCATATACTTCACTGTTCTGTATGCAGTTTTTTTTTTTTTGATAGTTCATGTTAACTTGTCAGTTGTTATCTATCTGTCTGTCTGTCTGTCTGTCTGTCTGTCTGTCTGTCTGTCTGTCTGTCTGTCTGTCTGTCTGTCTGTCTGTCTGTCTGTCTGTCTATCTATCTATCTAAATACTATCTGTCTGTCTTTCTATGTGTTTGTTTGTTTGACTGTCTGACCATCTGTCCATTCGTCAACCCATTCATTCATCTGTCTGTCTCTCCGTCCGTCGGTCTCTCCATAGGTCTGTCCGTCCATCCATACATCTATCTATCTATCTATCTGTCTATCTATCTATCTGTCTATCTATCTATCGTCTGTCTGTCTTTCTATGTGTTTGTTTGACTGTCTGCGTCTCTCTGTCTGTCTGTCTGATCATCTGTCCATTCGTCAACCATTTCATTCATCTATCTGTTTGTCCATCCATCCATCCGGGATCACATCAGATAAATATTATTGGGAGTATCTTTAGTTTTTTTTAATTCCACATTAGATTTCAGTAGAACTGGACTGGTTGGTTGGCCAAGTGAAACCATATTTTATTCCCCTGCTCTTTGTGTCTACCATGATTTGGACGGTAGCGTTTATATCTCATTGATGGAGGAGCTGTGCCAAAGTTGTCTTCAACCTGCTGTGATGACGGGTGCGAAGACACGTCACTCTGTCAGGATGAAGAGGAAGCGTTTCTCCTTTCACTGTATTTATCGCCCCCTTCTTTACGACTTTTCCTCCTGTTTTCTCTCCCAGCTCTTGTTCCTGTCTGATGGTGACAAATAACACAGTGTTTCACTTCTTCTACCCTTCATGTATTATTCTCCCATAACAAGCGTGATTAGGCAGATGTTCTCAGCTGTCAGGAGCTGTCGTACTTCAGGTCTGATTTACGAACACGTAGCATCTGCTTGGTTCCAAAATCTTTAAGAAAAAAATATAAGAGAGAGAGAGAGAGAAAAAGAAGGTGGGAAAAGCAACATATTGAATTTGGTGTTGTTCTGTTAACCATGCAGAAAAAATGTAGAGTAAACAACCCTCATAACCATCAAGGTCCCTATTGATTGCATGTCTGTGTAGGAGATTACAGTGTCACGCTGAATGAACAAGGGTCACTGAAGAATGGCTGTAGATTTCCCACGGTAAACACCTGCAGTGAAGCAGGGAGATTAACCAGAAACTAATGACGGCGACATCCCAGATAAATTCTCCTTCTTTTTGAGCAGTAGTGTTCCTCTTAACCAGAGATTTTCTAAAGATCAAAATGTTTAAAATTAACTTTATTCCTGCCACACAGGGAATGTTTTTTTTTATTATTTCCAATTACATTTTATTAAGTTTGATGACACTATCAGTTTTGCAGAATTACAAGCGAGCTCGCACATTTGGGAGTTGGTAGCAGGCGGAAGTCTCACAGTCTCAAAAGACAAAAATAATGATGTTTCAAAAAGACTTTCATAAGAGTTAACAAACTCATCTGTCCTTTGGAAATTTATCATGAACAATTTTTGAGTTAAGAATCTAGCAGCGTAAACGACCCTTCATGGCTATTCTTTTAATTTTGGAATTTCGGGAATTTTAGCATTTATACGCCTTAAAACTTAGACTTGGGTACGAAAGGTTTCAGGTTCTAATCCTCCAGCTGCCAGGTATCCACTGAGGTGCCCAGGAAGGCTGACAATATGGTGCAGTGTGATTTGGGTGGCAGTCTTGGAGACTGCTGCACCTCGAAACAAGTGTCCTTCGTATGACTTGTCTGCCTGTCTCCCAAGAAAACAGACAACCATCTGTATGTGTGTCTTTTTTTAACTGGTGTTTGCTCTGTGTGTTTACTACCAACACCAATGGGACTTCATTAAAGTATTGCAAAAAAAAAAAAAAAAAAACATAGCCTAGGAAAGAGAGACCACAAATAGCACTGAGTGAACCTAAGTGGAGCCACAACTGTCGTAGCTGCGGTAACTGAGCAGGTCAGCAGGGACAGTGTCAGTAACCGACTGTAGCCACACACACACAGTGGGGTAAAAATTAGAAAAACAGTTACTGTGTCTGGGGAAAATTTAGGGAATTGATTTGGCGTTGACTCATTTGCAGCCCCTAGTGTAAATACTGCTGCTGGTTTTGTGCCTTCTTGGCTGGATGGAGAGAAAGATGGATGGATAGATTGGGGTATTTCTTTCTAAGCTCTCCAATTTTTCTTTAAGGAATAAAAGCATCTTTATTTGTTAAATTAAAGTACTTCCATTATATTCTTTCGTCTCCACTTTGAACACAAAGATGGATCTACAGTATCTTCTCCTTAAGCTTCAAACACACATTCTCCTTTTCCACGGAAGTCACACAACTTATCTCAGTTTGTCACTCCAATTCTCAAAGTATAAGATGTCCTGGCTTGGGAGAACTTTCTTGTTCTTTTTCTTGCTGTTCCTGTCCCTGCTTTCTCAAGCAGGGACACAAACTAATTTCTCTGTACTCCAGGAGCATGAATCAGCATTTAAACTTTTTTTTTTTTTTTTACTTTTTAGGTTTTTCTTTCAAAGATTTATTTTTCCTCTTACTTAGTTAAAGCACTGCAGGCTTTACCACAAACTCTGCCAGCTTTTCTTTCACCTTAATCCCAATTAACCTACTGAGTCTCTCTGCCTCTTTCTCCCCACTCTCTCCCTGTCTCTCTGGAAAGTCAGCCACTTCTAGACTGTTCACTCTGAGGAGTAGCTGCAGTTTGTAAATTAGTTCATCAGGAATGTTAGTGAGGTCAGGACCCAGGTGCTGTGCTCGAATGGTGAATATGCAGTTCTTGGAAGAGGCAGAAATACTGATCGTGTTCATGTTAGGAGAGGGAAACGTACAAATCCGCAAATCCCCCATCTAATGGCTACAGAGCTGCCCAAATGGAGCAGAGGCAGGAAACCAACGCTTCTCTTTACAGATGTTTTTGGCCAACGTCTTCGTGAGGATGATAAGAACAGCGCAGATAAAAAAAAAGCAGGACAAGAGAAAAGTTATTTTTTTTGTAAATTATTGTTTTTTTTTGTCTCACGTTGAAGCTTTAGGAAAAGGTACCATCGCTTTTTATTTATTTTTTACTTTGAGCAGATGTTCTCAGGATTCCATGCTGAGTATTGTATTAATGCTGAGGGATCGATAACTGACTGCATTTGCCCCCTGAGGGCAACTAACCAGAGTTCAATAGAAGCCTTGCTGGCTCTCCTCCTAACATCAGATGTAAGCAGGTGAAAACCCTCCACCACCACTGAGTTCAATCATTATGTATTTTCTCTCACCAGCCCAAATACCTCACCTTGGACTTTTTATTGACGCAGAGGCGGAGAGCGAGACTTCTCATCAGTGGATATACTGATCCGTAGCTCCCTATTTATACCTACTGTTGACCTACAGTCTCTGTCTCACACATGACCACAGTGAGGAAATTAGATTTTATAAATTAGATTCCGTCTGTAAAGTATAAAGTCGGGAAGTGGACACAATTTTGGAAAATTAAACCTGATCTATCACGTTTGGACATCATGTGTAGACCTCAGTGAGGAGACAATGGCTCTAGCTGTGCTGGCTTAATGTCATTCAAGATGTTAATGAATCAGAATAAGAAGATAAACAGAGGGTTTAGGTGGAACAGTGACATGTGAGGTTCATGGGAATAAGCCAAGGTTGCTCTGAATGACAGAAGAATCTGTGAAATCCTGCTTCAGTAAAGAATAACATCACGGTGCCATAGTTGTACTATATAGAGCAATGGTCCAGAACGGACCAACCTTCAAGGTCTGGCAGAAAAATGCAACTAGAAAGGTTGATACACTCAACCTTATATCCCTTATTTGCTTAGTATTATAATAAAAGTAACTGTATTGGCAGCATCTTTATAAATGTAGCTTTTTTTAAATTTTTTTTTGCGGAACACTTGGTCTCCTAGGGGGAAGTTAGATTTTTGTTCACTTTGCATGTTTGGCAGCCTCAATATAACCCTAATATATTATGTCAAATCGGCTTTTTCAAAATAAAATAACAAAACTGAACTGGGTTCACCTCCTGGGCGAGATTGAATCCCAGATATGGCAGGTGGCTTCCAGTTGGCTCACCACCCACCAGAAGGTACAACTTGGTGCATTGTGATTTGGGTGGCAGTCATGGAGATTGTTCCACTGCCCCAGTTGCCCTGTAAAGAGGGTGAGAAAGGATGGCTGGAAAAAGTGCAAGTTACAGTTATGTTCATAGTTGTGGCACTGGATTTTTTTTTTCTCTCTTGAAATAATAGTTTGTGCATAAACTTTCTCAACTTTTTTTCTGTTGTTGTTCTGTGTTATGTTATGGAGTACTGGAGGAGTATGCCGCCACTGGTTAGGTTGATACTTTAAAAAGCCCTGCTGTAGTCATAGGGAGAAGTAGATTTTACTACAGAAGCATTTTATTAAACCTGTAAAAACATTTTTTTTTCCTCATATCTCCATTGAAAGCCCCCAAAACTGTCTATTAAACACTTTAAAACCTGATTTAGCAAAGAGCTCAACACTGAGAGCATGCCTGACAGTTGCTATAGCAACGTGTCCCTCACCACTGAGGTCTCCTTGTACTGCTACACTTCTATAGATGCTAAAATCCTCTTATGGAGAGAAGGGCAGAGAAGGAGTCCAAGAGAGGAGGTCGACCAATGAAAGACGGGCCAGCCCAGATGAGCCCATCCTTACTACTTACCCAGAGCGGGAGAGAAAAGACTGCGTTTATTAGGACACCAGTAGGAGATATCCCTCAGGAGTGATAGAGCATAATGAATTTAGCCACTGAGCCACTGAGCTGTATCTCCCTACATCAACTTCACTTCACTTTTCTGATTTCCTGATGTCCAATAGGCCATTAGTCAGTGCCACAGCCACTGTTTTAATCTGATCATTGCACAAGTGCCTTTACCTATTCATCATTCCTGCCACTGGTGCATCACTGACCCTGGTTTGGGGCTTAGTTCTGTCAATGTCTTTCTCAACTGTGTAAATTTTAGTATTAGTGCTTTATTTGTCTTTGTCTTCGCCTTAAGTCTCATTTTTCCTTCTAATAAGAAAACTCCTCACTCTAGAATATTAAAATCAGATTTATTCAACCATTCATCTTGATCTGCTCATCCAAGGACTGTACAGTGTCCTTGTGTGTCTGAAAGGCACTTATAAATAAAATGTATTATTATTATTATCATTATTATTATTATCATCATCATCATCATTATTATTATTATTATTGTCATATTATTATTATTAGATATTATACAACAGGTAATATTATTATTACCCGTTGCTGGGTCGCAGGGGCAGCAGTCTCCACAACTGCCACCCAAATCACACTGCACCATGCTCTGAGCCTTCCTAAGGGTGGTGTGCCCTCTGGAAGTTATGTAGGTCTGGACAGCGCCATGCTTTGAGCACCTCAGTGGCAACATGGTTGCGGGTGGATTCAAACCTGAAGAAGAAAAAAGAAATTTCTTTTTTTTTTTTGTCATTGTGATTCACACCACAGCGCACAACGAAATTTGGCCCCTGCATTTCACCCATCATCAAAGTGAGCAGCTAATGAGTGCCTTTCTGACCCAAGTCCGCTTCCCCAACCACGAGGCCACCACTGCCGAAAAATCAGAATTAATAAAGATTTAATTCATAGGTTGTCCAAACATAGAGTTAGCCTGACCGGCATAGGCTGGACATGATGTCCGTTTATGACCCAGAGAGACTTTCTGCAGAGCTGCTGCAGAGACCAGAGGGAAATCTACCTACATCACCGTGGACATCACATAAAAGTTAAAATATATGCACAGATCTGCCACAAAGACCCAGAACTACTCTTCCCAGAATGAGTTTCTGGGAAGAGTCCTACAGAACAAGTTGTTTGTGAGAAAAAGTGCACCGTTTTATTCAGATTTAAGGACATTTATCTGCTTCTCTCTACAAGATGTTTGACTTGATAGCTCCTGAGTGCCTGCAAAGATGAATTTGAAAGTATCAAAGATGAAAGCTAATAAGTGCCTGATATAATAGTGCTTTTTCTGTTACTAGGGCTGATGTTTTTTTTGTTTTTTTTTTTAAGATAAAATGTTTCATCGTGCCATACTCCAGCACAACATAAGTGTAGCCATTCATTCTTTGATATTGCAACTGCATTTGTAGTGTTTACAATGACTTAATACAGCATTAGGTTTGTTTGTGTTTTTTTTACTTTGTTTATTAACTGGTCTATAAGCTGGAAATGTATTTTCTCTCTTGGAAACAATATCAGTGTCATAGGGAATGTTATGATTAAGAATGTTGTAAGATACAGCAAATCTCCAAATCCTAAACTTTCTGTTGAGCTGGGACGTGTAATAGCGTGACACACGACACTTGTGGGAAACATTCCAACCGCCTTCCAACATCTTTACATCTTTTTTCACTCCTGTCTCCTGTGGTCATGTCTCATCTCCAGGTCATATCCACAGGATCCACACTGATTTAATTGCCTTCAGTTTTAGAAGGGAGCTATCAATCACAGGAGAGTTAGATGACGAAAGACAAGAAGTAATTCTTTTAGTGTCAGCTACAGTGAAAAATGTCTTTTCTCATTGATTGACTATTGACATTGTGTTTCATAGCTACGAGTTACAAAAGTACTGAGCTGGGTCATAAAAAAATGCAACATTAATTTAAGATGATGATGACAAAGGAACACAACTTCAGTAGTTGCTTTTTTTAATGGCAACAATGTATATTTATTTATTTTATTTTTAAGCAACATATCAAACTGAAGGTGATTTAGAGGAAAAGCTATTGAAGCCAGATTGAGATGGTTTGGACATGTTCAGAGGAGGGACAGTGGATACATTGGTAGAAGAATGATCCTACAGATGGAGCTACCAGGTAGGAGACAAAGAGGAGGTTGATGGATGCAGTGAGGGAGGACATGGAGGTAGTTGGAGTCAGAGTAGAAGATACGGAGGACAGGACGAGATGAAAAATGTTGATTCGCTGCGGAAACCCCTGAAAAGCAAGAAAGATGGAGAAAAATTGTTGGTATATATATTTGCTGTGCACAAGGTACGAAAAAGGAATTATGGCAAATTACTGTGTGGCAAAGGTTAATCAGCACCAATAAATCAAATGCAATATGATGCTTTCTACTAAAGTAACTTCAATAAAAAATTGATATATTTTCCCAAAAAAAACAACAAATATATATATATATATATATATATATATATATATATATATATATTCTATATAGAGAGCCGTAAGGTTAGAGAGTTACTTATCATTACCTTATCATAATCAACAAAAAACATGTGTAATTCATGGAGGTTTCACTCTTGTGATGATGTTTAATGGGTTTTTTAGTCGCTTTAGCTTATATTGTAGTAAATACATCTGCCTTTTTTATTGATTATACATTACGTTTTGACCAAGGAACCCAGGATTGAGTTGTGAACTGGTCTATGGACTATGAAGAAACCATGGTGTTCCACCATTTTCAGTAGCTGAGTCCAGTTAAAGCTGTGCCTCACTGAGGTAGTGCCTGGAAGTTCATTTCATTATTCTTATAAATTTTAATGCTCTTCATTTCTGCTCATTGTCATTGTCTTTTTGGCCCATTTATTCATTGCATTGTAACGTCCTCAGCAGAAATACATGTCCAGAGCTTGCACTTGGTTCCGTCACACTGACAGCTCCCTCAGCTCAGGTGTCAGACTTTTGTCATTCAGCTGAACCTCCAGGCGAGAGGGAGATATTCTTAAAGGGAAACAGTGCAGACGAGATGAGGTTACAAAGCACCGCAGGCGCTCAACAGATATATTTTTCTTTGTTTCTCCAGGTGCTTAAATTTAAGTGTTTAATGTGACACTATTAAATGGTGTCATCTGCTGGAAGAAATCACAGGAATTACCTTTTTTTTTATTTCGATTGGTCAACACATCTTTGTCCTCTGTAGCTTTTGTCTCACCATCACACACACTTCCCAACCCCCCTTTGCGCTACACGTGTCACAGTTCGAATGAGTTTCACCCCGAGTCACTGGTCTCCTGTGGCTTTGCCTCTGACTTGTACTGTGACAGAAAACACACACACACACACACACACACACAGCACTTGGTGTGAAGTGATGGCAGAGCAGTGGGCCAGTGATGACAAGCCCTTTATGATAGCACCTGGCTGTGTGTGTGTGAGAGAGAGAGACAGAGAGAGAGAAAGAGAGAGACACCTAATGCCAACACCTAGCAGACACTTGCACTGTTAGGAATACAGATGCATCCATGGATAGCAACACACAAGGATACACACACAGACACACACACACACACACACTTCTTTTTCCCACTGGTACAAAGAGAGTGAGCTCAGGTAGCTGTCAGGTGCTCTCCCACAGGGAACAGTGGGCAAGTCAAAAACAGCCTCCTTGCCTGTCAACACACACGCACACACATACACATAAAGCACACATGCACACATAACGCACGCACGCACACAAGCACGGAGCAGAGGGAAGACAGACTGAGATGCCTTGGGCAGATGCCGGGCCAGTTGTCTCTGCAACACACACAAAATTGTGCGTACGTTCATCCGGTTGTGTTTGTATGCTTCTGCTTGTGTATCCGGAACTGCGAAAGCCACCTGCCTCTGAGCAGCGGACACGCTGCCTTGCATTTAGTCGTGGCCTGTGTGCCAGCGATAAAAATTTTGCTGTGTTCGAGTGCATGTTAGTGTGAAAGCGTGACATGTATATCCTCAGCAGGGACACTGGCTGTTTACCTCTCCAAACACAATGACTTTTTAGAGTGTTTTATTTATTATTATTACTATTTTTTTTACCATATTCTTTAAACCGTCCTGTTCCATCCCGTTCTGTTGCCTCACCTACGCTGCAGCGGGGATGTCACGCTCTGTGGCTGCCCAACAGCCCTGAAAGTGGCTGCAGACCCAGTGCAGCTGTAGCTGCAATGATGCAGGTCATTGCTTCGGCAAGTTCATCCTGTCCAGCGGCGTGGCGGCCTTAGAGGAACGCTGTGTTGGAGAACATAAGGTGAATTTGTAGAGATCAATATGTTGTGCGGGTATTGGAGGCTGGAGAGGAGAGAATCAAAATGTTTTCTACCTTAATGGTTGAGAGAACGAAAATAGTGGCGTTGCGCCTGTGCAGAACTGAATTGCATGCTAAAATTGGCTCCACCTTCTGGATCGAATCTTGGTTGGTGCCTTAGGGTTGGTGCCTTAGTAGGCTCAGCGCCTGCGGGAACTTTCATAAGGGGCTGGTCAGTGTTGTTATCGGATAAAATGACAAACATGTTTGTATGCGTTGTATGTAGGGATGGATGGATGAACAAATGGATGGATGGATGGATGGACCTGGCTCACATGTAGTAGCTATACTGACAGGCTGCTCCATGAGGCTGACCCTGGTAAATTCAATTTAAAATTTGTGCTGGTAGCAGCTGCAAGAATCCTACTTCAGTTTATAGGACCTTGAAGGAATGAGATTATTGTAAAACATTTTAATAGTTTGAGAAGCAATGTCTTCATGAATTCTGTTCAGAATGTTGAGATATCACTTCATTTTAAATAAAAAAATTGTGTCCATGTCAAGTCATGTCTTCCTTAATAGAGTTTATTGCGAACTTTCAGGTGACCAATACCCAAAAAAACCTGAGGTCAATTAGTCTACCCTGTACGTATGATCCTGTCCTGGCAGCTTTCATATTCTGCTCTCCTTAGATGAAACCATGATCAGACAACTGATGTCATAATCTAGTGAAGTACCTCCTCATTAGGGATATTAATTATTCTATATTAAGATCAAATATCTGCTCGGAATTTGAATAAATGTCTTGATTGGGCATCAGATCATGAGACCAGTCCTTGACACTAATGTATTTTCTCAAAATTCTCCTCTCAGGAATCCTGATATTATCAGGCAGAGGTGATTACATTGTTTCCCTGACACATTAGGGCGCGTCTCCATGTGTCCACAGTAACTGTTTCACATTCAAATCAAAGCTGAGGAGCGAAGATGAAGACCAGGATCAAAGTAACGTCTGCTGCTTGACTAGTTCAGCCTTGTTTTCTTTCTCTCTGTGCTGTCGAGTTGTCAGGTTTTTTTTTTTTTTTTTTTTTTTTCATGGTGCATGGTGGAGCTGTAATATCTCAAAGACGGCAGTTTTTCAGAGAACAGAACAGCATCCGGCTGACTATCCATTGATTTTAATGTTTAAGATGAATTTTTAAGAGAAACTCTCCGCCTTGAAAATACTCAGTAGCTGCAACAGCGCAGTGGCCCGCTCTGCTGAGCTCAGTTCTGCTCAGCTTGACTGGACGGATTCTTCCTGGATGAATTGCGAGCATCTGTGCGCTTTACTCCGAGATCACACTTAATCTCTGTGTGTTTGTGTTGTCAAACTAAATAAAGTTCCACACCAACCAAAAAACTGACGCAAATAAAGATTTATTTGTGTGGCTGAGCCTCTCCGGCACAGTAAAACACACTTCCCAAAGAAGTCAGGGAGAAAATGTTGTTGTATTGGTAGTTTATTATGAATTAAAGTGTTCTGTTCAATATAATCATCCTAATACCTCCCGTGCTTTCTCCTTTGTCTTCCAGCTTGTCGGGGAATGCTGTGTGGGTTTGGTGCAGTTTGTGAGAGCGATCCAACAAACCGGGCCAAGGCTGAGTGCGTTTGTAAGAAAATGGACTGTCCATCCCTGGTGGCGCCGGTTTGTGGCTCAGATTCATCCACTTACTCCAATGAGTGTGAACTGGAAAAAGCCCAATGCAAGACACAGAGACGCATCAAGGTGCTGCGTAAAGGGCCGTGCTGTAAGTACCAACAAGTAACTTCCTTATAAGTCATTTCAATTTAGGAATTCTTGGACTAATCCCTGAGAGATGAAGTGGAATAGTGCAGTGGTCCCCAACCACTGGGCTAGGGAACAGTTACGGTCCGTGGGTGAATTTGTCCCGGGCCGCAGAGAAATAATGTCTCCTTTTGTCCTCATCTGGCTATTACTTCCACTTGGTCCATACACATATTTACATAAGAACTGAACAATAGAATGGCTAGGATTCCGTCATCAATAATGCAGCTATATCTGATTAGGAAATATTTTCTCAGTGAAGACAACAACAATAAACTCAAAATGAAGCAGAGTCAATGATACAAGATTCTAACCTTGTATATCGGACTGGTCAGAGTCCGATATACATGTTGTACATACATGTTGTGTGCATGCACAGTTTGGGTAGGAAGATTTTATAGGTAGGAAAATATTTCAGTGTAAATTTACTATTAATAAGGGGTATCTGCCACAACCTATCAACCAGTCATTGAAAATATTACAAGACATTTAACCAGTTGTAGCGCAAAAAAGTTTGGGGAACACTGGAGTATAGTACAAGAATTCTAAAGTGTTTACTGCCGTATTTATAAAAGCACTAGACAACAGACAGACATGCATTGAAAGCCAGGGGTATAAGTGAATACTAGTCACCCTGAAGGTTTTTCATTTTACACAAATAGTGCTTGTAATGGCTATGAATGTAGGACAGAAGACCATATTCCCGGTACCAAACCCTGCAGGCCTTTGACTGACGTTAAATTGCTTGTTATTGTCCAGTAAATGGATTTTTATTACACACTTATACAACAGGCCTTCCTTCCCTATCTGTCCCTGCCAATAATAAAACACATCCAGCCATTATGTCCAATCTATTGTTCCTCTAATATGGCCACATTCCCAGTGCTTAAAACCCACCTGTGCCGTACACACTCACTGCCACCATTCGTCACCATCTAGTGTATTTTTTTTTGTTCACTCCTCAGCCCGTGGTTGTCCGTGGCTCTGCCGTTTCCTCCTCTGTTTTTGTCCTCACTGAATCCCATAAAAACCCAGACCTTGGAGACGAGGGGAGGCAGATTTAGACCAAAGCCACAACATTGCACTGACCTCAATCCTAACCCAATAGCCTACTCTATGTATTGTCAGCATTGTGACCACCTGCCAGTGTGGAACCCACTGCTAATTCTAGGGGTCTGATTACAGTGCTGGCTTCAACCTGGCACTAATGACAAGCTTGGTGACTGGTCGTCGTTGGCTGAGTGCTAGTGATAGAGACGGAGAGGGAGAAGGAGAAGGAGAAGGAGAGCACAGGTGCAGCAGGGAAACATCCAGAGAGGCTGAGGGAGGGAGAACGTTGAAATAGAAATGAGCTATGAAACATTGAGGGAAATTCAGGGATGAGGGAATGGGTGAAGGAGTGTAAATGTGAGATACACTGAGAGAGAGAGAGAGAGAGAGAGTGATGCATGTATAATGATGCAGAATACCGGTCGTCAGGAGCTTCATAATTACCACAGCCTACTGAAGTAGGCAGAGATAGGCAAAAAAAAACCCATAAAATACAGATAAAAAAACTGCAATGTCATTGTGATGATTGTTGGTGAAAAACAGGTTTGCCAACCAAACCCTTACTTCCATCCATCCATCCATCTATCTATCGATCTATATTATCTATCCATTTTGTTATTTGATATAACTTTACTAGCAATTTTTATGGGAAAGTTTAAGCCAGTGTGTCAATAATTAGATTATTTAATTTTCCTAAATTTTAATCATTATTTTTTATGTGACAGCTACCCTTTTTTACTTTAAATGGTCATATTTTTAGTTCACCAAATATTGCAAAATGCTCTGATCATTCTCTGCATTGTCTCATCTGATCATTTCAGTTGATTTGGATGAACGTCTTGCATTTATCATTAAAAGGAATACATCTTTTTTTTTTTGTGCAACTCAGTTCCTTATGTTCTACTGTTAAAACCATTTTAAGGGCTGCTCATATCGTGAAAAAAGGTCTGCCACTTAATAATAATAGATAATTCAACATTGATGAGTTAAACAGCCTTAACGGAATGCCGGCCTGACATATTTTTCCACTTTCTTATCCCGTCACATGATCTTTCCCTTTTCTTCCTTTATCTATAAACTGACTTATTTTTGCAGGACACACATTTCTATTTCATTTTTTTCCCCCATCTCTGCTTGGACACGCAGCTTAATATATTGAATAGTCCTGCTACACACTGACCTGCCGTCTGTACCCGGTGAGACAGAATGACTCAAAAGGCTTTTATAGAATAGAAGTCAAGATGTTATACTTAGAGTCTAAATGAAAAGTGAACAGCTTTGCTGAAACTGAATTCTTCCATAAATCCCTTCTCCTTCTAACTTCTAACTATGCAGTCATTTCTTTGGGGGAATTCAAAGTAATGGCCAAGCCCAGTACAAGCAGTCATGGTTAAGTATTTGCACCTGGCTGACTGACGGAGGTTTTTTAGCTTTAGAAAAGCTCCAACTCAGAATGACATTTTTTTTCTATTGACAGCAGTAAGTGCAGCAGATTTATCACAGATAAGAGGTTCAAACAAAAGCCTAAGCTTCACTTTGACATTCATCACTGGCTCTTTCTATGTTGCTGTGTGGCCTGGTTGAAGGATGTGCCTGTGTTTGAATAATGTATTACAAGTAATTTGTAGGTTGTAGAAATGTGCGCACGGATATTGTGTACCTTCCCTTCTCCGGAAGAATGAAAATATGAGAGGGGGAGATCATTTAAGGATTTTTGTGGAGGCTGACTGACTGGGGTTCTCATTCGCCTCTTCCTCTTTCGATAATTTCATTGGAAACAGAGGGTCTGGACGGGTCACTCCAGCTGAGATCATGAAGTTGTCAGGACTGATGGAGACAGAGACGGTGCAGGAGATAGGAGGGCCTGGAGAATGCAAGAGCTTTTAACTTAAGAATAGTGTGGGCGGTTGGATTGGCGCCTTCGTGCAAAGCCTCATTTCACTCATTGGATTTGAATGGCAGGGTTTTATTGGGGTAAGTGAATTGGCGGCCACTCTGAAAACCAGTCATGTCCAATTCAATTCTACTCGGGACTCTTATCTGGCACTCTGGAGTGAAGCTACAAAAGGAGTTTTCTTCCTACAGATTATTCTCTTTTTAAAAAAAGAAAGACGGAATCATTTTGTTATTACTAAGCACAGCTCTGCGTGTTTTTATTTCCTGTGGAGAGGGAATATGAGGGGCAGCAGATCGCACTTATCTCCTCATAGCATACATCTTTATATTTTCCTATATAAACAAGGACCATATAAACAGCAGCGTCAGACTCTTAAAAATAAAATGGTTTAACATTTAGATGAAAATTCACATCATTGTTCATTTTAAATGCCATTCTAGAGCGCTTCAGATAAACGTTAGTTTGACTGTTTCCATCAGGGGTCACTGTAGCAGATCAACTGACTTCCATCTGAATTTATCTCTTTCCACCATACAGTTACATCTACGCTCAGTCATACTTACTGTCCCTTATTTCTCCATTTGTGAGCTTGATTTTTTTCTACCCCTCTGGCAAAGGCCCTTAATTTAATCCAAATGGAAGGCGTCATCTGCAAATGTAGTGATTTACACAAACGCCTGTCTGACCTTATTTGCCAAACCATCCATCAGCATTGTGAACAGGAAGGAGTTTAGAGCTGATTTAGCTTCCCTTTTTCTTGTACCACCCTCAAGTACTTCATTGCCACAATTTGATGAAGTTCCTCAGTTGAGGAATGAAACATCTTTCAAGTCCAGTTGCCGAAAACAAAACCATTTTTGGATATCATGACCTGGATGAATGAGAATCTTTACAGACATTCTCATCAGTTGAAATAAATTGTGCAATAGGCTGCCTTCACTGGTCATACCATGGGACTACACCCTCAGGTACAGCAGGTGAGGTGCCTAGGGATTTGCCTCAAATGTTGGCTGTGTTGGCTGTTCACTTTTAGACCAAGCGGTGCCTTCATGTTTCAAACAAAACAAAAGATTATCATTGTTCAATTTTTTGACAGTTAGCAAAGAAAATTGTGGCAATAAAGTACTTGAGGGTGGTACAAGAAACAGGGAAGCTAAATCAGCTCTAAACTCCTTCCTGTTCACAATGCTCAAGTGAAGACCCCCCTAATTAATTGAATTTGAATTAATTTTAAATTCTCCTATTATTGCTATCCTTACTTTAATTTTGGCAGTTTCTCATATTTTTCTAAAAAATTACATTTTCTTTTTTATTAAATAAAATAAATCTATTTTCCTTTGGTCCTGCCGCAGGTAATTTTGTATTCACCCTCTTTAAACTACACTGTTAATATAAGCTGACATGGCTTTGAATCGTGGTCACCCAGCTGACCCTCACTGCTCAGCTCTAATATTCACATAACCCGGCTCTAAACAGTTCAGCCTGGCTCCTGGCCCGATCCTTTATTATCTTGACTTTTATTACAGGAGGATGATTGGGGGACATGCAGAGGTTAGACTGTCTGATGGTACAACGGTCAGACAGTAGGTAGATAATGGCCCTAAATATTATGGAAAATTAAAACGAGAAAGTGAGTTTGTATTGTCCTTCCAGGTGCATCTGCCCGAACAATGCCAAAAAAAATAAAAACTAGACTGAAAAAAAAAGAAGAAAAAAAATCGGGGATAAGGTAGTAGAGAGAAACAGCCAGCAGAAGCATTTTCTGTTTCATGGAGACAAGAGACATTTGGGTGAGTGTGTGTCTGTGTGTGTATGGGATTACAGTTGTACGACTGGGCAGGGAGCATGCACCATGTTGCACTCTTCTAATATTGGACTTGGAGCAGAGTGGTAAATATACTCCCTTTCCCAGAGAGACTTACAGAAGTGTTGCAAACCCATCTTGTGTGGCCACTCTAGTGGAACGTGATTTTCTTTTTCCTTTTCCCACAGTTTTCATTGTTGAAGTGGATCAAAAAAGAAAAAAAAAAAAAAAGAAATGTTGAAATGTGCATGTGTGAATGTGTTTGTGTGGTTGACTTGTCTGGATTTTAAGCTTGTGATCAATGAAGTTTGATTCTCTGTGTTCCGGCTTATGTGAAAGTGGAATCAGGCAGACGCACATGCCACTGTCTCCCTGCGTCTCTCTGTCTCTCTCTCTCTCCTTCTCGCTATGTTATCTCTCCAGCAGTGACACACTCTTGCGTCCCTACAGTGAAAGGCATCACTGCTCCACACCTGCTGCTCTATCTGCTCTAACAGTCCCCAGACACACAGACCCAACACTGGGGTGGGTGTGAACCGTCCCTTCTTCATCATAATGTGTGTGTGTGCACCTTCACTTGTGCCTTTCAGATGCAACAGTCACAAATGTCCAGAAAGTGATGTATTACAGTGACAGCAGCATTGAGGCAGAGGCTTTTTTTAGGAGGCAGGATCAACAGTGAATTTCAGTTTTGGAACAACTGTTATAGAGGCTGGATCACAATTTTTGTCAACGGTCAAATAAGAAACAGTCTTGTGTAGGAGCAAAAATACAAGTATAGAGGTAGAGTATATCAGAATATTGGACTATCACCTTATGCAGGTGGATTTAAGAGTGTGGGCTCAGGAAGTATTATTGTTTCATTGGAAATGAATAGCAAGACACTTAAAGTTATGCTAAAATTACCTTCTGGTAGAGCTTTGGTGCTAGTGAAGAACCCCTTAGTTTAACACACAAAAAATAGGATTAAAGGAATAAACAGTAGGTTATATGTATGTGTTGATATAGGAATAAAGGAAGTGGACTTGTTCCAGCCCTGATCATAGCATTGTTCGGAACCACATACCGTAATTTCCGGACTATAAGCCGCAACTTTTGTCACACAATTTCAACCCTGCGGCTTATGCAGACATGCGGCTAATGCATTTTAACTGCTCCAGCAGAAAAGGTAAGAGTGAGACAGGTGGTGTCGAGGAAGACGCAAGTCAGAGGAAGAATAGAAGAAGTATAATGTACGGTAAATGTGCTTAGAACATGAATACAATTTGCATAAACTGACCCTCATCATGGAAAATGCAAAAAGAATGTGGCACATGCGGCTTATCGTCCGGAAATTACGGTAACTTCCAGTGGGCTCACCAACCACAGGAAGGCTGACTGTGTGGAGCAGTGTGATTTGAGTGGCAGTTTTGGAGATTGTTGCCCCTCAGACTTGGTTATGGATAAGAGGATGAAGAAACCCTGAAGAAAAAAAAACAAGTGACTAAAACGTATGTTCTGTAAAAGAATGTAACAGAATTCTGGTCCAAAAAGAGGTCAAATTCCACCAACGTTGTGAGACTGTTTTTTTTTTTTTTTGCAGTGTTTTTTTTTTAAGAAAAACATTGTGATATTTATGCCCTGGTCTTGTTGGGCTGCAGTTTTACACATAGCTTCAGGTTATGATAAAGTCAGAATCTCTGTTACTGATTCATTCTAATTATAACCATTTACTCTCTGCTCCTCTGACCAAGACAAAGACATTTACAAGGTTCTTCTTCCTCTGATGTTTGTTCCTGGTGTAAATTTGCTCTGCATTTCTGGCTCTGATCTGGTTGGTTGGTGTGGTTTCCGGGCTGTGCAGAGTAGAACTGATTTATTCTCTTCGGAGCCTGAAGCAGACAAAGTGAAGTGTTTCCAGAAGAAAACACCAGTCCCAGGCACAGTTACTGAAGTTCATCCTTCTCTCACTTTCTCTTCCCTCCTTCCGTCCTCCCTTCAAGGACCTTTTCTTAACCCCTGACTTGTCCAGTTACTCCACAGACGGAGGAGTAGAGTTAACAGCCATCAGTGGTGGAGATGGCATTCGGCTCTGTGAGTGTAGATAACAGGGTTCTGTACAGTTTAACAAGGAGTTCTCTCTGCTGCAGCATTCCTCCACTCTGTCTCCCTGACTTCACTCTCTCCAGCATCCTTTTGTCATTTCACTCCCTCTCTCATATCTTCCCTCTCATTTTAAACCATTCCTATTTCTTGTTTTTTTTTTTTTTCTCTCTTCTCCACTTGCTTATCATCGTGGAGTGATTTTACTGAATATTTTCCCTTTCATATGCAGCTCCACTACTTTTATTACACCCTTTTGTTCTCTTCCTCTTATCATCTTTGTTTACTCACATTTGGCAAAAAAAAATGAATGACACGGAGTAGTCGTCTGCGGGTTCGTCGAGTCTATTTCTTAACGATATATTGCTTTTAGCTGTGAGGGTTTTTCTAATGATGCGGCAAACAATAATATTTTAAAGTAATAAGAGCAAAAATATGTTGATTTTGTTCTACCTTGTTAACGTTTCAAGTTCTATAGTGCACACAGCATTTCATGCAGTATTGATGAAGATTCTTAGTCATCCAGGTCAGAGCTGAAGAAGCCTCTTGGATTAGAAGTGAAACGTTTTCTAGAAAAACAACATGTCCAGGTTCCTAGTGAATCTCTTCAACCGTCCCATGCTGTGTTTAGTTGTCATGTCGGCGTCTCTGATTAATTTATTCAGTAAATCTTGTTCCATCATCCTGACATTTATTTCCATTAGCACGCGTCACATCAATAGTAGGAACTAATTGGCAAGTAGAGTGGAAGTCATCACTCAGTGCTATATGCAATAGTTGTCATTGTTTATGTCAGTGTTCCCCAACCTTTTTTTGAGCCACGGACCAGTTAAATGTCTCCTAACATTCTCACGTACCGGTCGTTAAGTTGTGGCAGATAAATTCCCCTTATAAAAAGTAAATTTCCGGTGTTCTGGAATATTTTCCTACCTATAAAATATTCCAGGTTTTCCAAGTGCACACAGCCTATAATTTTCTGCTACCAGACCGGTATAAAAAGTTAGAATCTTGTATTAATGACGTCATTTTGAGTTTATTGTTGTTGTCTTCACTGAGAAAATATTTCCTAATCAAATATAGTTACATTATTGATGATGGAATCTTAGCCATTCTATTGTTCAGTTCTTTTGTTGATATGAGTATGGGTCAAGTGGAAGTAATAGACAGATGGGGACAAAAGGAAACATTATTTTTCTGCGGCCCGGCACCAATTCACCCACGGGCGGGCTGGTGTGATTTGGGTGGCAGTGGCGGAGACTGCTGCCCCCTCTGATAACAGATAAACAGGATAGAAATAAAGATTTAACCACTGTATTCTTATCAAATATTCTTATCTACTTTATAAAAAGTTTCTAACTTGCGATGGTAGTCTAGTTCTGTAACATTCCATGCAAATATCTGGAATCCTTACGAATATTTTTTCCAAAAATTCTAAACCTGGCATAAAATCCACATAAGCTCACGCTGACTGATTACAGCATGGAGAAATATTTTGCAGCAGTCTGTGTGTGAAGTGATATGATGAAGACTGGAGTAAGTTGAATATAAGCAAAAGGATAAATCTAACGCCTCCACGGTTACTGCAAAAAAAAAACACACACACAAACATACACTACTCATGGAAGGTGGAGGGGTCATATTAAATAACTGTGGTTCCATTCCCCTCAGGCACTGACTCTTACTTGATATTCATGACCAAAAACATGCCCGACCTGACACACATCTACGCCGTGTACATTTGTGTGTACCTTTAAGCATGTGCATGTAGAGTAATACAGATGTACTTAGTGAAATATTCACTGTCTGGAGGCAGTTTTGCATGGATACCGCCGCAGGGGAAAAAAAAAAAAACTCCATTTTGGTTATCGTCCTTGACATATGTACAAACACACATACAGAGCAGGAGGGAGAAAGATGAAAATGTGATCTGCTGGAAATTCCAATCCATCTTTACTTACGTCCCCCGCTCGTCTGCAGCGTCTGATAGTCGTAAGACAAATCCTCATTCCTCTGTTATATTTCCAGCCGTCACCTTTTCGTAAACCTGCGGGCAAAACGCAGATAATACCCCACACGCACGCAGAGATACGTACGCTGAGGCGCAGTCCTATCTGCACACGTACCGGTTTAATACCAGACAAGGTTTTGTGTGTTTTGAGAGTTTTTAATCTGTTCATATATTTGGCTTCTTCTGAATAATGCATCGTGTTTACATGACAAAAGATGCACAAAATAATAAAAGCACAGCAGACAAAAGCATCCACGTACACAGTAGCAGATATTGATTTTACTTTTGGTGAAATGGCAGCGGTGTGAATTGTCAGGAGCAGCGCGACTTCAGAATTATAATAAAGTGTGTTGGGAAAGAAAATCAGTGTTTACGAAATCAGCTTTGTCACATTGGTTCTCACTAGATCTATATTTAATAACACCGGGGCCAAATACTTCTGCTGACTTTAATTACTTTAATCTTCAGAGAGCTTACGTAGTGCATAACTACTGTACCGTATATTCTGTAGTAGCTGCGTCTGTTCCCGCACCTCAGCCTGAACAACTTAACCAACTACCTGCGACTGGTCAATTAACAGCTTTAGGTGTTAGTTACATATTATACAAATCTGACTAATGTACTTTTACCACTAGGCTGCGGTGTTCTGCAGTCACTACAGTTTAGAGAGCAGTGGTTTTTATAATATTGTTGGCAATCGGGGGCCTGGTGGTTGAAGAAGAAGACTTGAGTTCAGAAGGGTTCCAAGTTCAAATCCACCAACTGCCAGGCTACTTCTGAGATGCATTGTCTGACCCTCAGGGGGCTCTCACCCCACTGGAAGGCTGACAGTGTGGAGCAGTGTGATTTGGGTGTCAGTCGTGGAAACTACTGCCCCTGCGATCCGGCAACGGCTAAGAATGAATGAATGAATGAATGACTGTTCCCTTTGGTATTGGTTTAAATGAGAGGTCAGATTTTATTGTTTTTCAGTAACGAAATATCAATGCCACAATGAGAAGGTGTTTGGTTTCCTTTTTCCCTTCCTTACTTTTATGAGCTCATTAAAAGCTTGACTGTTTCTGAAATAAAAAATAAATGATCTCTTAAATCTCTTTAAAATATATATATATAAATAGATCAAATATGGCTGAAGATGATTTCTATTTCCTAGTACAAGGGCTTTGAACTGGTTCAAGAAACGGCAACCAGAAACTGCATTTCACTTAAAGCAAACAAACAAACAGAAACAATAATAATAATTGTTCCAGAACAAAAACGTCATTGGTCTCCAAAAAGTCTATGGTAGCCTACAATGACCTGATGACGAAAAACTGCTTTATAAACAGCCTGTCCAGTTAGACTACAGTATTTGTTTGGTAAAGTGCAAACAAACTACTTATATATATTTGCCATTTTTTGTGTTTAGATGGGAAGAAATTCTAAAAAATGTGATAATATTTTTCTGTTTGATCGACAACAAAGAAGTCTAAATGGAATGTTGAGGGATATAGACCTCTTTCATCTTTCTATGTCTACGTCTCTCTACCTCTTTTATCTACAGTATCTCTATGTACGTATATAACACATTTGAACTTTACAAAGTTGAACTTACACAACCTCAAAACTACAGAAAAATAAACGAAATTCTTATTTACATTGACAAAACATGACGCCTAGTAAGTATGTAGAAAGTTGGACAAACAGTGTAGTCTAATAATGGCGTCAAATTGCTCTTACTTTGTCAGAGACATTTGCAGCGAAACATAACAAGCTGTCCAGCCTGGATCACTACATTATCACGGTCCGGTAAAAAAAAAAAAAAAAAAAACACCCAACAAATGAGTGCTGAAACAGTGAGTCACATGGATGTAGTCACAGCTGCTTGTGAAACAACATGCATTGTCTCATCTTCAGCTCCTAATGAAGTGCAGTGATGGGTATTGATCCAGGCCTGAACCCTGAGCCCTGCTGGTCTTCGCATATACAGGCTGTTTACACCTGCGTTAGCGTGTGAGTGTAAAAGTTGGCCGTAACAAAAATCCTGCCGTGCTTTTCTCAGATTCTGAGTGATTTTACAATGATCGGTAATATGAAAATCCATCAGTTAGCAAGAATTCTTTTCTTTTTTTCCCCCCTTTTTGCTATTTTCTTTTTGTAACCTACTCTAACCTTGTTAAGCTTCAACAAACACTGTATCACTGTTCCATTTTTCAGGAGATAGAATAGTTCAAGCCCACATCAGACCCACCTCATGGTCCGCATGTGATTTCTCTCTTTTTTTTTTGACGTTTATCGTAATTAAATTGTACAGAGTCTGAGTCTGAGACTCCGGGAGGATCCTGAGGTCAGACCAACTCCACTCTTCTTTTTCTCAGATATGACTGTGTTTCCTGCTCGTCTTCCAAGAATCCGTTGCCTTATGAGATGCACACTGGTGTGTGTGTGTGTGTGTCTGCTGCAGATGGTTGCCAAAAAGGAAACCCTGTTGATCTCAGTCATTTTTATTTACCATTTGCTCTGTATAAATGTCAGCTCTCTCTGCTCCCTCTGTGATTTTTCCGTCTGTCCATCAAAGTATAGTCTTCTTATGTTAGTCTCTATCATTACGCTTAAGAATGGACTGTTTTATCCGATTTGTTAAACCACTGCGTTTCTTGTCATTTTTTAAAATTACCTCTCAATCTAATTAGGAGTTAGTCTCTGCAGGAGACAGAAGACTTTGTCTTCCTCACTCACTAACAGGTCATGGGGTCATCTCTGACCTGTTTTCCTTCATTTTTAAGAAATATCCTTCTGTCCTGGAAGGTCAGTAATTTGAGGTAGTGGAAACTCCTCTTCCTCAGTGATAGTGAACACCAGAACTTCCAGTTCTACCAAAAGTATCAGTGATCTTGAAGGAGCAGATGTTTTTCTGACTGAAGAATACAAACAACCTCAGACTAAGACTATATTTTCACAATTCTGTTGAGTTCAAATAGCAGCAGTGGGTGGCTTAATGGTTAAGAAAATGGTTCACCACACAGAGCAGCACAGCAGTGTTATTTGGGTGGTAGTCTTGGAGACTCCTGAAACCTGGCAACAGGTTGAATAATTGAATAAAGATGAAAAAATGAATTGTTTTCACATGTAGTTAAAATATAATACATACACAGTTGAAATATGACTTTATTTCAAAGCAAATATTCATATCAAAGATTCTAACCCAATAAATTGTTAATACATTTTAAGAAGTAAAAAGCTGGACCTCAATCCAAACGAGGTTTGTGCAATGTTGATAAAAACTGAAGAAAAAGAAACATTTTGGAATCAAGATGTTAAACTCACCAGATGATGGATGGATCAGAGCTCCTCAAATCATTGAAAACTGGACTGAATTCTGATTAAAATAAAAAAAAAAAGATGCAGTGAGGGCGGACATGGAGGTAGTTGGCATCACTGTGGAACCCCCTGAAAAAGGGACAAGCAGAAAGATAGAAGAAGAAGAGTTTATCAATAGTGAGAATGCTGGATCATTAGGTCAGATGATCAGAGGTCAGACTCAAACTAATTGGAAGAAATTTCTATTCTTGTGCAAATATCAAAGCAATCTGTCCAGACATTCCCCATTCATTTATCCATATGTGTCAAACACTAGGCTCGGGGGCCAAATTTGGCCCGCCAAGTCATCTTATGAGGCCGGGTTGAGTTTACAGGGCATAATCTGGTGAGTGTCGCAACCTGATAAATTGACAATGGTCTCATTACAGTAACATGTATTGATATGTTATAGAGTACTTACAACTACAGTTTTTAATTTACAACTGGCCTTTCAAGGAAATTGTGTAGTTGATGTGGCTCCCATTAAAAAGAGATTTTGACACCACTTGATTAATCGTATTTTGTTTTACAAAGATACTGTTTAAAGCTGTTGGAGATGTTAAGAAAAAATTTCCATAATTGCCTCTCTTCTTAAATTGGAGCCATTTAGAAACGACAACTTTGCCTTTGACCTTTGCCGTACGCTGAGATAAATGTTTGAGCTTCCGTGTAGCTGGGAATTCTGTGAAGCGGAGAAGAACTAGGAAAAGAAAGATGTGGGATGATTTTAAAACTTCAAGCCTTTCAAGCAGAACTGGAATCTCGCAGTATTGCTCATTAATCAGTATCGATGGCAAAATCCAAGTGCGATTGGCCAACACTTGACTAACTCTGAGTGCTGCTTCTGGCTCGGCACCACTGTTGTTCCAGGCGCTAATTACGTGAAGCTTCAGTATCATATGATACCACTTTAAGAACCTCCCACACCAGTGTGTGTTATTGTTGTTTAGGTGCGACTCTTTGACGAGAGTTTCTTCATTTATATTTTCTGTTTTTGTCGCCGTGTGGGCATCATGTCCCTCCGTGCAGCATCACTGTGGTGAAAATGTTTTCCGCACAGTTTAACTATGCTAAGTGAAGCACTGGATGTCGGGGATTCCTAGTGTATAATGAAATTGACAACGATATAAATGCATTATTGACTGTGGGTGATCCTTAAAGAGCTAAACAAACCAGCAGTTAATCGGGTTTTTCAGCTACAACCGCTGATTCCTTTTGGCAGCAGAGTGTCTACGTTGCTTTCTAAGAGTCTCCCCCATAACCCAGGGGGCGCTGTTCTCACGGCAAGCAGTGGAACTTTAGTGACATCATCATCATCACCTGATGTGACAGGGCTGAAAGCGACAATCAGCGCGTTGTTGTAGTTGAACTGATCTTCAATACTTGGTATGATTTGAATTATTTAACTTTAGACTAGAGACACGAGGAATAGGTAGAAGACAAGAGGGAGAGCTGGAGGTGGCAGAATTAAAGATGCTGAAATTCTCTTTGGGAGAGACAAGGATAGGACAGGATCAGGAACGAGGTGATCAGGGGGACAACACAGACAGGAAGGTTTGGAGAAAAAGCTAGAGAAGACAGACTGAGATGGTTCGGACATGTTCAGAGGAGGGACAGTGATTATATTGGAAGAAGAATGATTCTAGAGATGGAGCTACCAGGTAAGAGACGAAGAGGAAGGCCATAGAGGAGATTTATGGATGCAGTGTGGGAGGACATGGAGGTGGTTGGAGTTGGATTCGAGGATGTGGAGGACAGGGGGAGATGGAAATTATTGACTCGCTGTGGCAACCCCTGAAAAATGGGATAAGCCGAAAGGAAAAGAAGAGGAACTTTAGATAAGTTTCTACCAATAGGACGGCAGACTTGGCTCTTGGGTCCATAAAACTTCAGGTTCTAATCCAACAGGTTGCCACTGAAGTGCTCTGCGCATAGCACTGTCCCGAACTACATCCCTTAGAAAGGCTGACATATGTAATGTATATAATTCCTGTATATTTATTACAGACAGTTGAACAGAAAGTGAGCAGAGCTTTGACACTAATTGCATGTTTTGCTTAAAACGTTATCTCTAGCTTACTAGTAAAGGGACATTAAGACAAATTAGAAAAATTAAACTGCACAGGAAAAAAAAAACCACAATCCTGACTGTTTAATGTCTCGAATGTCTCGTGCATCACCTTGTGGTTGAAATACCACACCATTTGTATGATAGTGCTTGATGTCACCTATAGTAAAGATTTACAAAACCCATTGAAATACATATACAAACAAATAAAAAATAAATCAACAAAAGAATGGTGGACTAGTGGTTAAGGAAGGGGATCTGGGTCTGCTGGGCTTCAAGTTCGAATCCTTTAGCTGTCAGGTTGCCACTGAGGTGCTCTAATCATAGCACCGTCCCAACCCACATAACTTCTTGTGGACTCACCACCCACAGGAAGGCTCACAATATGGTGCAATGTGATTTGGGTGGTGCCAGCTGTGCCCGGCAACGGACAAGCAGAAGAAGATGAATGAATGAATCAATGAATGAAACAAAAAAATGTGCAGATTTTCAAATTGTGCCAATTAATGCAAAAATCGAATATGACTTGTTGAGTCATCACACATTATTCCATTTATGTATTCATGTCATTACTCCCTTTTCCAAAAAGGACCTTGAATACTACTTGTATTCAACCTAACAAACACTGTACCATGAATCAGGTCTGGCCCTGAAGGAAGATCCTTTTCCCTGAAGTTGTTTAAACAAACACAGAGCCTCAGGTTTAGCAGATGAAAACCTGCAGTGAAGGTTGTGTTTATAGAAGAATTAAAGTAGTTCCTGTGAAATCACACATTGTCCTCTGAACGCTATACACGTCTTCCCCTGTGTTTATCATAAATGGCACAGCCAGACGCTTTGATACCATTTGGCCTTCTCTTTCTGTCACTCAGCAAAATAAATGGTGCTCGCGTGGTTATGCAGCACTCCTCCACCTGAGCTTTACTGCGTCTTCTAAAAGCCAGTGATATTTGCTGCTGCAAAGTGACAGCGATGAAACAAAATGGCCTATTTTGAAATCAGGAGGCCTCGCCGAAGTGCAGCCATTTGCCATTTTATCATTGCTTATTTATTACATACTCATTTGTCGCGTTTCACTTTATTTTTTTTTTCATCCGTACGTTTTTGTCAGTCGTGTTTTAAGTTGGCCAAGTGGTGAACATCTGGACTTTATCCAAATCTTCATAGAAAACAAATTAAGCGTGATCGTCACATGGAGGGCCAGAGCGATGTTTTTTTTTTTTTTTTCTTTTTTTCTTGTTGTCTTTTGGCATCATTTTTTTTTTGCTCTCTTGGGTGAAACTGCGAGGCATGTAAACGAGAGCAGCAGCTGGATTTGAGAAGGGCTCTTTGAAGAAATACATCAAACATTTAGAAACAAATCATCTTCAGCGTTCAGGCTCAAAACTGTGAGTGTGTGTGTGTGTTCTCTCCTCCACTGACTCCTCCACAGCATGCACCTGCTCCTCTGGTTTAAGTGTCCATGGTTTGATTTAATAACATCGTATATCAGAACGACAATAAACATTGTAGAAATTTGAAATAAATATAATTTTTTTATGTTATTTAACTTTAACTTTAATTCTAATTTGGAGAATGTTGTCAAAGCAATGTCTCTAATGCTGTAGAGCAGTGCTTCCCAAACTTTTTCTGTTACGCCCCTCCCCCGAGCAGGAAGAAAACAATTCGCGCCCCCCGACCCCAACACCCACTCTCCGCCTATGCTGTAGAGCAGACCTGGGCAAACTAAGGACCGGGGGCCGGATTCGGCCCGTTTGGCGTTTTAATATGGCCCGTCCGACTTGTCCAAGTTATACTTTTAATTTATATCATCGTGATACTTCTGCCTTTTCCCTGCAAAGCATTTGAACAATTTGCCTTTATTCAATACTTTACTCAACATTTATCTTAGTTCTCGCAAATACTCAATCTTTCTGACCCTGACCTGGCCCGTGACTCAAATTTTAGTACCAGCTGTGGCCCACGAGTCAAAATAATTGCCCAGGCCTGCTGTAGAGCATCATCACCTCTTAATGACAAGCTCTGACCCAGAAATTCATTTTTTTTGTATTTAATATAACACTTCAGTAACATTTCTATAACTGTACTCTTGCATTTTGTTTAGTAAGTCCTTGAAATAAAATAGAAAGGGCAAATAAGACAACCTCCATTAATTGGGTTCACGTCTTTTCTTTGGGCCTTGCACACTGGGTTCCGTGAACCCAGACTTGGATCCACAGGATCGTTCTTCTACCAATCTGACCACTGTCCCTCCTCTGAACATATTCTAAACCATCTCAACTGGCTTCTCTAGCTTTATGTCCAATACCTGGTCACCAAACAATCCAGTATAGAAATGGTGTTGCTGGCCAACATATTTGTTCCGATCTGATGTCCTGACACAACCATTTATTTGGGACCGGCACTAAAAACCACTGGCTTGTGCTCCCTAGTGGCTGCTTTGGTAACATGTTTTATTAATACTTTCAATCTTGCGATGTAGACTTTCAGCTCCTAATAACACCCAATGTCACTTCTTTCTCCTCCCCCACTGGTCACACCCCACATGTGCCAATATCGCATCATTGCATTTGATTAGCTCCAGCCCCCCGTGCCCTCTCTTATCACCAGCAGCACCGCAGGTAGTTTACACACACACACAGACACACACTCTCTGCTACTGCTATAGTAGTGAGACATCAGGTAAAGCCAGCGTGGTGCCGACAACTTCTTGTCCCTAATGAAGCATTAATAAACTGCGGCACAAAACACTAGATCAGAGAGCAGCGGAGGGTTCCACCTGCTCTGCTCTCCTGCCAGAGGAAGAGATCAGAGGGGAGAAAATCACTTTCATCCTCCATCCCCTCCTTTGTCTTCCCACCTTATAGCAACACGCTGCTCCCGGCTTTTGTGATTTTGTGCATTGCGGTGCAAAACAATACTGTCGATTTTTCATTTTCACGGAAATATTCAAGAATCCTCCCTTGTTTACGATATCTCGCCTATTTTCCCTTGGGATGACGTTATGTGTTTTTAGTCTCCTCTCTGCATACGCTTTGCCCTTGGCCCGAACCTATGGTAAAAGTTGACGCTTCTAACCCTGTCCCTCGCTGGAAGCCTTCCTACTACCTCTGCACACACACTTCAGAGGAGAACAGCCAGACTTCCGTCACGGTGCGAACCCCGTGCTACTCACCTTCAAAGCTCGAAGCTCACTGAAGATATTATTCATGTCGTACACGTTGGTGTCTATTCAGGACTCACCACAGCACAGCACGCAGATTTATAAATTGGCATATGTGCGGTGCAGTCACGGTGCGTTCCCATTGGGCAGACAATGCCTCCCATCTCTTCCAAATGAAGCAAACCTGCTGAGCGTAGATATTCCACATGGTGTGACCAATCAAACGCTGCACTTCTGTGATTAGAGGAATACGTGTTGAGTGGAAACGAGCCGGTCGAGTTATAATGAGCAGACTTTGAAAATGGATTTGAAGACTTGAAATCATTAAAATGGTTATTTATTTTCATACAAATACACAAACAACTCTTGTATGGATTTTTCCTTCAGTTCATTGAAATTCCTGTTGTCATCTCTGCTAAGTAGCAGTCAGTCATGTGACTTGGCTACTTTTTGATGTGACTTTTGTGTATATTATTATTGTTATAACATTTTATTACATGGTGGCGCCCAGACCTACAAGCTATCCTACCAATGATTATTGTGACATACAAGCAAACAACTTTTCTGCCATCTTAACTGAGCTATGAGGAAAAACTAAGTAACCAGAGGTCATTCCTTTGCCTGATCCTAGGTCAGCCGGCAGCCTCCTCGCTCACTTGCTCATCTCACTTTGTCAAGTCATTACTCTACTATTGCATTAGTGCAAATCCTCATGAGTGCTGCAGCAGTGAGCAAATGTTAAGGGCCAGCGTACACTGTGCAATCTTGCAACATTTTTTTTTTAGTCGTACAAAGATCAGTGATCAGGCCCGATAGTTGCGATCCTGTTCAACACAAGATTAATCTCGTGAAATTTGACATATGCAATCCTGCAGATTTACCATCACCTTTCTTTTCTATGTCTGATCACGGAAAGACAAGAAACACAGAAGTTTTTGTTTGTGGAACATTATTCTCATTGCGTCTCAACTGTGAGCATCTGCCCAACTCCCACTACTGTCTACTTCTTCCTCCTCTTCATCTTTATTTACATTATATTACAGAAAAATATGGCAGATGCTTTTATCCAAAGAAGTTCTGACAACAGGAGTCATGGTGCGTCATGTATGATCGTACAGTCAGAACAGTCCAATCACAGCTGATCATTGTATTGTGCAAAAACACCAATTGTGAGCTCTGACCAAGCACAGATTCACTCATACAGTGGAAGCAGTATATGGCTACCAAGATCGCACAGTGTATGCCTGGCTAAAGTCTCACTGGGTGGCGCTGTGTCCCTGCTTGAATCTATAACAAAGGGATAACAATAATAAAAATTAAAAGTGTAATTTGGACAACTTTGTTGGGCCGGATTAAAACGCAAAATGGGCCCCATCTGGCCCCCGGGCCTTAGGTTTCCCAGGTCTGGCCTAAACCAACTACTGACTGTCATAATTCACAGGAAAGAGACAAATAATCTAATAATCTAAAGAGTAGAACTCAAAGCTAAAGTTTTACTGTTTAATGATTTGCTACCAGATCTGCAAAGACGTATGTGCAACAGATGCTACTGATGAAACCTAATTTTGTAGACACTTAAATGTCACTTTGTGATCTCATCTCTACATCTTCATGTGGCACATATCCCTTATCTCATTAACTCCACATTTAAAACCTCACTTAGCTCTGTCTCTTATACACATC